>CM040932.1:24040834-24640834 GCA_023029165.1 Gobiocypris rarus
GCTAACACCACTGTCTTGTTAGTAAACAACAACAACATAATTTTTTTAAATCAAATTTCAGTGGTAAAATGGTTGGTTGTGGTGGAAAAGACAATCAAACATGCCATAAGGTAAAGAAAATTGACACTCTAACTGAACTAGTTTATGATTATATCACTGTTTTTTAAGATTACCATAATTTTTAAAAATGTAATTTTTTTTATTTGAAAAAATATATTTTTTTAAAGGATCATTTTACCAAAACAATTCCAAGATATTTCCACGACACTTTTAAATTTGACCTTCATGTATATTGTAGTGTCCTCAGGCAATAATGAGACGTGCTAGTGAAAAGGGGTGTTTATTTGGGCTGTTGTAGGCCACAACCCACGCCGTACACACCCCGACTTGAACAGAGAACCGCACTTGAAACAGCGAGGCACTCCTCTGACCTATTCTCTCCACTTTCCCCCAAAACCACCCCAGGGTTGGAGCCTCTTTGCATTTTTAACCCGAACCTCCAATACCAGGTAATTCCGTTACTGATAACAGTCCCCAACACAAAAATGAATAAAGTGCAACATAAACATTAAACTCCTTGTCATCTACAACACAATAACACCTAGAGCATGTTACAAAAATTTAAAAAAAGACTAGAAATACGTTAGTTTTAATAAAAGCGCACATAGTTGAAGAAACACACATACAGACACACGCTCACACATACCATCAATTACATGCTCAGGAGTCAGGACGTGTGTGGAAATGTTCTCTTTAAGCTCTTTAATGAAGTCATCTATATTTGTTAAGTCAGGCCATTGTTTCACAACCTTGTAAAGGTCATGAAAGTACTGTGTAATGTACTGCAATAGATAATGTATTTTCTCCATTCCTCTCTGTCTGGCCTCTGTGTGCCTGTAAAGAGAGGGAGTGGCACACCTCACCCTGATTAGCATACTAAACGCCATCAGAATCGATATGCTGATTAACTCTGAAGCCCTTGATGGCAATCTCATTCACAGATAATTCAATATCACTCTTATCTGAGGAAGGCATCCCACTTCAACAACTTTGTGTAAGGTCCCCATGTAGATATCTGGCAAAATGGTTTGGCAAAGTGAAGACATTAATTACCCACAAATAGAGGACAAACTAGTCTCATTATCTTTTGCAATCGCTCACTTGCTCGCTCAGTCACATCTCTCTTTGTCCTCTTTTGGACAGCAAATAGTTGTGTATCTAAAGTTTGCCTGCTCTGCATGAATGCTAATTATTTTGTGTTTAGTACAGCCATAGATATATTGATGAAAAAACAGTTGCAGGTGGAGGTGAAAAAAAAACACCTCGCTATAATGCCAAGTAATGCCAGACGTCGCAATAATGCCAAGTAAAAAACTAAAAAGTATTCACGTTCCTATAAGTAAAATTATAGGCAAGCACAGCAACACATAAACTAACCTTACACAAAAAAGCCTTTTACACAAATAAACTTCACAAGGATAATTGGATTTATTTTTATCTTTGAATCAGGGTTGTGAACCATCCCAGCTGAGTTCAGAGTTCAGTTCCTGAATTATAATTTTAAATGAGGCAGAAAACATAATAGAGAATTGCAAGATACATTTGAATTAAACTCTTTACCTGACTGCGTTTTCTAAAAAAAAAAAAATCACAAAACTTTCATGGCCTCCATTATATTTTGTTGAATAAATATGTGAACATACAATATATCAAAAGCAAGAACAGAGCCCCTGCTTTTTCGTCAAAGTCTGGACTTAGACTGGATCGGTTTCAGAACTACGATCAAAACGTAGATAAAGTAGATCGAGTCCATCAACACCCCAAAGCTTCACAGTCTTTACCTCTTATTGGGTTCAACATTTTTCCCAGTAACATTTGGTGGTTTTGATGTACAATATATGCAGTTGAATGTTTGAGGATCACATTCGCCTTCTTCTTCTGCTCCTTCTAGTTTATGCAGATCTTCTTTGCTTGTTTTTGGATCCGAAGATGCTGTACTATTTCAGAAGATTAGTAACACCGTCCCCTACCGTATACCTTGTCATTAGCGGGAAGCAGGGAGGAAGTACAACAAACAATACAAACAATAGTTAAAGGGTACATAACACAGTTTCTGTCAATCTTGAGTACATATAGTATTGCATCCTTCATATCTCCAAAGAGTTTTATCATATTCAGAAAAGACACTTTTATACACTATATAACTGTACTGATTCTTTCTGAAAACAGCCAAACTCATGGAGGCGTGCAGTGGGCGGAGCTAAAGAGTCACAAACACACAAAACAGCATGGCATTATCCCTGGATAACGTCCTATTCGCCATACATTTGTGTTGTTTACATTATATGCACTCATGTGCCCATTGCCAACAAAACAGAGATATTTGATGCAGTTTTACTCATCGCCTGTGGTTTCGACCGGGAACAAACAAACACACTTGCTCTGTGCTGCAACTCTGTTGCTGCTCCGGAAAAACAATCTGCATCCAGTGTTTCCTTAATGCTGGGTTATTCGGGTTGAACAAGGTTATCTTTCCCTCACACCCAAAAACACACTTCTTTAATGACTTTGTTGCTTTTGTAGTCTAAAAATAAAATGCCAGCCCTGCCGATGGCTTCCGTAACCCAAACAAAATCATTGATGGGTGTACTCTTGCTTTCGCTGTGGTTGATGTGCACTCATTCGGGAGAAGTGCACATACAAGGAATTGCACCCTTTATGATGTCATACAGGGCCATACTCAATTTTTTTTTTTTTTTTTCAAAAACATCTTGAATGAGTGTATTTGGTTCAGAAATACACCCAACCTACATCCAACTCATGTTTAGCATGAGAATCAAACTCTTTACCAGTGTAAATAAGTCAGAATAAATGTAAGAATCAGACATAGAAATTACATATTTTATGTCAAATATTAAAAATGATTGGATGAAGAGTTAAACCCCCCTATTATCTTTGGGGTCAATTTGACCATTCATAACATGCAATAACATGCCTTTTTTATATTCAATATAATATTTAAACAACTTCCTTCTGTTTTAGGTCTCTAATACCTGTAGTATAGTGAGAACCACTAGTACACGTTATTATGTACAGTTCACGTTATTATGGTCCAGCTCCCCAGTTGAACAACAGGGTAGACATTGTGCTGCTAATGTCATCAAAATGGTTCCAGGACCCACCAGATATGCTGTCAGATGAGATTTGAGGGTAACAGGAGGGTTAAAAAAACTTAAATAAGGATAAACTGTCTGGATAAACTACTGGATACCGGCAGGACGATGTGTCAAAGTTGTCCCCTTATAACCCAAAAAGTCTACAATGAAAATATCTGGTGTTGTCATATTTTGACATGCAGGACAGCTGCTTTAGCACATTTTACTCTTTTGTTTGTCAGAAATAAAATGTAAGATTTTGCCACATGAACTATTGCTATGGATTTTAATCAACAGATAATAGGTTTTTAATAATTCCTTGTCTAAGACAAAACCCAAATCTTTCTATTTTGTGAGCTCTTCAGGGACAATTCCTTCCTAATGACATTGTAAAGCTTTTCAGCTAATGTGAGAGAAGAGAATTGAAAAGCATCAGAAGAAATGTGTGTGGACTGGTAATCCCCACGGTATGGGGATGAAATGTCCCCACAAAGAGGGCAATATCCGAAATCCTTGTCCTTGTGGGGACATTTTTTGGTCCCCATGAGGAAAACAGGTCATAAATCACACTAAGTGATGGTTTTTGAAAAGGTAAAAATGCAGCATGTCTCCTGTGATGGGTAGGTTTAGGGGCAGGGGCAGTGTAGGGGGATAGAAAATACGGTTTGTACAGTATAAAATGCATTACGCCTATGGAATGTCCCCATAAAACGTGAAAACCCAACATGCGTGTGTGTGTGCACGTGCGCATGTGTGTGTGTGTAGGGGCAGAGTGTAATTTTTTTTAGAGCAGCCATCCTAACAATGTTTAATTGTGTCAGTAAAGTGGGACAGCATTGCAATGTGACCTTCCAAAGGCTCAAAACCAATTCTACTTTTGGAGCGCGAGAGTCTCTGCAACTGAATACCATGTATTCTCATTACGACTGGTGTCATGGTGCTCTCAGAACAACGGCCTACCACAGCGAATGTGTCAATTCACAGCAAGAACAGTTTCAAATAGGCATTCGGGAGTCCAGAGCCAAAATAACATATATATACACGTGTGTAAGCGCAGCCAAATTATGCGAGACAGAACAGCTCTGAACATCTGACATAAAACAAATATAACCCTGCCTCACTGATGGGTAACTTTTTACAGATCAGATGCTGTCTTTGAGATCAGTGAGATAAACAAAACTGTGGTCGGAAGTTTTATTCTAACGTAACTCTTTGCAATGACACAAAGCGGGGTGACAGCTTGTGAGCCCCTGTTAAAACTAAGAGAACATAAGTAGGTCACTCTCATGAGACGGCTGGTTTTGGGGTGAGTATCATGCTGAGTATTCTATCTGAATGCTCTTCCAGGTCCCAGTATAGTTGCTGATCTTTCGTTCGCATAGTGTTTGAACTGCGGGTACAACATGAATGCAATTTCTTAAATATTTTATCACATTTCTTTAATCTTAGGGTGTCAATGATGCCAGTAAACAACAACATAGTAAAGTATTCCCATAAGTTAAAATATAGGCAAGCACAGTGACACATGATCTAAGCTTACTCAAAAAAGCTTTTTACACAGCGAATTTTGAAAAGAAAAATGTATGCAATTATGTCTGTGCATCATTCAGAGTTGAGTTTAGAGTTGAGTTCCAGATTTAAATTCCTAATTTTTTTTTTTAGACAAAAACATGATGCAGAGTTGCCTTAACTTGTGTCAGTTGCAGTGCATTACACCTGGCAGAATTAAGATTAATGGAGAAGTGTCTGACACGTGTGACCTCTGACAGAGAACCATGAAGAGAAAAAAGATAAAAGCTACAACGGATGGGTAAGCAGCTGGCAAAATGCTGCCACAGTAACTTGCAGTGACAACTGGCATATTGAAAGTGCATCAGAGTATGCATAAAATGTAAAAGGGTTGGTGTGTGGGTGTGTATGTGTGAGAGAGAAAGTGTGTGTGAAAAAGAAAGTGCGGGTGATGAGCTTGTGTGTGATGTGTGTTCTGCATGTCACTGCAGCCATCTGGCTGAGGAATCAAGGCCGGATGATAAACAGTATATGCTGTCACCTCTCAAAGTCTGCTGACCAATCAATATGCTGAACACTTTACATCACACGTTAGGTAAGACATTCGGATGATTCTAAGGGTCCACGCATTTTGGGGCCCCCAGAGACACCTGTTCAATTTCTCGTTAATGCAATTATCAACCAATCACATGGCAGTTGCTTCAATGCATTTAGGGGTGTGGACCTGGTCAAGACAATCTCCTGAACTTCAAACTGAATGTCAAAATGGGAAAGAAAGGATATTTAAGCAATTTTGAGCGTGGCATTTCACAACCTGCTCAGTTACTGGGATTTTCATGCACAACCATGTCTAGTGTTTACAAAGAATGGTATGAAAAGGAAAAACATCCAGTATGCGGCAGTCCTGTGGGTGAAAATGCCTTGTTGATGCTAGAGGTCAGAGGAGAATGGACTGACTGATTCAAGCTGATAGAAGAGCAATTTTGACTGAAATAACCAGTCGTTGCAACTGTGGTATGCAGCAAAGCATTTGTGAAGCCACAAAACTCACAACCTTGAGGCAGATGGGCTACAACAGCAAAAGACCCCACCGGGTACCACTCATCTCCACTAAAAATAGGAAAAAGAGGCTACAATTTGCACAAGCTCACCAAAATTGGACAGCTGAAGACTGGAAAAATGTTGCCTGGTCTGATGAGTCTCGATTGATCCATCATGCCTCGTTACCACTGTGCATGCTGCTAGTGGTGGTGGTGGTGTAATGGTGTGGGGATGTTTTCTTGGCAGACTTTAGGTCCCTTAGTGCCAATTGGGCATTGTTTAAATGCCACGGCCTACTTGAGCATTGTTTCTGACCATGTCCATCCCTTTAGGACCACCATGCAACCATCCTCTGATGGCTATTTCCAGCAGGATAATGCACCATGTCACAAAGCTGAATCATTTCAAATTGGTTTATTGAACATGACAATGAGTTCACTGTACTGAAATGGCCCCCACAGTCACCAGATCTCAAGCCAATGCATCTTTGGGATGTGTTGGAACGGGAGCTTCGTGCCCTGGATGTGCATCCCACAAATCTCCATCAACAGAAAAGATGCTATCCTATCAATATGGGCCAACATTTCTAAAGAATGCTTTCAGCACCTTGTTGAATCAATGCCACGTAGAATTAAGGCAGTTCTGAAGGCGAAAGGGGGTCAAACACAGTATTAGTATGGTGTTCCTTTAGGTGAGTGTAAATGTATAATCTACCAAAGAGTAACAAATAAAGCAAAATTACAGCTTATTTCTGCATTAAACACACTTTACTGTTTTGAATAATGTTCTACTGTATTACCATAAATAACAGAGTATTAAGTTGTTTCACTGCTGAGGGATAAATCCAAGTGATCGCGTCTGTGCCTCTCACAGTAACATGTCAGTTCTAGCACTGCCAATTTGACATTGCAGCCTGTGCATTGTCAAAATAAAATACAGTCAACCGAACATATACAAAGTTCTGCAGGCTTTATGTTCATAGCTGCTGAACGTGAATTCCAGCGCTTCAGTTAACGGTCATAAAGTGCGAGATAAGATGTGTAGCTAATCTAAACAGCTGTGTTACAACAGAAGTTTTTACACAAGCGACAGAAACATTCAGTTTGCAAAGACTGTATCAACCAAAGCTCAGCTTTGGAAAGAAACATGCAAGAATAAGGTGACTGAGAAAAGAAAGAGAGAAGCTAATGGAGATGAGAAGCAGGTAGTGTGCTTTTTAACAAAGATATACATATATATTATTCAATTGCAGACAAAGATTTTGGTTTGCCTGGTTGGCTTGTATGTTTGGTGCGGAAGGGGACCCAACCTCATATTATTTCATAGGGCCCACAATACTCACAAAAATAGTATTGAGTATTGGCCACTTTAGATTACCATATGTGTAAGGAACACTTCACATCATGTGTTTTTAAAGTCCGAATCATTTGCACACTTATACAGTAGTTTGTCATGAATGTTCGTTTTTAAATAATTGCCTTTCTAATAATATTTTGCAAAATACATATTTATTTCATTATGACTAATAGGCAATTGTTGTGTTTATCACACGGTCAGATGCATTATACACTGTTAATATGTGCTCGTGATGTTGAAGCGTATTGGAGAGACAACATTATTGGTAGCATATTGGACATTAGATGTTTCATTTTCCGTATGTTCTACATCTACATCTACATCTACACGCGATTCCTATTAAAGGTGGATACATCTAGTTAAGAAACCTGGTAAGGATATCAGCAACCCAAACACAACATATAACAGGGCTGGACATTTCAACAGTGCACTCCCTTAAACTCACATCTAAACAAGTCTGACTTCAAGGTTACTTCAGTAATATGATGAGCAGCTCCTCATCACTGCATGAATGGGATATTGTCCTATCCCACCCACCAAAAACATGGCCACTGTCAAAGGCAGAAGGTATTCTGCACCTCTCTCTTCTCTTGACCCTTCCTTTCCTTTCCTTTCCTTTCCTTTCCTTTCCTTTCCTTTCCATCTCCATCTTTATCTTCTTCTATTTGCACTGCTGTTTTCTCATCTTGCCTCATCTCTGATCTCGCCTTTCCTCACCTCAGGTGATTTCACCGCTCTCCTCACCCTGGCCTTTTTTTCTCTGTGTAAAGGAATCTCTTTCAGTCAGTCACTCACTCACTCATCTATACAGCTGGTGTCTGACGGGTGAGATTCGCTCCTGTAAGTAGCACGTCAGCTGAGGCTGAGCAGATCAGAGACTTTAGAAGGCCAAATATAAAGTATCTTTTTATTTCCTTGTCTGCCGCAATAGCTCTCTGTTTTATTGGCTGTCTGTTGCTCACATTGGCTTGTGAAACAAGTACAGGATATTAACGTCAATTTAGAGCTAAACACTATAAAAAAATGGTGCTTTTGAAGCCCTCAGAGTCGATACTGCATATCAGTGTGTGACATTTAGTAATGACTACCCCGTAAGTAATGTTCATTATTATTAATCTTTCATCACATTTTAATGGGAAATGCTAGTTATTGCCCCATTAATAGAGCGAGTGGCAACAAGGAACTTAATCTAATATTAGCAAATCTTGGCATCAGTGTGTGACAATCGATATGATAATGTCATTGAGGCAAGCAGCATCTCACTGACGAAAGCCATCCTTCCGTGTGCGTATTTGTGTGCTGAAAAACCGCTTGCACTTTAATTGCCTCATCGTCAATTCTCGTTTTCAGTCCAGAGGTTAAAAGTTATAAATTGAAAGACTTTTTTTGCAGCAATTTGACCGCTGGGCCATAAATTACAACAAGGAGAGAAAACGCACGGAGCGGAGGAGTGGGTCAGCATGATTTATGAGCGACGGAGAGCCACCTCCAAGGCGGAGTGAGAGAGCGGCTCCATTAAAATCAACTCCCTCTGCCTCACTGATCTGCATGGTATCTCTACCTGCCTGCCACACTTCTTCAAATATGAATTTCATCTTTTCCCAGCCTCCCCCTGTACTTCATCAGAAAAGTCATTTCTGGGTGGGAAAGGCTTCAAAGCGCACACTTCTGATGTCCCGAACGCTCCTTATGAGAAATGAAGTTGACTAAAGTTCCATATCAATCCCATTCTTCCTCCAAATGCGGTGCTGTTTTTCGTTATTTTAATTAAAGTGAGTTCTCTCTTTCTACATGTGCGAGAGACACTGTTGATAACGCCACACATTAATGAATTCTAAAATGCCCTTATCTCTTTCCTCCCCATGGAGGCCCGTAAACAAGATAGTGTCCACCAAACAAATGGCAGTTGTCAGCAGAAGTTTGGCTATTTACCGCACCAACATCTGATCAAACAGCCACATCTGATATGCTTTACTAGTACTCACTCCAGCAGGGAGAGCAAGCACTCCAGCAGGGAGAGCAAGCACAGACACACCGTCACTCACCAGTTCTTCAACTCACATTCGTGCCATTTACTCAATGTAATAGCATTAGCACGAAGCTATGCATTCTACGAAAAGTCCATACAATAGAATTGCATTCTTTTGAGTTTTAAAGTGAAAAGAAATGGGGTAACCCTATGCAGGTAGATTTTGTAACCACTTTTTGTGCACAAAAAACATCTCCATTGACAGTCATTTAAAAGTATCCATGTATTTTGGCAAGCAAATATACAACAGTATATTAGTAGATGTTTTATCGAGCCCGATCTCACGAAAATGCGTATCAATAGTACGAGTGTGCAATCTCGTAGAATGTATACGCCAAAACTCATTTTGGCGTGCATATGATATGCACTTTATGGCGTTTTTTTAAACATTGCAGTTTAATAAGACAGTATGTAAACAGATACATTTTTTAAAAAGTATATTTAATTGTCTACTCAATCAAAAGATTAAACACATTTAAACAGCCAAGCATAATTTGAATACTAAAGTATAATTTTAAGTATATCTCGGTCAGAATATTGAGTACAAGTGCAGGCCAAATATACTTAGATCTTTCCGACAGTATAAGTCAAGTATAATTAATAAAAAATGTAGGCCTATAAGTATATTTCTGAGAAGTACATCAAAAAGTAAACTGAAAGTACACTTTCTTATTTTTAGTTTAAAAGAAGTATACTAAGGGTGAACTCACACTAGGCACGGTTGCCTTGTACCGTGCCCGAGCGTGATTGCTGATGCGCGTGGTGGCAGCGGCAGCACTGCCTTAATAGAACACTTGAATAAACTTTTTTTTTTTGTAAAGGATGAAATTGCATTTGTGTCACGTGCTGTATTGCAATAAATTAATAAGCTTGTTGTAGTCCCTACCAGCCATTTGTTGTAGAGTCCTTAAAAAGTGATTTCTTAAAAAAAATTAAAAAATCTCCCCTTGCTTTGAACTTTGAGCATTGTAACTTTGCAGATGTAGTTTATGCTCAAACAGCAACATTACACACTAACTAAAGATAATTTAAAAAATGAAATCATAATCAACCGCACATTTAATCTCAACTGTTTCAAGTATTTAACAAGATTATCACCAAAAAGCATAAAATAGATTTATATAATGTCCTGCCAATTGTGCAACTGCAATTAAGATGAAAAGGAATGCCAACCCCAGGTATTACAGACCTCTTCGGTCCAAAGCACCAGCAGGCCTGCTAAGTTCTGTATGAGTGGGTCATTGCCAGACAGAGAGACATCTCAAAGGGAGAACCAGCCTAGTCTCTGTGGTCATCATTATAATGGCAGTGAAGCAGTAATGATCATTGTAAACACTGTACTGGAGGGAGCATGTGCTGTGACTAGCGTTCACTAGAGACATCACAGTCTGTTCATCACTGATCATACAAACACACGCACACACAAACACACCGCAGCAGGAAGGCCTTGTTTTCATCCCTATCTGCTTCTCCCGTTATTTTTTTCCCTCCCTCCTAGTGTGATTTATCTCTCTACTGCCCTTCCTTCCATTTTGTCTCCACGGAGCCGTCACCGCCGTGATTTGTGCTCTGTTCTCCACCAATGCATCTTAAATTATCACCGTCTGTTATTAAACGCGAGCACTTAGAGCGTTTGTGGCGGCTCGCACACACACACAACCAGTCAGGGGAGGTACCTGGGGTGTCAGCTGTTGGTTGTGGGCAATAAAAATGGCAGCGTAAGCAAATCTGATCGGGATTTAAAAACAGCAGCCACGCTGTACCGCCCATCAAGAATCAATCACGGCGCACGCTGCCATCAAACACGTGTGGAGAGCAAGTGACGGGCCGCATGTGTAAGTTAGCGCAGGTGGAACGGGTGGAGGTGTGTCTACAGATGTTGTGGGTGTTTGTTTGATTGCTTGTCTCTTTGTCACATTCTTCTATCAAAAACACGATTTCAGAAAGGCTTTCTATTGAAAAAAAGTGCTCATTGTGAGCAATGAAGAAAAATTTTGTCTATTTGTGTTGTTGTTTTTGCTCTTCATTCTACAGTCGCTGCTTCACTGATGTGGGTTATCTATCAACACAATAAAGGCTCCTCTGAAATAAATAATGATGTTTTAAGGCATTATGCCACAAGAATTCTGCAAGCAAATAGCAGTTTAAAATCTTTCAAACAACTGCATACTTAGCTCTAAGTAAACAGTGTTTACTTAGCTTTAAATAGGGACATTCCTTTTAATTCTACTGTTTTTATATAGAGCTAGTTATAAACTTTAACCTAACTTTGACTTCAAAAACAGAGCAACAGTCAGTGCCATTATAAAGCATGGAAGAGCCAGGACTTTTTTTTGACTGAAAGAAGAATGTCATATACACCTAGGATTACATGAGGGTGAGTAAATCATGGGCTAATTTTCATTTTTGGGTGAACTATACCTTTAACACATAACCGCACACACACACACACACACACACCCCTACACACACACACACAGGAGACATGCTGCATTTTTACATTTTCAAAATACATCACTTATTGTCATTTATAAGATGTTTTCCTCATGGGGACCAAAAAATGTCCCCACAAGGACAAGGATTTTGGACATTGCCATCTTTGTGGGGACATTTTGTCCCCATAACGTAGGGATTACCAGTCCACACACACACACACACACACACACACACACACACACACACACACACACTCGGTTGATATCTTTGTGGGCCACTGTTGTTTTGTGATTCTGACAACTGCATGAGCTGGAAACTATTAGCTTGCTAGCCAGGGTTCAGAGTCCAAAGTGGGAGAAAAATCAGTGCTGCAATGGTAAGTGCTACTCTCAGTTGCCCGGTAAGCTTTTTATGAATGGATGAATTTGAGAATGTGATTAGGGAGAATTAGTGCGAATATCTTATCTGACGTGCTGCATGTTTTGGACTGAGTACAGCATAGCTTTTAGATTGTGTTCACAGTAAATGCTTCTCTGCAGTTGCTGTATAGCTACTTGAGTCGCTCAATATTATCATTTGGGAACACAACATGCAGCAAACATCTTCCAAAAATTTGCAATGAGAATAATTTATAAATCTGTTGTCAGCTAAAATAATCACTATGTTTCACGTTTAAAAGAAATCCATCAACATTTCTTATTTTTAAAATCTGTCTCTTCTGCTCACCAATGCTGCATTTATTTGATAAAAAATACTGTAAAACCAGTTACAGTGAAATGTTATTGCAATTTTATTGCAAGTTTTCCATGAGAATATCAAGTAAAGTGTCATTTATTCCTGTGATCGAAGCTGAATTTTCAGCGTCATCACGCCAGTCTTCAGTGTCACATGATTCTAATGTGTCACGGATGTCACGGCCATCATGGCACAAACGCAGCAGGATCGGATTACATTCATCACATGAGCTGAGCTGAGGTAATCGCGGGATTCACGTCTGCGTCTGCATACACAGCACGCGTTCAGTCCGGCGCATTTTCAGTTCATGTCTTTGGAAGCTTAACTTTCATAGGAATTCATTTGAAAAGTTGAAACACTCACTTTGCTCTCCACCGCTCCGTTTACATGAATCTCCGCAGCTCCCCGAGCCGAGTGCTGTGAGTGCGATGTTGAAAACATGTGGAAATAGCGCCTCCTGCTGGCTGTAGTCTTCAGCCTCTGGACAAAAACTCACAAAAACGCAAAAATGACGATATTTGTGCCATCGGGGGAATTTTTCCAGGAATAAAATACATAATTATCTCGTCTCAGGGGGATATTAGGGGGGAAAGTACGATAATTTGATTATACTCCCGGGTTTCTACTGACACAAAGCTTAAGGCTAATCGCTGAAGTAACCCTTTAAGCATTTTTTTTTTATAAAAATTTTTTTCAGGATTCTTTGAAAGCTTTCTATTTCAGATAAATGCTGTTCTTTTGAATCTTATAGTAATCAAAAATGTGAGAATATTCAGCATAAGAGACTACTTTGAAAATCATTTTACATATCCCAGTCTGAATTCTAGTACTGAAAGATTTTGAATTTTAAAGTGCAAATGAACACCTGACCACTCTTTTGGGTTTGCTTCTGTTACAAGCAAAAAACGTATAAGGGTAAAAACATGACAGGCAGACAAGATGTATAAGCAACACAGCTACAGCTAATAAAATGTATGATGGGTGTGCGAATTTTCAAGAATTGACAGTAGTCAATCGTATTGGTGGCACAAAGGGACCCCCAAATAAAATTCTGCTTAGGGTCCCATAAAAAGCTTTAATGTTGCTTATATATAGTTATTTTAATTGGTATGTGAGACGGTTGTAATTTAAGAGTGCCATTCACCATTATTCCAAATTCACACAATTTGTAGCAGAACAGCAGTAAAACTTGTCTTGTTTTTGTTTTGTTTTTTTGCATCTAAGCTAATTTTGGGAGTTAAATTGACACGGTTTCTCAAATGGTGGAAAGTGCTGTTGGATAATATTGTTTACCAAGTGAGTGATAACACTACAAAGAACACTTGACTAAGCACAGCATGACACTGGGGGGAAAAAATAGTTGTTTGAGTTTCAGCTGCCAAAGCAGTTGTTCAGATATGGTGGAAAATAACTAGTGTGCAAACCTGATTGTTGTGCTATTGCAGAAAACAGGTTATTTCACTGGGAGAATCAGCGTCTTGTGTTGGCATCACATCAGCATACACATAATCTATGGGTCACAGCACACATATTTCATCCAAATTACCCATCACCACCAAATGGACTTCACAACATGGGCATCACATCATCAACCCTTATTTGCTGGCTCATAGATTTCATAGATCAGTTTTGATAATCTATGTTAGGAAGGCAGATCAGGCTTAACTCAAGCAAGAATAAGATGACCCCGTGTTGAGGTAAGGGATCAGTAAGATTTTATTTTTTAGAGGTCTCTTGTGCTCACCAAGGCTGCATTTAGTTTATATTAAAAAAGAACAGTACTATTGTGAAATATTATTAAAATGTAAATTAACTTTTTTCTTTTTGAAAATATTGTTTTAAACGTAATTTATTTCTGTGATGCAAATGTGAATTTTCAGCATCATTACTCCATCATTTTGCTGTTATTTTGAACCTTCTATTCATCAAAGAATCCTAAAATAAATATTTTACACAACTGTTAATAAAATTTTACTCAACTTGATAATAATTATAAATGTTTCTTGAGCAGCAAATTATCATATTAGAATGAATTCTGAAGGGTCATGTGACACTGAAGTAACACAAAAAAATATAAGTTGGATTTACTTAATCTTTTTTTTTTTATGTCAACATTTGGTTTATGTCAACGGTTCCACGTGGTTGAGTTGAATTTAATTAACATTGGGGTTCCCTATATCGAGGAACTTCGCACCGCGCCGAACGACGAATTTGGGGATGCTCCCTAAGCATCAACGCATCTGAAGTATGAATGAAACTAGTCCAATCCTGATTGGTGCTACGTCATGACGTAGATGTGACGGCATACCCGGAAGCTATAAAGGGGAGCCCGGCGCATTGTAGCGTCAGTTATCGCTCTTCAGCATAACGCTCTGTGTGTGAAACTGTCTGTCTATTTATTGTTGTTTGTCCCGTAGGAAAGAATATATATATATATCAAAGATATGGCCGAATTTAAGAGTTGTGTGCACCCGTGTCCCCGCTTTATTTCGGGAGCGGACACACACACTCTGTGTGTTGAGTGCCTGGGCGTTCAGCATGCTCAGGCTCTCGAGGAGCCGCCTGTAGCCATTGTGAGCTGCTGCGCTCAGGGTACCGGTCCCGGTTGGCGGTCTTTGGCGAGGCGGCCAACGCGTGAGCCCGTGGTTCTGGGCCCGCGTCCGCCGGCGTAGCGGCGTGCAGATCATGGGGCTCACAGCTGGACTTGTCAGCGGAGATTGGGACTGCTGAGGCACTTTCCCAATCTTCCTCTGACGGTTCAGATGTTCTCCCACCTCGTGTGGAAGCCCGCGAAGCGGCTTCTTCCCCCGGGGTGGAGAACACGATGCTGATCCTCTCCGAGTCCGAGGATCCGGAGGATTAACATCGAGGCGGGTGGTGCGGGATATATGTCACCACCACACCCACCCGCCCAAGAGGAGCTTATAGAGGTGCTGGGCGAGCTGTGGCCAAATTAAAAATCGATTGGCCACAGGAGAGACAGGAAGCCCAGCCATCAAGCAAGCTGGATGACCGGTTTCTCGCGTAGAGCTCAGATACCTCGCCGGGGCTTGCCATTTTCAGGACCTGCATAATGAGTTGTGCAGGTCCTGGAACAAGCCATATTCCGCGCATTTCCAACCCCGTGTTAGATTATGCGAATGTTTTGGGGCGCGAGGCTGGCTACGGACGATGCAGCGTGGAAGATGCTCTCGCGGGCTATCTTTCACCCGAATCGGCATCGCCCCTGAAAGCCCGTACTGCCCACCAAGCCGCTGTAGGGACACATCGGCATTGGTGGGCAGGGCATATATGGCGCGGTCGGGCTGGTAGTTCCCTGCACACGTTATCAATATTGCAGGCATACCAGGCCGACCTCCTTAAAGAGCTCGGACGAGGGCGAGGTCCCTCCCGGAGGATATCCTTGAACTTAGGAAGGCTGCGGATTTGTCTCTCCGTCACCAAGGAGGCGGCCCGTGCCATCGGCCGCTCCATGGCTCAATGGTGACTGTGGAGAGGCACTTATGGCTTAATCTGTCGGGGATGAAGGAGAAGGACAAGTCCTTTCTCCTAGACTCCCCGATTTCGCCTTCTGGCCTGTTCGGCGACGCAGTTAGTTCGGTCGCCGACAGGTTTCAGGAGGCGAAAAAGCAATCCGACCTTCCGACAGTTCCTCCCTCGTCGGCCAAAACCTGGGAAGGCTGCCACTAGTGGGCAGCCTCAGCCGTCAGCCAGCTCCTCGCACCGTCAGGTGCAGAAGGAGAGCGTCGCCTCTAGAGCCCCTCCTCCGGGAGCCTGGCAACAGAGGAGGCGCTCTCACCAGCAGGCTTCTGTGCAGAAGGCGATCTGAGGCGTCCTTCTCGCTAAGAAGGCTGCTGGGAAGAAGTCCTAGCTGCGGCAGGACTACTAAGAGCGGCCCCACCCGCGCGAGAACAACCGAGGTGGTCTCTCGCGCGGCGCTCTCGATGGGAAAACGATGTGGTAATCCCGCCGTCACAGACGCTTCGGGCCACATCGTTTTCCCCGAACGGACAGGTGCCAGTCGCCTCAAGAAAGACTTGCGACGGGCAGCACGGGTGTCCACATACCAGAAATCGTATTCAGCTCTCTGCGGGCATCCGCTTCAGGAGCGAAAAACGAAATTCAATTAATACCGAGGTCAGCCTCGAGAGGCTGATTCCCTTAAGATTATCTCGGCGAAATGCCTTCCGAATATATCCACATGGGTCCTGCGGACTGTAGAACTAGGGTACAGACTGCAGTTCGATCACCCCCCTCCGAAATTCAATGGGGTGACATGGACTGCAGTGGTGCCAGAGCGGGTTCGGGTAATGGAACAAGAAGTAGAATCCTTGCTGATAAAGGGAGCCATAGAACGGGTCCCACCGTCAGAGATCGAGGCCGGGTTCTACAGCCGGTACTTTATAGTTCCAAAAAGGATGGAGGGCTTGGCCGATTTTAGATCTAAGGTATCTGAACCGGTCTCTGAGGAGATTCAGGTTCAAGATGTTAACCATTCCTACCATCGTGAGTCAGATCCAGGCCAAGGACTGGTTCGTCACGATAGATTTAAAAGACGCCTATTTTCATGTCTCCATCCTTCCTTGCCACAGGAAGTTTCTGAGGTTCGCTTTCGGGGGCAAAGCGTACCAATATCGAGTACTTCCGCTTTGGTCTAGCTCTTTCCCCTCGCACATTCACCAAGTGCATGGATGCAGCTCTGGCTCCACTGAGACTTCAGGGCATCCGGGTACTGAATTATATCGACGACTGGCTAATACTGGCACAGTCATACGATATGGCAGTACGACATCGAGATGTAGTTCTAGCACATATCCAATGCTTGGGGCTGAGACTCAACACGAAGAAGAGCGTGTTGGCGCCAGCCCAGAAAACGAAGTTTTCTGGGTATAATATGGGATTCAATTTCGATGCGGGCACATCTGTCTCCCCGCGAGTCAAGACCATTCTGGCGGTAGTCTCAGAAATAAAGCTGGGCCACAGCATCACTGTAAAACACTTCCAAAAGTGGTGGGACATCTAGCAGCAGCGGCCAGCGTTATTCCGTTCGGCCTGCTACACATGAGGGCCCTACAGTGGTGGCTAAAAACCAAGGGTTTTCCTCCAGAGGAACCCGTTCCGTATGATCAGAGCAACGCGCAAATGCCTTCGGGCTCTGAGAATATGGAAGGAAATTTGGTTTCTGTCCCAGGGGCCAGTGCTGGGAGCATCATGTTGCCGGAAAACCGTTTCAACAGATGCCTCCCTTACTGGTTGGGGCGCGGTCATGGAAGGCCGCTGCGAGGGGTCCGTGGGGCGACCGTCATTCCACTTGGCACATAAATTGCCTGGAAATGCTGGCGGTTTACAGAGCTCTGAGGAGCTTCTTCCCGAACTTCGCTGGCACCACGCTCTGGTCCGCACGGACAATATGGCAGTCGTGGCATACCTGAATCGCCAGGGGGGGTTGAGATCGCGCCCCCTATGCAAATTGGCGCATCTCATTCTCCTTTGGTCACAGGAGAGACTGTTATCCCTCAGGGCGATGTATATCCCGGGGATACAGAATCAGGGGGCAGACATCCTGTCGAGGCAGGGGCTGAGGCCCGGGGAGTGGCGGCTCCACCCAGAGGTGGTGGAGGCCATGTGCAAGAGGTTCGGCCCAGTGGAAGTGGACCTGTTTGCGTCTCGAGACGTCCACTGTCCACTGTGGTTTTCCCTCACGCATCCAGCCCCCCTGGGGTTGGATGCGATGGTTCAGACGTGGCCGAGGCTGCGTCTGTATGCATTTCCGATTGCTCTGCTCCCGGGAGTCCTGGAGAGGGTCCGTCAACAAGGGGTCAGCCTACTTCTGGTAGCACCCGTTGGCCGACCAGTATGGTTCTCGGATGTAATAGATCTGCTGGTGGGTCCCCCGTGGCAGGTCCCTCTGAGGAGGGACCTCCTATCGCAGGCAGGGGCACGATATTTCACCGCCCGAAATATGGAGCCTCTGGGTCTGGCCCCTGAGGGCCAGGTACCGGGAGGAGGGCTGCCAGCAGGCGTTATAGAGACCCTACTTAGCTCTAGGGCCCCGTCTACGAGGAGATTGTACAGCCTCAAGTGGAATGTCTTCGCCACTTGGTGTAGAGAGCGTGAGGTGGACCCAGTTAACTGCCCGGTGGCTTCAGTGCTGGAGTTCCTCCAAGATCGCTTCTCTGCGGGTCTAACCCCGTCCACACTCAAGGTGTACGTGGCTGCCATTGCGGCTTTCCACACTCCTACGGGTGATGGGCCTTTGGGTAGGCACCATTTGGTTGTACGCTTCTCCGTGGGGCACGAAGGATGAGGCCTGTAGTCCGTACCAGAGTACCAACATGGGATTTGGCAGTGGTTCTCGAGGGGTTGGCTGAGGCCCCCTTCGAACCACTGGAGTCGGCAGACCCCAAGTATCTGACGTTGAAAGTAGCTTTCCTCCTGGCTATAACTTCTCTTAGGAGAGTGGGAGATCTTCAGGCCTTGGCAGTTACGCCAACTTGCCTGGAGTTTGCCCCGGAGGAGTTAAAGCGGTACTGCACCCTAGACCTGGCTCGTGCCCAAGGTCCCTTCCGGGTGGTCAGGTCCTTGGTTCTTCAGGCGTTTCATCCTCCGCCTCACGTGTGGCGGAAGAAGGGAGACTGTTCCTCTTATGCCCGGTTCGGGCCTTGAGGGTTTATCTGGAAAGGTCAGCTCAGTGGAGGTTATCAGACCAGCTGTTAGTGTGTTTTGGCTCACCCAAGAAAGGGTTGCCTGCATCAACCCCTACTATCAGTAATTGGATTGTGCAGGCAATAGCTTTGGCATATCAGGTGCGCAATATGCCTTCACCTATAGCCTTGAGGGCCCATTCCACCAGAGGCATGGCCTCCTCGGTGGCCCTCATGTCCGGAGTCCCTATGCAGGACATCTGTGAAGCGGCTGGTTGGGCTACTCAGCACACTTTTATAAGGTTTTATAGCTTACACCTCCCGGCGACACCCGGCGGCAGGGTACTCCAGTCCTAATTGTGCCTGGTCTCCAGTTTCACGTTAGGGCAGGCGTATCCTTGATGTGGCCTAGTGGGTACTCGTTCCCCAAATTCGTCGTTCCGACGCAGTGCGAAGTTCCCTCGATATAGGGAACGTCTCGGGTTATGTATATAACCCTTGTTCCCTGAGAGGGAACGAGCACTGCGTCTCGTCGCCACACCGCATATCGCCTGAGAGCGTTTGCTTCATCGCGATAATTGACGCTACAATGCGCCGGGCTCCCCTTTATAGCTTCCGGGTATGCCGTCACATCTACGTCATGACGTAGCACCAATCAGGATTGGACTAGTTTCATTCATACTTCAGATGCGTTGATGCTTAGGGAGCATCCCCAAATTTATCGTTCCGACGCAGTGCTCGTTCCTCTCAGGGAACAAGGGTTATATACATAACCGAGAAGTTTTTCAGTAAACTTTTGTTTTACATAAGGTTATTTAATGGCATTTAGTTAAATCAGGTTAACTTTCTTAATTATGTCCAAAACTATTAAGTTTAATTATTCTAAAATGAATATGCAACACCCAAAACAAGTATTCTGGATCAATTGATTATTTTTATTTAGTGAAAAACTATTTTACAAATATTTACAATCCTTTTACAATATCTTACTGGCTAGCCGGAGATGGTTTTGTTACATCCAGGCATACTCAAAATGGTTGTTGCTTTTTTTTTTTTTTTTTTATTACATCTTTAATTGACATTAGCAGGTCCTCACCCCAAGCACATGCTCTACAATTCACAGCAATGGTAACCTCCAAAAAACCCACTAACATTCAAACTTTTAAATACCAACATAACAAAACATTAAGCATTAAAATGCCTTTCCATTTTATCATCTGGTTAAAAATGCATAAAATAGCACTTTATTTAAACATTTACTCTCTGAATTCAGCCCCTTTGCAGAGCATGATGGGAAGTGAAAGTCTTGTTTGATTGAGTTACTTGATTGAAACATGATCAAGTAACCAATCTAAATCAATCCAAAACTTTTGAACGGCAGTGCAGTACATAAATATTTTAGAAGAAAGTTAAACATTTACATGGACAAATATATTCCAACAATAATGCTACAAAATAAAAATAAAGCAAAATCATATTCATGTCAGCTGCACTTTAGGAGTTGCATTCTCTCACTGTGTCCAAAGTGGAACAGCAAAAGAAGGTTAGACAGGGGTCAACAGTGAAACAACACTCCCTCAGTCATAATCATTTTTCTTTTATTCATGATGCACAACAGCAAGCGCTGAGATGCAGTGAGGGAGGAAAAGAGCACACATGGAGGGTGCACTGTTGTCCCCAGCTCTCTGTCTTTCTTGCCTTAAAGCTCTGAAGAGGGAACAATCGTCTGCTTCTACAACAGGAGGTCAGAGGGAATGCGGAGACGAGAGGAAGAAGCAGAAAGTGAACAAAAAAGAACAACTGATTTGCAACACAATGGAGTGGGCATCTGGCTGAGTAGTAGAGAAGAATGAGATAGAAGAGAAGAAAGGAAAGTACTGTAAAAACATGAATATGACTGAAGTCATTCTAAATGTGGCTGACTTACTTTCTTCTGAAAAAAAAAAAAATCTGGCCACTCTTGTTAGTTTTAAGAACAACAAAGCGCAATACATATGCCTTTTAAAAACATATCTGGCATATATGGCATTATTCAAGAAACTCTCACCCCTATAGTTCTCAGATCAGTGCTACTCTGCTGTGGCACAACAACAGGATAGTGCATCATATTTCCATTAGCAGTCTGTGTGAGTGACGACGTTCATCAGCGAGACATTTATAAAGCACTGATAAATACTTTCATTAGGCCAAGCACATTCTAGCCTGTTTTCTGCATGCATAATTATACAAAAAGTATTAGATATTTTTATACGTTTAAACTATGACACGAGCACACGGCACACATTCATTGTAATTCTCTCACTCATGCCAGCATTAGCATTAAAACAATTTGAATGGAAATGTGTGCTAGTAGAAAATGCCAGAATTTAATCAAACAATCCTTTTGGGTATTTATATACATTATGAAGAACCTCAGGTGACAGAAAGAGAGCGAGAAAGTGACCTTGACCAGGACTAAAGAAAATTGACTGAACAATGAACATGCAGAACCACTGGGGATCACAACTAAAGTGATCTGTTAAAGACCAATATGCTTTACTGGCAGAACAAACCACATTTCTGGGATCGACAGACTGCGGGTGGATGGACAAAAGATGGCTGGAATTAAAAATAGTAACTGACCCAAAAGCATTATTTACCAACCCGTTGTCATTTCAAACCTGCATGACTTTTTCCTCTGTGGAATACAAAAGAGAATGACTGTGTCGGTCATTCTTTCCCATGCAATTACAATAAATATGGACTGAAACTTAATAAAAAGGATGCAGAAGTGCCATATGTGCGTAGTCCAAATGACTCATGCACTATACTCTGTCTTCTCAAGTCATATAGCTTTATGTGAGTGACATTTTCCACTGAGAAACTTCACACCCATTGAGGCTATATATTAAACTCAACAACCGAATCAATACAATTTAGTCCAAACAAATCATTCATAGTGATTTTGCGAACCAGCTTGACCATATTATTGAAAAAAATGATTCATAGCTTCTCTCACCAACGCATGAACACATGAAGGAATTTATAGATTATTAGAGAATAACAATTTTTAACTATTTAGCTATTGGAAACTCAAAATATAGTGTCTTTTATGGGGCCCGTTTTTAAAAAATGTGAAAGCTTCAGCCCACATTTATTAGCATGAAAAGAGCATGGAAATGCTTCCTTTGTGTTCCACAGGAAAAGAAAGGTCATGCACGTTTGGGGTGTGAAAAATAATGACTTTTTTTGTTTTTTGTGTGTGATCCCTAAAAGTCACAACAATACTATAGGCTTTAATAACAATGCATGTGCCAAAAAGCATTCACAGGAGTTGAGTTGAGATTAAAATAATACACTCCCGCAGGAGTAAAACTCATAAGTAATACACATTAGTGAACAAAGAAAATAACATTGTGCCCTAACGTAATTGAAAATTGCTTTAGCCCTGCAGTGATTAGAAGTTGTTGTTTTTCCCCTAACAGCAGTAAAGTCCAAAAGTCTTTAAACAGGAGCAGTTTGTTCATCAGATCTCGAGTTATCCAATTTGCAAATTAAAAATGTGGAGAACCGGCATTTGCAGAGAGAACTGGTCATAAGCGGGTGCTCAGAAGCGTTTGAAGCAGTGTATTGGCTCTGAGGGGGGAAAAAAATAAATAAAAAGAAGAAGAAAAAAAGACATTTCTCACTCTGTGCTCTTTGGAAATGTCACATTTTTGGAGGCGGTGTGAAGAAGGCTGACTCTCCATACTGAACGCCACTGCTGGCCATTAATATGCAGCAAATAATTAACCCCAGCTTCCCTCACCTCTCGCATTCTGTTCACAACAGCACTTTAAACCACTCCAGTGGAGCACCAGCTAACCACGACCCAGACAATGGAAGCATGTGGGTATGAAATAGGGAAGGTAAGAGGCCTGCATGCACACACGTGCATAATCCAAAAAACGCACAAAAGCCATTAGCAGATGTTATAAAAGAGTGTGCTTTCTGAATAGGCACCTTTGAGTGTTTGTGTTCAAGTGCAGAAGAAGTTTCTGACCTGTCGGATCTTTAAGAGAGCCATGATGTTGACCCCAAATGCCAGCTGATCACTGTTTGGTGGACCTCAGCTTTGTGTCCCACTCTTCCCACCAGTCATCCTGTTCCCACGGTAACACAGGCTGCATGTTGACAGCAGCCGGTTGCCAGGCAACGGGGCTCTTATCCAGCCTGTTATTAAAACATCTCAGTGTGTGGAAGGAAATAAACTTCACAATCGCAACAAGTCCGGATATGAGCTCCACTACTCACTCCATCATGAGTTATCCATGACCATCTTTTCTTCATATTTATTCATTCAAAAATGTTATTTTGCTCATTTTGTTATTTTTGTCCTCATGTTTCCAAATGTTCACTGAAGCACACAGATGGATAAAAACAAAAACAGTACACAGATCAATGACACGATATAAAAAAGAAAAATAATAATAATACAAAAGGCTTAAAACACACAGGCCAGGTTATTATTATGTTTTTTTCCCATTGATGTTAGAAAAAATGGCTTTGAAAAACTGTTGTAACATTTTCAAAAGATTCAATTTAGTGACATGAAAAATTCTGTGGCATAACCATTAAGTAAATTTAAAGTAAAAAATGTTCTTACATAATATTTAACCCTTAAATGCATGACTGTTTAGCCAATCATTCTTACATATTCGGGTCTTAAGCGCCCTGGATCTATATTTAACAGATGGATCTCTACCTGTATACCAATATTATAAAACTCTCCTGAAATTAGAGTGACAATTACAGAAGAATAAAATAAAACTTGTTTCGTTACCTTTTGGAGTTGGGGAGGTTCAGTTTGAGCAGATGTTTTATACCATCATCATATGTCCTCGTCAGAGCTCATTTCCCAGTACATTCAGCATCTGGCTCATTTTCGCCATCTCAAACGTATTTTCAAAATGATCGTTTTTAACATCTTCAAAATCAAGATTTTGATCACTGACAGCTTTTTGACCAGATCCATCATCAAGCGACAGTGACACTAATATGAATGTGTTCAGTACTTAAGCTGCAGTGAATCTCTGAGCCATTTCAAATTTTGCAGATTACTCTTTTGTTTTCTGCCTGCGGTAACTTTGAGTGAAACGTCACTTCATCATTGTGTATAAAAAAAAAAAAAATGAAAAACAGGTATTCTTTTATAACTTTTTCTTATGTTTTCTTGTTATATTGTTTATAATGAATTGATTGAGAAATACTAAGAAGGTTGATGTCTAACTTTAAAAAATGAATGAGGAGGACGGGTCACTAAAGACCCGAGGTATGCATTTAAGGTATATATTGTCACGTTATTCCTCAACGTCGCCTACAACTCATCTTAAAGGGTTAGTTCACCCAAAAATGAAACACGCGTTCACGAGTCCACAGTGACGCTGCTGACGTAAGACGTAAAGGGTGCCTCTCCCTCAGACTACATGGAAGCTCTGGCGCACCAGATAACACGTCAGCAGCGGGATTTAACCAAACACGGAAGAGAAGACAATGCTGAATAAAGTCGTAGTTTTTATTATTTCTGGACCAAAATGTATTGTTGATGCTTCACAAGAGTCTAACTAACCCGCTGATGTCACATGGACTACTTTGATGATGTTTTTCATACCTTACTTCCTACCTTTCTGGACACGGACTGTAGAGTGGGCATTCACTTTCAATGGAAGGACAGAAGGCTCTCGGACTAAAACTAAAATGTATTAAATTGTGTTCCGGAGATGAACGGAGGTCTTACGGGTTTGGAACGACATTAGGGTGAGTCATTAAGGACAGAATTTTCATTTTTGGGTAACTAACACTTTAATAATCTTAATCAGGGAATTATGAGATAGAAGTACAATACGTTCAATGGATTGTAGCCAACTGTTGTTTAACAACATACAGGTCCTTCTAAAAAAATTAGCATATTGTGATAAAAGTTCATTATTTTCCATAATGTAATGATACAATTAAAATTTCATATATTTTAGATTCATTGCACACCAACTGAAATATTTCAGGTCTTTTATTGTTTGAATACTGATGATTTTGGCATACAGCTCATGAAAACCCAAAAAATCTCAAAATATTAGCATATCATGAAAAGGTTCTCTAAACGAACTATTAACCTAATCATCTGAATCAACTAATTAACTCTAAACACCTGCAAAAGATTCCTGAGGCTTTTAAAAACTCCCAGCCTGGTTCATTACTCAAAACAGCAATCATGGGTAAGACTGCCGACCTGACTGCTGTCCAGAAGGCCATCATTGACACCCTCAAGCGAGAGGGTAAGACACAGAAAGAAATTTCTGAACGAATAGGCTGTTCCCAGAGTGCTGTATCAAGGCACCTCAGTGGGAAGTCTGTGGGAAGGAAAAAGTGTGGCAAAAAACGCTGCACAACGAGAAGAGGTGACCGGACCCTGAGGAAGCTTGTGGAGAAGGACTGATTCCAGACCTTGGGGACCTGTGGAAGCAGTGGACTGAGTCTGGAGTAGAAAAATCCAGAGCCACCGTGCACAGGCGTGTGCAGGAAATGGGCTACAGGTGCCGCATTCCCAGGTCAAGCCACTTTTGAACCAGAAACAGCGGCAGAAGCGCCTGACCTGGGCTACATAGAAGCAGCACTGGACTGTCGCTCAAATTTTGCATGTCATTCGAAATCAAGGTGCCAGAGTCTGAAGGAAGACTGGGGAGAAGAAAATGCCAAAATGCCTGAAGTCCAGTGTCAAGGACCCACAGTCAGTGATGGTCTCGGTGCCATGTCAGCTGCTGGTGTTGGTCCACTGTGTTTTATAAAGGGCAAGGTCAATGCAGCTAGCTATCAGGAGATTTTGGAGCACTTCATGCTTCCATCTGCTGAAAAGCTTTATGGAGATGAAGATTTTGTTTTTCAGCACGACCTGGCACCTGCTCACAGTGCCAAAACCACTGGTAAATGGTTTACTGACCATGGTATTACTGTGCTCAATTGGCCTGCCAACTCTCCTGACCTGAACCCCATAGAGAATCTGTGGGATATTGTGAAGAGAAAGTTGAGAGACGCAAGACCCAACACTCTGGATGAGCTTAAGGACGCTATCGAAGCATCCTGGGCCTCCATAACACCTCTGCAGTGCCACAGGCTGATTGCCTCCATGCCACGCCGCATTGAAGCAGTCATTTCTGCAAAAGGATTCCCGACCAAGTATTGAGTGCATAACTGAACATAATTATTTGAAGGTTGACTTTTTTGTATTAAAAACACTTTTCTTTTATTGGTCGATGAAATATGCAATTTTTTTTTACATAGGAATTTTGGGTTTTCATGAGCTGAATGCCAAAATCATCAGTATTAAAACAATAAAAGACCTGAAATATTTCAGTTGGTGTGCAATGAATCTAAAATATATGAAAGATTAATTTTTATCATTACATTATGGAAAATAATGAACTTTTATCACAATATGCTAATTTTTTGAGAAGGACCTGTACAGATTATTCAGCCGATTAAACGTCTTTCAGAGAAAAAAAAAGTTGTAAAAATCACTTCATCTTCATAGAGTGATTGCCATTGTTAAGACTGCAAGTATATTCCTCACAGCCTCGTTTTCAACCGCATTAAATTGGTGTAAGCGTCGGTCGAGGTAGTTTTTGCAGTGTTCAATTCGCTGGCTCTGGGTTCATCATGTTAGTTTCATTATTAGTCAATGAAAGAGATTGCTCTGATTGACTGTTCAGTTTGGGGAATAGGCAGTGCACAAGAATAAAAGTGAAAGCGATGAATCAAGACGACAGACAGAAATGAAAGAAAGTTATCAGGGCTGCGTTTCCCAAAAGCATTGCCAGTCCAGTGCAACCACTGTTCTCTACGATCAACTTAACTTGCGATGCTTTTGAAAAACGCCGCCTAGCATGATTGATATTCAAAATGGCAAGTGCTGCTTTGTTTACAGTTTGCACATCTACACTCTCAAATGTAATGAAAAATTTGTGGTGCCACTTGGTTTTAAGAAGCTCCAGAGAGTGAAACTGTATATTGAACAGCACTGCTGCTTGTATATCACCTGTACATTTTTCAGTGCAAAGCAGATTCAAACAGATGTAAGGAGAAACATCAAAGTGTTATTCTTTCTTCCTTTAATCTGTTTTGGATGAACCAGAGAGATAGGCAAGCCACAGTGGACACCCCATCCTCAAAGCACTGCCTGAAATAACCAAAGAAAGACAAAATATAAAAAATAAAGCTTTTAGTGGACTTTGATTACAGGTCACTTTATGGGTCTTTGATGTCTCATGGGATCCGTTTCTTCAATGCACTGCCATATAATATTTCAGACATCAAGCTTTATCTGCTACTACATTTGTCATTTTCTAAACATTTGCACAGCAAGGCCACATCATTCTAAACGTATATTTATATTTTCCACTGTATGTCACTGTGCTTTGAAAAAAATTCTGAAACGCTTATTATTACTCTTTATTTAATCTACCTATGTGTATCTTTCCCTCTCTTTCTCTCTCTCCACACTAGTAGTCTTATTGGGAAGGTGGGAACTTAATGAAGTGTGGATGATCGACTCCAACACATTTATCATTGACTTTGACTCCAGTTCGTAGAGTCATGAATAATTTATTGTGTATGAAAGAGAGTTTAGAACCTTGCCGGAGGTTTACGCATGCTTTTTTTTTTCTTTCCTTCTTTTCTTTTCATGTGATATATTCCTCCTTGAAGCTTTCCTGGAATTCAGATTAAGCCAGGCCACAGTTGTGGCGCTTAGTGGCGACTCCATCATCAGAGCGTTATGTGTTTGCAAACAGATTCCTGTTAATCGGCTATGGATTTCTCCTGCAGGAAAGGGTGGGAATTGGCAGAGGTGTTGCCGCAAACACTCAAGGGCGCTTGTCCACTTCTCCAAGTTCATTTTATGCATGGAGAAGAGAATAAAGACTTTTGTCAAGAGTCACAGAAGGCATAAGACCCCTACTATACTCACCCAGCCACAGACCTGGAACCGGATTCACGAAACATTCCTAAAACAGAAAATAAGAACAATATAACTAAGAATATTTTGTATTCCCAAAAACTTTTCTTAAAAAAAGTTTTGTATCTTTTTTTCTTAAGATTATTCTTAAGACAGTTTAAGAAGTGTTCATATTTCTGAAAAGACTTCTTAAAAATCTAAATAAATTAACTACAATAAAATAAATTAAATAAATCTGTCTTAAAGGGTTAGTTCACCCAAAAATGAAAATGATCCCATACACCCTCAAGCCATCCGTGTAAATGACATCCATATCACACCAAACACAGCCAAACACAATCTGAGTTGTATAAGAAAATGAATGAATGGTAACCTGATATTTTAAAGCCCATCCATCAAACGTTAATTAAAAATGATTTAAAAGGCTTTCTTTAAGGGCTTTGAATTTTTTAAAGAAAAATATCCATATTTATAACTTTATAAGCTATAGTCACTGGATTCAGGTGACTGGCTTCTGTTGATCTATTTCTGGCAGAAGAGTGACTTCTGGCGCAGTGGCGCTTCCGCGTTTGAAATCCCCACACGAACGGTTTTCCTCGGGCACATTTTGCGCATGCGTATAGAGTTTTTCGGACGTTGGACTTGTTCATCCAACATGGATTTTTCACTTCGACTTCATAGATTGACTGAGCACAATTAAATATGTTCGGTGAATATACAATTTTAAACAGTGGTCTCCACAACAAATTGGTCTGAATGTATTATTAAGCTGTTTTTTTGTTCTTCTTATAAATATGGTGTTTCTATGATTTTCCCAGCAAGCATTTCAGCCAGATCTATCTAGGCATGTTTTAATTTCTGTACCAACTTTTTATTCTGACTCCTATGGATCAATCATTCTGGTTGCTGTTTCCCACACGCTTTCAAAACAATTCCCACGTGTACTGACGAAGGAGCTGAAGCTCATTATAATATGCTAATCTTATCCAATCCTAGCAGTGGGCGTTTACTTCCAAGTCTTCAGTGCAGCACACCCATAAAATCTGAGCGTTCCACGAGAGAGGCTCAAAACCAGGATAGAAATAGCCTATTACTTACTACTTATGATTTTTTTGAATATAAAAACCATGCAAACATATATATATATGATTATGTTTAAATGCATATATATATATATATATATATATATATATATATATATATATATATATATATATATATATATATATATATATATATATATATATATATATATATATATATATATATATATATATATATACACATACACATATATATATATATAAAACTCTCCAGTTTTTAGTTAGCAGGCTAGATTTGTAGACATTGCGCCACCCTCATCATTATTGGCTGTAATTCTCTAATTACACTAGATCATCAGACAGTGAGGTTATCACATAAATCTTGACAGCTCATGAGAACAGTCTTTGATTCATTTATCAATCGGAGACATACACACGTATGCATAGTTCACAATAGATGGCAGCAGCTTTAAGATCAGAAATATGGGTCTCTACCCTGAAGACTGTTTTGATCCCAGTATTAGTGGGGTGCAAGTAGGTCATACCATCTTGCAATACCCATGACAGTGTGACAGTACAAATCTGTTTTCAGAAAGCATGGGACTTATATAGCATTACACCTGGGGCCATCCGCCTCTTCGCCTGAAAACAGACTTTGAAAGCAGAAATGTTCCTTCAATGAATTGTCACATTAAGCATTTGTGGGTTTTACTCTCTCACTCTCTCTCTCTCTCTCTCTCTCTCTCTCTCTCTCTCTCTCTCTCTCTCTCTCTCTGTGTGTGTGTGTGTGTGTGTGTGTGTGTGTGTGTGTGTGTGTGTGTGTGTGTGTGTGTGTCTCTGTTTTTGCCAGTGCTTTTCACAGCACAGTGGGTGGGGTAATATTAAAGACTATCAGTGATCCTTGTTCTCCCTATTGAAGGAAAAGGAACTAAACAAAAGAATAAAACAAAAACACAGAGGAAATCAATTATTTTTCAGCTGCGGCTGCCGTCTCAAGCCCGGAGACGGCGCAGTCAACAACAAACTTTATTCATTAATGCAAAATTTAATCAGAGACTCCCCCTCTGAAAACACCAAATCAAAGTAATTCATTATGTGTAAATAAAATCAAAGTAATTCATTATGTGTAAATAAAATGTACGGATACTCTTAAAGGCTCTATTATGTTTTAATTTCACCAGTCATGAGAAACGTCCCAAATGAGATGTTATGAGTGTAGAATGTAGTTCGTAAACAATTAGATTCCATCCCAAAGGGACAAGAACAATCTCACGCCACGGAGCCTGGTAGAAAGAGGCCGACCTACGCATCTCCTGCTCTCTCAACCCCTTATTAAAGCTATTATCATCTGTCTGATTGTTTCATACGCAGGGGCATTACCGGGAGTCTCCTCAGAGTTTCTCATTTCATGTCAAAAACAAGGCAGTCTTTATCAGGTATGCAAACATGCAGTAAGCAAAGATATGCAACAAAAAGAGAATAAAACATTTAGATTAAATTCATGATTTTATTCAGCTATAATTGCCTTCATAGTCATCTTAAACTATAAATAACACAAAACAGGGCACAGAAATATTCAGTCATCGCAAATCTCACACACAATGAAGCCCTGAAGGGCAAGGTGAAAACTCATTTTTGAAGTGTCTAAAGGCTCCCTAAAACCCGATGGAGAATTAGTCATGGGTTCCTCAGGAATTTTGAATGGGTTTTAGAATAGCAAATTGGATTTATGAGTAAAAATATAGTCTGTAACACTACTTAGGGAGACCTTGATGTTTTGTTTTACAAAATAAATTACTGAATTTTTATGCATGAATTTTGAAACCATCACGCAAGCACGAACATTCAAACAATGGTTCCAAATAAGCCCAGTACACACAAATCATAAATGCTTCTTGTAGTCCATATTAACTTATTTAAAACATTAAATGAACAGACGTAATATTCTTCTAGTAATCGTAAAATATAATTTTATATCTAGAGGCATTTTGGGGTGTTTAATGTTTAATGCAAATTGACTGGAATAATAATTTTGTTCTTGTCTGCCGCTTTAAATTTTTGAGCTTGTTGGAGCACAATGGATTCTGATTGGCTGTCAATGTTTTTTAGTGTTCATCAGCTGGAAAAAAATTTCTGAAAGTGAATCCAATGATACTGTTTATCAGCGTTATTGCTGTGGTGTGAACTCTGTTATCTTTATAGTTATCGTCCTTGGTATGAACTGGCTTTTAGCTCTCCTGTTTTCACCTTACTCCTTATGAGCATAGGAAAAAGTAAATGCGCCCACACTGGTCAAAGTTGACACTAAATGTGTATTGTTAGCCAGAAGCGGTTATGCAGTTTTTGTTGTTTGTTTTTGTCCATTTTGAGTTAGAAATCGAAAAATCACCTTGACATTCAGCACTTGCATAGATAACAAAATTGTCACCTTGAGAAAATATTTGAGATTTGTCAAAAGCCAGTCAAAAGGATTTTTTTTTTTTCTGTAGCAATCTACATCACCACTGTGCCAGAACTGCCAAAACCTGTTCTAACATTTAAAGGTACAACAAAACGAAAAATAAAAAGACAGGCGGAGGGAATCAATTTTTCAGACACACAAAAGCACACAAACCAAACTAAGCTCTGAGTTCTTACATAGACTTAACATTGCAGTATGACTTGCAAAAAAAGTAATATGTTCTCTAAAAGCGCAAACAGTCACACAAGCTTACTTAAAAGAATAGTTCACCCAAAAATGAAAATGTGAAGTTTATCTGCTTACCCCCAGGGAATCCAAGATATGACTTTGTTTCTTCAGTAGAACTCAAATGAAGATTTTTAACTCCAACCGTTGCAGTCTGTCAGTCGTATAATGCATGTGAATGGTAACAAAATCTATTTGAGTAAAAAAAAAAAATGGACAGACAAATCCATTTTAAACACTGTGACTGCGGCCTGTGATGACATATTATTTGTATCACTTTCTAATACACCACTATATCCAACAGCCTTCAGCGCGCGATCACTTCAAGTCAGTGAGGTTAAGGTACACGATCTGGCGTAGAGATTCACGCAAGAGATCACTTCCGGTGGCAGATTGTGTACATTGTACATTGACCTCACTCACCTGAAGTGATCGCGCACATACTGATAATTTCGTGTCTTAAAACGAGCTGAAGTGTTTGATATGGATTTGTCTGAGCATGTTTTTTCTTTTTATTCTGATAGATTTTGCTACCATTCACATCCATTATACGACTGACAAACTGCAACGGTTGAAGTTAAAAATCTTCATTTGTGTTCTACTGAAGAAGCAAAGTCACCTATATACAGTATTGGATGCCCTGGGGGTAAGCAAATAAACAAGATATTTTCATTTCTGGGTGAACTATCCTTTTAAAATTACTTTCATCTTTATATTAGAAGCTATTGCTGGTATGATACGCTAGACAGCAATATATCCTTTTTTTTTGACTATCATAAATAATTTACATTAATCGTGATGATGGAGTACTGAACGGCTGTACTTTCACAGCAGAAAATAAACACACATCAATGCAAACAGCATTGTGAAGTGGGATTCAGCCTTTGATGTCAAGAATTTAGAGAGAACTGGTGACTGTGCTCATATAATGCATGTTTCATTTTACCAGCAGGGAGACGGGCTACAATCACACTTTAAAATGAGTTTCTTCTTGCTGTTAAATCTCTAAATCTTTTTAAATCTATCTTGCTTTTTAAAACCTCTAACTTCCCAGTTGTCTCAGAGCCCTAGTGAAAAAAAAAAAATGATACTGAAATGTATTTAACATATGTTTATTTCACACTAAGTATACTAAAAATCCATTACCTTTACTGCCACATTGCTTGAGACTGATATAAATATTATAATTAAACTTTATTTGGAGTACTTATTTATTGCACAATGCATATTCCTTAATATTAAATGTGTTTAAAATCACTATTAGTAAGGATAGTATGATATCTGTATAATATCAGTCTTTAAATGTAAGATATTAAAAGTTTACCTAAAGTATAATTGCAATAGTTCTACTTTATCACAACCAACTATACGTGCATGGTGTATTTTAATTTGGACTGCAGCAATATTTCCGGATAACTAAAGCACATTAAGTACACAATTAGTTGTTCCATTTTAGCAGACTTTAAGTATAAGTACAATTACAGGGTATTTATATTAAATAAATAAATATGTCAATGTATCTGTATAGCATACAATAAATATATTTCAAATATTTGAGTAGATATATTTTTCACTATAGGGACATTATACAGATTTCTAACCTACAACTTTTCTGCAAAGAACTAAGTATTTCTTGTGTTTGAGGACACTGGAAAAACATGTGGTTACTTGATTTTCCTCAAAGGGATGAAGAGTGTCAGGTCTAATTTGAAAATAAGTCAAAGTTATTCAAAACTATTTTTTTTTCTTCAGTGACTGTACAGAAAATTGTTTGGGGGTTTGAGTCATTAGTTCTCTGACAGCTCGGCATGCCCCTGTTTCCAATCACAAGAGCACTGTAGGTAACATCCATCTTTTATGTAAAGGTGGATTTGGATAACATGCAACATTGCCGAGCCTGTCTATCACACACCGCAATTTTCTTTTGTTCCTGACCTCAGGGTGGCCATAATCATTTTCTCTCTGAGGTGCAGCCATGCATGATGTGCAGTATAAACATAAAATGTCATAGCATAAATTGTACAGTATGTAACTTACACTGATTGAGAAATTTAGTCCGACAAAAAAATATTTGCACAGGATCTTAAAATTCTGTTTATCTAAATGTTAGTGGTACAGTTGAAGTGTAATCTTTGGAAAAGGACTGGGCCCCACTTTATATTAGGTGGCCTTAAACTATGTACTTACATAAAAATAAGTACAATGTACTTACTGTGTTCATATTGTGTTGCAAAACACCTTTGCTGATATTGAGGTGGGATACGGGTAGGGTTAGGGAAAGGTGTGGTGGGATGGGTAAGTTTAAGGGTAGGTTAGTGTAAGGGAAGTGTCAACTGTGTTATTACAAATGTAACTACAGAAATTAATTACAGATGTAATTACATGCAGGTATTTTTTAAAATGTAAGTACAATGTAAAAACATGTATGTACACAATAAGTGCAATGTATCAAATTATTAATTAAAATGTTAGTACATAGTACTTAAGGACACCTAATATAAAGTGGGTCCTTTTTCTCTTAGATGAAAATGTCAGGACAATTCCAGTGTGGAAGCATCTAAAATACTAACTGCACATAGTGATCAACTTCTTTCTTTATACCCACGGGTCTGATTAGCATTCCTGATAGAATACAATTTGGGAGTGGGAGTATATGGGAAATCCACAAATGGAGAGAAAATGGATGAAATACGGAAAGAATGGCTTTGATACCGTGCAATTAATGTTGTTAAATTGAACTGAATGATGCTCCTTCTTAAGGGATCCTTTAATTACTCACTGAAATGCAGAACTCCTTTCTTTCTTCCTCTTTTCCAGTCGATCTCTCATTCTGAAGTTAGTGTACACCGAGGGGAGATGAGGAGATAGCTATGCAGCAAATTAAATGGTTCGTTATTAAGCGCCAAGGCCAATTTAAGCAGGTGTCATTAAGCACTGTTTATCTTAATGATGAACCTAATGAATATTACCTCTTTTTCGTACCAAAATGTTGCATTCTTTTGCATATCTCTCCTTTTAGTCCCCCCTCCCGTCCTTTCTTCCTATCCTCTCTTCTCCGCTCCATCCCCAGAGCAGAATTATTAGAGAAATTGGCAGCATCACAAACCATCTTACGTGCGCGCTAGAAAGAAGCTGACTGTCCTTTGAAGATCTTTTTTTCCTCCTCTTCAGTTGTGAGGGGTGAAAATGGAACTGTATGTTTTTGATCAGTGGGATGACACGTTAGGCCCTGCACCGCTTTGATGAAGTTGTCTTGCATGGTGCTGGATGTAGTTCAAAACCACAAGATGTGGAGAGAAATGTCGTGGGTGAGGAAAGCCTTGACCCTGGCGGTATAAAGGGAATGGAAGGGGGGTGGGGGAGCGAGGGAGAAAGTTAGAGGCAAAGGACACCAGACAGGGCATTGTGCTTTTCATATTCCCATCAAGTCTGGCTTTTTCAGTTAAATGAATTTTAATACTTTTACAGAACTTGACATATTTGTATTTCATGGACACTTTATAGAGTAGCTAGTTTACAGTTGTGTAAAGTATCTGAGTAACGACACTTCAGAACTATTCTGAATGAAAGAGTTTACCCCAAAATGAATTCTGTCATCATTTACACACCCTTTTGCTCATTTCCACAAATTAAGATATTTTTATGAACTTTAAGAGATGTCTGTCCCTCCATTGACAGTCTATGCAACTACCACGTTAAAGCTTTAAAAAGTTAATAAAGATCTTGTAAATCTAATCCATATGAATTGAGCGATTTAGTCCCCATTTTCTGAAGAGACATGATTGCTTTATATGATGAACAGATCAAATTTAGGCTTTTATTCACATATAAACATTGATATAATAGTCCTTAATTGAGGGAATCTTGATTTTACTCAATTACAATTAAACAGAAGTTGTGATAGTTTTTTCTTCCCTATTGTGATGTATATCCAAGTGAGATAAAGTATTCAATAACCATGATGATTATGCATACGTAAAAAAATAAAGAAATAATAAAAAAATACACAAAACAATATCTCATTGTTAGAAATACCCATTTATACCCATTTTTTTTTGTTTCTTATCAGTTGACACCATGTGCTGCAGTGTATTCTGAAATGATTGGGGACGAAGTCTTCTTAAAAAAAAAAAAAGACTTCCTCTCTGTATACTTTAATGTTCAGAAATCGAGTCACCAACACTCAAATCAAATGGCGATACAGACATCTCTGACCTTACTGTTCCTGCCACTTCTGTATTTGTGTCTTTGTGTCTCTCTCTTTGTGTGAGCGTGTGTGTCAGAGCTCTCTGAATACCTACATGGTGCTCTTTGAAATTTCTGTACGACCACTGGCTGCATATGCTGTCTTTTCAACACCTCAGGAAAAAGACATTACCGTCAGGCCTTCTGTAAACAAGCCCTGCCGCCTGTTTGTGTTCGTCACAGCTAAGGACCTGTTGTAATAGTTTTTTCATGGTCATTTCACACAATCAAATTATGCCAAGAGAGAAAGCAGTGAGGGAGAAAGAAAAAGTTAGCACTCACCAGCTATGGAATAAATAAGCGAGGCAGGGGTTGGCGAGGAACGAGGCAAATGGAAATGTTTTTGGGGGAGTTTTAATCAAAAACGGCGGACTGATGAATCATAATGTGATTTTTTTTTTCTCTGAAAACAGGGCATTATTTATCCTGGGGTAAAACTGCTGTGAAATTGGAGGAGAAGGGCTGGTGTGACTCGCAAAAAGCTGTTCAGAGATAAACACTGCCAACACACTGAGATGGTTACCACACAGATGCAGTTGGTTAACAAAAACATTTTTATGTAAGAATTGTTGCATGATGGGCAAAGCTCCTCCTAACAGGGACGTGGGTCCAACCCTTTTTTCTGTTTCCTTTCAATTTCTTGTCTACCTGTACCGGCCTTTCAATTAAAGACAAAAGTGAAAACTAAATTGATAATTTAAAAACTACATTAAAGCAAAATAAATGCATTAGAAAATTTATTAATAAAGAAATATGGTAACATTTTAATTTTGGGTCCAGGGCGGATCTACCGGGTTGTCAACTGCAACCCTAAGAAAAGCTTTGCCACCCCAGGAGCTTTCCAATGTACAATAAAAATTTAAGCAGTGCTTCCTGTAACACGTTCAACAGCAGGGCTTAAATTCAAGCCGCAAAATAATGGCAACGCCTTTTCTATAAATTGTCCTAGCAGGTCGCTTGCACATGCAGCACACACATTGTAGTCAGCTTCATTAACAAATTACTCTTGACAAATGAATCGGTTATTTGAGTTAAGACAGTGAGGCCAAAATGCACGACAAATTGTTTGATTTCCTGTTTGTTCGTGAATCAGAAAATTACAGTTTCTCAAGCAACTCAGAGGTCCTCTGAGAACCCGAATCCCTTCCTTCCAGATAGAATATAGCCCTATTCAGACGGGATTAGTTTAACATGGAGAGGTGGGGTAAAGTAATTACCAGAGCTTCTCAGTGATTTTAGTCCTGTCCGAATGTACTGTCTGAGTAATCATTACGGGCAATGTCAGTAAAGATTACGGCAACTTTTACTTTCTGTAAAAAGGTCAGGAAAAATTACCTCAGGTAATACTAATCCTGTGCGAATAGAGCTGCTGTAAAAACAGTGAATGAATGAATGAATAAGGCATTTATATAGCACTTTCATATGAACTACTGTACACCCAAAGCACTTAACAGTCAAGTCAGGGTCTCTCTCAACCATCACCAGTGTGCAGCATCCAATTGATGATGCGCGGCAGCCACAGTACAATGGCGCCAGTGCGCCATCACACCAGCGATAGGTGGAGAGGAGAGAGGTGATAGAGCCAATTCAGTGAATGGGGATTATTAGGAGGCCATGATTAGTAAGGGCCAATGGAGGGAATTTGGCCAGGACACCGGGTTACAACCGCTACTCTTACGAGAAGTGCCATGGGATTTTTAATGACCACAGAGAGTCAGGACCTCGGTTTAACGTCTCATCCGAAGGACTTGTTACAGTACCGTGTCCCCATCACTATACTGGGGCATTAGGACCCACACAGACCACAGGGTGAGCACCCCTGCTAGCCTCACTAACACCTCTTCCAGCAGCTAACTAGTTTTCCTGTTGGTCTCCCATCCAGGTACTGACCAGGCTCAGCCCTGCTTAGCTTCAGTGGGAAACCAGTCTTGGGCTACAGGGTGATATGGCTGCTGACGTAGTGGCCAAAAATTATAAGACCTCCAAAACATGATTTCATTTCAAAATGTTCATGAAACATGTAGATGATTGAGCATACCATCAAATATCAGATGAAGTGAGTTGTACTGTTTTGTTTATCCAACTTTAATATTTGGTATGTCCACCTTTGCAGCAATTACAGCAGCACATCCTCTGGCACAGTGTCAATATATTTCCTCTGACAGCTTCAACAGTAATGTTATCCAATGCCTTCTGCAACTGAGGTCCGGACTTTGAGGGGGCCAGTCCATCATTTTCCGGTGAGGCTCTCTCAAGAAACACTTGGTTTTGATGGGCATGCCGCACTGAAGCCTGAACTGATAACAGATTTGCATATTTAATGAGTCTCCCCGTGAGTACACAAGAAATTTTGAAAGCATGTGGAGAAACGGCAACCAAAATGATTAGTCCCACAGGGCTAGCAAAATGTCTTTATCAAACAAAACAAGGATTTCTCTCATTCACCCACACTTGAGTGGAATGTTATATTTTTATTACTTGGCCCACCCAATCGGCACATTACACACACACACACGCACACATACACGCAGTAGGTTGCAGACTGCATGATCAAAACTTCCGCGATTGTAAATATCAAGTCAAGAGAGTGAACGCACATCAAGAAAAGAATGTTGTTTCACTATTTAAGATAGCCCATTGGCAGGCCAGACTTACTTTTTGGTAGCCTATCTGGAAAATTCATAGTCCCGGACACTGGGCTTTGTGAGCCCTGGTCCATACATGTCCAAGTCTGATCCCGAATCGCAATGAACCAACAAAACCACAAATAAAGGATTATCCAGCCTTTGACAGCGTGCTAATCTGTCAGCTAGACACGCACACAAATTCAGTATCAAACGATCTGTTACAATGCAATACTATCAAATTAAGAAAAAAAAAATTACTCACATAAGTGTGTTGTTTCATGTATTAATGTAAGCTCATCCTGTCTGCAAATCCAGTCTCTTGTTTACAAACTAATCTGTGGTGAAAGGAACAGATGTGCAAAGTCTTCCCCACGTGCGCTGGATCTTCATTAAAAATAAAGTTATATTTATAATATTGGAATCCGAATTAAGTTAATGCAGGATGTTTAGAAATTATATCCAGTTTAGCAGGCCTGTGTTATGTCAGTGGCAAGATTCGTGGGCGGGGCTACAGAATCAGGCATTGATCTTTTCTGTTGAGGCGGTTTCATCACACTCTGACGTCACAGCCTGGCACATTCTGAGATCGATCGTTTGCTGGGCCGGGTGTCAATAAAAGCTTTTCTTTGACTAACAAGGAAGTTTTCTCCTCTAAAACTTACAGGATATTCTTATATTTCCATGACCTTTTATATATCAAAAGCTCAAGGGAAAGTTGATTTCTCAATTCATCACCCATTAGGCTAAGTTTGAAAGATGCATGCTGTCTTGTTTTAAAGCCAATTAAATAAGGTGTGTTGGGCATCGGCTGCGGCTGGATGCATCCGATCGGCGAGAGTAGCCGCATGCAGGCGGGAGGAGCTGCAAAAGGAGATATGAAGTCGGACACTTTCTGCTTCCCATTGTGACGCTGTGCTATGTTTGCATACTTTAACACAGATGAAGTGAAATAAATGCAATATTTGTTAAATACACAGATGTATCAGAAGACATTTTCATTCAATACTTTATGTTCTGCTTAATACAGCGTCTGTTTGTACAAGGATAAAGTTCAACATAATCCTATACACCACCAATTAAGTGTGGCCTACATTTATTTATCAGTTTTATTTTGATAACCATGTCAATATAACATTGCGCTAAATGAAAAGAGGTTTTACCGTTATAAAGAACAGAAGGTTTTGGAATAAACACGAAACACACATGACGCTGTCAGCGCGTGAATCCGCCAATCGTGGAACAGTTGTGTCGCCAGATTTTGTGCAGCCTGGTGCTGCACCGCTGTATTAGCAGACTGCTCTCGAATCGCTCTCCTGTACTTTGTTGACATACGTCACAGTCACATGACGCCGGGCGCTGTTAGGACATTCTGGGTGGTTGCTAAGCTCTTGCTATGCAGTTGCTGGGTGTTGCTACAGCATGGTTGCTAAGGTGTTCTGGGTGACCTTCTTACATATATTCAACCACTGTTATAAGTTATTACTTGATCAAAATAATCACTTTAGCAAAGTCTGAGCGATTATCTGTTAATTTTGATAAATAAATATAATTATTTTTTGTTCAATAAATTTGCTGTCATTAAAATGTTATATGTTTTAAAAAATATAGAAAAAAAATTATTTAAAAAAGTAAAGATTATGAAAGCATTGGAGGAGACCCCATACTAATTTAATATAGATTTTGAGTTTTTAAATATGATCAAGTCAAGTTTTATTCATAGAGCACAAGTTTAAAAAAACATAGTTGATCAAAAGTGCTTTACAATACAACAATAATGATGGTGTTGTAGAAAACATCCTGTAATTTTTCTGAAATCTTGTCATGTTTCAAAACTCATCCTCCGAAATGTGCATGGAAAGTGCTTTCAACTCTTCGTCTGCACTACTGGATTCCTAACTCAGCTTCTAGGAAAATAATCAAGGAATGTGTGATTTGTCAACAAAAGGGGCAAAAGCCATGTGAACAAAAAGTGTCAGATCTACCTACAGACAGAGATTCTGTGGATCATCCTCCATTTACATATGTTGGTATGGATTATTTCAGCCCAGTTGAGACTAAGCGAGGAAGAGGCACTGTTAAAAGATTTGTTATATTTAAATGTTTGACATGTCAAGCAGCTCACATTGAAATGGCCCATACTCTCGATACAGACTCCTGTATCCATGCGGAAGATTCTTATGTCAACAAGTGAAGTGAAGGAAATTTGCTCAGACAATGGCACCAGTCTTGCCGGTGCTAATCAGGAATGAAAAAACCTTTGAAAGAGTTAAATCAAAGTAAGATTCCAAACTCACTTCTCAACAATAGCATCACATTGACTTTCAACCCGCCTCATGGTGCTTGTGAGCACTTAGTCCAGCAATTCAAGAAAGTGCTTTACTCAGTAGTGAAACCGCAGATGCTAGATGATGAAGCTTTGCATACTGTTATGTAAAATAGAAGCCGTGCTGAATGGCCATCCAATCATTCCATCTTCAGTACAGAGACAAGTTCAGTACTAAGCGGACTCGTTTGCAGAAAAGGTGGGTGAAAGAAGACCTTCCTAATGCAGCAACGCTGGAAATGGAATAAAACTCAGCAAAACTTTAGCATTAGAGATGTGGTACTTGTGGTCGATGAAACAGCACCTAGAAACTCTTGGCCCATGGGACGCATTACAGAAATGTTGGCTGATTCTAAAGGATTTGCCTGTTGTGTGTTCCTGAAGACTCAAACAAGCGAACTAGAAAGACCCATCAATAAGCTATGTCTGCTAATGGAAAGCAGCATGCTGAACTTTAGAGTCAAATAAAAAAAAAATTGTTTACTTTTGACTCTACATTTACACTGACTCACATATACTGGCAGACCTACATACACTTTCATAACATGTCTTTTTTCCTTTTTGAAAGAATATTTGTTCAAGGAAAGATTATGAACAATTTTGGACATTAAATATCTTTTTTTACTTTTTTTTTATTTAAATCTATCAACTTTATTATTATTTACTATGTGCATATTCATACTTGTATTTAGGAATTTGTTTAATTAATTATCAAAAAAAATTATAATTATGAACTTAATTTAGAAGTGCTTTTGGAATCAAACTTTTTGTGTTTAATAAATTATTCTTTTTGTCAACATGGTTCGGGAGCAGCACGTTCAGATAATTGACACGAGTGGAGGGCACACAGCTAATCAACAATAGCAGACTGCACAGCTAATCAACAATAGCAGACTGCTCTCGAATCGCTCTCCCTGTACTTTGTTGACATACGTCACAGGACAAGTCAAGTTTTATTCATAGAGCACAAGTTTAAAAAACATAGTTGATCAAAAGTGCTTTACAATACAACAATAATGATGGTGTTGTAGAAAAAAGTAAAACATCCTGTAATTTTCCTGAAATCTTGTCATGTTTCAAAACTCATCCTCCGAAATGTGCATGGAAAGTGCTTTCAACTCTTCGTCTGCAATACTGGATTCCTAACTCAGCTTCTAGGAAAATAATCAAGGAATGTGTGATTTGTCAACAAAAGGGCCAAAAGCCATGTGAACAAAAAGTGTCAGATCTACCTACAGACAGAGATTCTGTGGATCATCCTATATTTACATATGTTGGTATGGATCATTTCAGCCCAGTTGATACTAAGCGAGGAAGAGGCACTGTTATATATACTCACCTTAAGGATTATTGGGAACACCATACTAATACTGTGTTTGACCCCCTTTCGCCTTCAGAACTGCCTTAATTCTACGTGGCATTGATTCAACAAGGTGCTGATAGCATTCTTTAGAAATGTTGGCTCATACTGACAGGATAGCATCTTGCAGTTGATCAAGATTTGTGGGAAGCATATCCAGGGCACGAAGCTCCCATTCCACCACATCCTAAAGATGATCTATTGGCTTGAGATCTGGTGACTGTGGGGCCATTTCAGTACAGTGAACTCATTGTCATGTTCAAGAAACCAATTTGAAATGATTCGAGCTTTGTGACATGGTGCATTATCCTGCTGGAAGTAGCCATCAGAGGATGGGTACATGGTGGTCATAAAGAGATGGACATGGTCAGAAACAATGCTCAGGTAGGCCATGGCATTTAAACTATGCCCAATTGGCACTAAGGAGCCTAAAGTGTGTCAAGAAAACTTCCCCCACACCATTGCACCACCACCAGGAGCCTGCACAGTGGTAACAAGGCATGATGAATCCATGTTCTCATTCTGTTTACGCCAAATTCTGACTCTACCATCTGAATGTCTCAACAGAAATCGAGACTCATCAGACCAGGCAACATTTTTCCAGTCTTCAACTGTCCAATTTTGGTGATCTTGTGCAAATTGTAGCCTCTTTTTCCTATTTGTAGTGGAGATAAGTGGTACCCGGTGGGTCTTCTGCTGTTGTAGCCCATCCGCCTCAAGGTTGTGCGTGTTGTGGCTTCACAAATGCTTTGCTGCATACCTCGGTTGTAACGAGTGGTTATTTCAGTCAAAGTTGCTCTTCTATCAGCTTGAATCAATCGGCCCATTCTCCTCTGACCTCTAGCATCAACAAGGCATTTTCACACACAGGACTGCCTCATACTGGATGTTTTTCCCTTTTCACACCATTCTTTGTAAATCCTAGAAATGGTTGTGCGTGAAAATCCCAGTAACTGAGCAGTGAAATATGGTGATCAAGAGATTGTCTTGACCAGGACCACACCCCTAAATGCATTGAAGCAACTGCCATGTGATTGGTTGATTAGATAATTGCATTAATGAGAAATTGAATAGGTATTCCTAATAATCCTTTAGGTGAGTGTATATACTCAGCAGTCCTACCTCTGTTCATTGACAGTCTATCAGCATCCCCCCACCACTCCTTCTCTACACTTAGTTCTAAACCACTTACAGGGGGTACTCTGGGTTCCAAGCTTGAAGCCCTCCCCCCGGACAGCACGCCAAAGAAGCATTTCAATTTACTCTCTATATTATATATAAGTGTGAACTCATGAAACGGAATTCATTTTGAAATAAAGACAGCGGTGGACTACAGTGTAAAATAGGCTAATCACTGTTCCCTGAATCCACGCCCTACTACGAAAGGCCGATACAAATGGTTTCATTATAAATATTGTGCTGATTTGGTGCCCTGGATATTTTTTATTGTTTTATTATTTTAATAAATTGTAGATGGTTACTTGAGGTAATGCATCTGGTCGTGATCACAAATGTATATGTCAGGCCATAAATTCACAAAATCTTTGCATGAGCACTTGTTTTGAAGTTGCCACCCCTAGTCATCAAGTCACCTCTTTGCCACCCTAATTATCACTAGTTGCTTATTAGCATGCACTAATACTATGATATTGCTAGGATATTGACTGTTTATTATTACTTATAACGCACATATTAATGCCTTTCTCTGCATGACCATATTCTACATCCATTAATCCTACCCAATACCTAAACCTAACTACTTTATTAACAATTAATGAGCAGTAATTAGAAGTTTATTGAGGAAAATTCACAAAAATGCTGTTGTATCATCAAGACCCCATTTCCGTTCTTTATTGTCTCTGTCAAAAAAAAAGTGGCAAAAAATCCCCCCAAATAGACCTAAAATGTTCAATGTTGAGGGAGACTTGATCTCAGTAGAATATCTTATTATGGTTTCAAATAAATGTACAAATCAGATTACTGACTACGGACTACAGCTTGTATAATTGCATCAGCCAGAATGCCTCAACGAAAGCACATCTCTGAAATTTAAAATCCTCTTTAATCATGTTTCATAACCATTTCGCCCAGTAGCTTCATTCATCCTGTCTTTCACCTAAACATCATTGGGTTGTCGTTTTTAAATGGGTTGATTTGATATATGTGTTTATTCAGAGCAGGTGTGTGTGTGTGTGTGTGTGTGTGTGTGTGTGTGTGTGTGTGTGTGTGTGTGTGTGTGTGTGTGTGTGTGTGTGTGTGTGTGTGTGTGTGTGTGTGTGTGTGTGTGTGTGTGTGTGTGTGTGTGCCTGGAGCTCTCTGAATCAGAGTGTTAATTATGAGACTAGGCTCATCTCCAGACAGAATTCCAGCATTAGTATGGGATGGTAGTGAAGACTTTAATTTATCCCCTGGTGCATTTGGCTGGCAGATCAGCTTCCTCTAAAGTTCATGCTACACAGACCCTACGGCCAGAAGTTGTATTCTTTCCCATTACATATGAAATTACCACGTCTCAAAAATGGCACATTTTAACCTCTCTAACTTATATCTACATATCTACCGTTTAAAAATTATTGCTATAGTACACATCAACTGCCATAACACAAGCAGTGATTCTCAAGTGCTCTTTACTGCTACCTGAAACACATTAGTAATACGGTCATTTCAAGCACTTTGCTTCAACAGAGTCTGAATTAAATAAACTGTTTTGGCGTTAATATTGTATAGCATTTAAGATTCAGAAAATTTGTTTTTTGGTATGTATGAAATGTTAAGATATACATACACTCGCCTAAAGGATTACTAGGAACACCTGTTCAATTTCTCATTAATCCAATTATCTAATCAATCAATCACATGGCAGTTACTTCAATGCATTTAGGGGTGTGGTCCTGGTCAAGACAATCTCCTGAACTCCAAACTGAATGTCCGAATGGGAAAGAAAGGATTTAAGCAATTCTGAGCGTGGCATGGTTGTTGGTGCCAGACGGGCCGGTCTGAGTATTTCACAATCTGCTCAGTTACTGGGATTTTCACGCACAACCATTTATAGGGTTCACAAAGAATGGTGTGAAAAGGGAAAAACATCCAGTATGCAGCAGTCCTGTGGGTGAAAATGCCTTGTTGATGCTAGAGGTCAGAGGAGAATGGGCCGACTGATTCAAGCTGATAGAAGAGCAACTTTGACTGAAATAACCACTCGTTACAACCGAGGTATGCAGCAAAGCATTTGTGAAGCCACAACACGCACAACCTTGAGGCGGATGGGCTACAACAGCAGAAGACCCCACCAGGTACCACTCATCTCCACTACAAATAGGAAAAAGAGGCTACAATTTGCACAAGCTCACTAAAATTGGACAGTTGAAGACTGGACAAATGTTGCCTGGTCTGATGAGTCTCGATTTCTGTTGAGACATTCAGATGGTAGAGTCAGAATTTGGCGTAAACAGAATGAGAACATGGATCCATCATGCCTTGTTACCACTGTGCAGGCTGCTAGTGGTGGTGGTGGTGTAATGGTGTGGGGATGTTTTCTTGGCACACTTTAGGCTCCTTAGTGCCAATTGGGCATCATTTAATTACCATGGCCTATCTTAGCATTGTCTCTGACCATGTCCATCCCTTTATGACCACAATGTACCCATCCTCTGATGGCTACTTCCAGCAGGATAATCCACCATGTCACAAAGCTCGAATCATTTCAAATTGGTTTCTTGAACATGACAATGAGTTCACTGTACTGAAATGGCCCCCACAGTCACCAGATCTCAACCCAATAGATCATCTTTGGGATGTGGTGGAATGGGAGCGTCGTGCCCTGGATGTGCATTCCATAAATCTCCATCAACTGCAAGATGCTATCCTATCAATATGGGCCAACATTTCTAAAGAATGCTTTCAGCACCTTGTTGAATCAGTGCCACGAAGATTTAAGGCAGTTCTGAAGGTGAAAGGGGGTCAAACACAGATTTAGTATGGTGTTCCTAATAATCCTTTAGGTGAGTGTATATATATAGTGATCAAGAAGGTTTGACTGATAGGAAAAATACATTTTGATTTGATTCTGCATTTAACTGTCTTTATGTTCTGAATATCTTTTTTTTTTTTTTTTATTTTTTTATATAATAATAAATTAAAATGTAACCACCAAATAAGGGATACAAATAAATAAGGCAATAAATATATTAAAGGTATAGTTCAACCAAAAATGAAAATTACCTCATGATTTACATTCAGGTGTATATGACATTCTTATTTCAGAGAAAGAAGAAAGTTATATTTTAAAAATCTCCTGGTTCTTTCAAGCTTTATAATTGCAGTAAATAGCAGCCCAAAATTTGAATGCCAAAAAGTGCATCCACCATTATAAAGAAGTTATCCACACAGCTCCATGAGCTTAATAAAAGCCTTCTGAAGTGAATCGATGAGTTTTTGTAAGAAAAATGCCCGTATTTAACACATTATAAAGTATCTAATATCTAGCTTCTGGCGGACCACCTACCATATTCAACTGAAGTGTAGCGCTCTCACAGTTCAAAAAGCTTATGCTACGTCCGACGCCATCATCACGCAAGTTACGTTTTTCCGTAAGTTGAATGCGGAAGGCGGTCCGTCAGAAGCTACATATTTTACTTTAAAACGAATTAAATATGACTATGTTTCTTACAAAAAAACATAATTTCACTTTAAAAGGCCTTCATTAACCCCGGAGCTGTGTGGATTACTTTTATAATTCAATTCAAATATATTTGTATAGCGCTTTTCAGAATACACATTGTTTCAAAGCAGCTTTACAGAAAGTGCATTAAATAAATGTACATTGAAAAATATATGTAATGGATATACTTTTTTGGGCTTCAAATTTTGGGCTGCCATTCACTGTCATTATTATGCTTGTGTAATGGTTGATGAACCAGGAATAGGCTGAAGACTCAAAATACAAACTTAAACTTTAATAACACAAACAGAATTGTGACATTACCTCCCCCTCCCAGAAGGCATCATTGAGGACAAAGGCAGGTTATCCGGGTTTTGCCTACTGGCTAGGAAGCCTCCAGGGTGGTGCCAGTGCTACAGGGGACCACGGCGGCTCCAGCAGCTCAGGGGACCATGGAGGCATGGCGGCGCAGACCTTTCCGGAGGCCAGGGCAGCGCAGACCCTTCAGGGCCAGCCTCCGAGGTGTGAGTGTAGAAATTGCTCAAAGATGGGAAAATGGGGTGGGAAAACTTTACAAACTCCTACACATACTGCCCTAGAGGACAACTGCCAGATTGAGAGGAGAAATTATTCCGCCATCTTAGATGTGGGTCTAGTCATCTGTAACGGTTGGTAAACCAGGAAAAGGCTAAAGATTCAGACGATAAAATGATAATGATGCTCAGGAAATAGAAAGGCAGGGAACTACACTCCAACATAACAGTGACTAGACAAAGACTGAAGGTGAGGGTGCAACTTAAGTAGAGAACAGAAACAAGACAATTAACTAGACACAGCTGGGACAAATGAACTAATGAGGGTAACTGTGGAAACAAAGGATTGGTGGGAAAAAAACAAAGGAAAACAGGAATTAAATCAAAACACAAACTGAAAGTCAATAACACAAACTGAACCGTGACAGCTTGGAAAAGCCAGGACATATTTAAATATAACTCTGATTGCATTTGTCAGAGAGAAGAATGTCATATACACCTTGTCACGGAATAGAAGGGCACAGACAAGCAGGTAAGTATAAGTGTTCTTTATTAATTGTAGAGTGGGGTTGAAATAGCGTGAACCAGGCAATGGAAATAGATGGTGACTTGTAGAAGGGAAATGGTGACTTAGCTGGTGCAGACGCAGAGTGTGGTGTCTTGCAGGTGATGGAGAACTCAATTAGTGAAGATCGGTAACCAGACTGACGGATGGAAGACAGGAGACGAGACGGGATAATCATTGGTGAGTAGAGAGGTAAGGAGTGTGTAGAACAGGGGTGTCCAACCCTGGTCCTGGAGTGCCACCACCCTGCAGATTTGAGCTCCAACCTGAATCAAACACACCTGAACCAGCTAATCATGGTGTTCAGGGCTGCTTGATAATTGCAGACAGGTGTGTTGGAGCAGGGTTGGAACTGAAATTTGCAGGACAGTAGCCCTCCATGAACAGGGTTGGTCATCACTGGTGCAGAATCAGTGTGTACTGACACGAGACCATACAAAGAGTGAATAGTGACTGGGTGCATATATATATATTGAGAGACTCTGATGAGGTGCTCTGATGGGCGGGTCCTGGCGATTAGGTGATGATTTGGGCTGTGGCGGTGTGACTGACTCTGTGACACACCTAGGATGGCTTGCGGGTGAGTAAATCATGGGGTTGTAGCAAATTAGCTCAGAGGGGAAATATTAATAACTATTCCTAATTATTATGATTATTCATTATGATTCATTTTGAATATTTGAATCAGTTTAATAGATTCATTTGATGTGGCTACATTAACATTACAACCAATCAGTTCATCCTATGAACGTTCAGTATCGATTTTTAACTAATTCTAAGAAAAGGATATCTTTCATGGCCACAGAAAAATAATTCTTCCATTGTAATTTATTTACATAAGCGCTTAGAGCGTCTAACAAGATAGATCGTTTAAGTGACAATATGTTTGCAGGCAGGGAGTCAGAACCAAACATATATTGTGCACTAACTTTAATAACTAAATCACATACAAGATTAAACAGACATACAACGTACATACACAAAACATATATGGCAAGAGGTAAAGTTAAAAGTGGTTAGAAGAGCCGGGTCAGAACAGACGGATGAAGTTATGCAAAGAGTCTAAATGCTGGGAGGAACCATCGGTGACAACAAGATCCTTTGTCTGAGCAAAAGAGTTTACAGTTCGACTAACTACAGAGCAATTTGTATTTCATGGTACGTTACTTGCATTTGCCTGGGAAGGCGTCCAGATATACAGTCGCAGGAGAAAGCCTTGTGGGTTCTGCAGTTGCAACCTTTTCCTTCCGTGTTGACTGAAGAGGAAATTATGAGCTTGCATGGTTGTTTCGACTCCGTTGAGACTGAGGAAGTTGCACGTAGCATGAAGAGTTTGGGCCTGCAAGCCCATGGCCGTTTATTGGCATCGGGTTTCCTGTCCCACACACGCTATGTGTGTAGGCACACCATTCTTGGTGGCCTGCCGGGTGGAAGCCCACAGGCCCAGCGTGTTTCATAGGTGCCTGAGAGAAAAGAAGGTGGATCTGTTGTTCTCGCTCCTTTAAGCTTTTTTTAAACTCCCGCCTTGTGGGTCATTGAGCCAATCGTGTTCAGGCTCTTAGAGGGGAAGTTTTATGACCTCTTGTCTCAAGCAGATCATTTGGAGATCGGTTGCTTGATGAAGGAACTATTAAAGATTCTTGTAATACTAATATGTTGCACATGAGATCAACATATTATATACACAATAGTTCAGATCTTTCAATTTCAACTTCATAGACACCAAACATGTTATATACATGGTTTTCTTTAACCACAGTATGCAATTCTGAAACATAAATCCAACAGAGATTGAATTAACACGTAGACCAAACCCTATACAAGAAAAGTTAAATAGAAAACCCTATACAAGTGGTTACATATAGGTTAAATGAATTTAAGGTGGTTTGTTTGTCCTTTTCGGAAAGACTGCTGAGTTTCAGCTCTCTCTCAGCAAACTAGTAAACTAACTAGTACTAGTCGCGTAAAGACTTATCTGATGGTAGCACTGGTAGCGGAGAGGCCTTTCCTGCATTATTTAGGGGGAAGGTCTACTACTAAGCATAGAGCATTTACAGCATAAATGTAGCAAGTAATTATGTGTCGCTACAGGATCATTTTCCTTTTTTAGCATCCCTTTAAAGGGCACCTATTATGAAAAATTCACTTTTATAAGGTGTTTGAACATAAATGTGTGTTGGCAGTGTGTGTATACAACCACCCTATAATGGTAAAAATCCACCCACTATTTTTTTTTTTTAATTCCCATAAATCATAAGCAGTGTCTCAGCACAAGCTGTTTCCAGATTCCTGCAGAGTGACGTCACACTGCAATGGCCCCGCCGTTAACTAGTTTAATGACTACTCACAGATGCGCTGACATCCAGCTCTGTGCGCATGCAACAGGAGCATATGTGTGTGTTTAAGTTGATAGCGAAAAGGCTTTAAAACACATGCAGATGATATTTCATGATGATGAAGAACTAGTTTGTAACATGTCTGCGATAGAGATGATCATCAAAACACACAGATATCATGTTTCAGTTTGCATTCCTGTCTGTGAACAAGCTGTGAAGGCTCCGCCCTCTGGGTGGGGGGGAGCAGCAGCTCATTTGCATTTAAGGAGAAACACACACTGAACAGCTAATTTTTCTTCAACCCCAAAATGGGCATTTTCAACATGGTATATTAAATGATCTGTTAGGAATTTTGATCTAAAACTTCACAGGCACACTCTAGGGACACCTGAGACTTATATTGCATATAGTAAAAAGGGGCATAATATGTGCCCTTTAAGGTTTCTATTATACTACAATTTAAATATTTTATTACATGTGTATGTATTAAAAATATATATTTAAATTATTGTCTAATCAAATTCTCTCTAGAATGTGAATGTCCCTCTCCCGAATATATAGTGCAACCATAAAGCAAGTAGCAAAATTGTGGTTCATAACTGAAATGTACTAAAGCCTGTTGGTTATTTAAAATAATAAAAATAAAAAAAAAAAAGTGCCAATCCCCATGATAAATCCTGTAACAAGAAAATTGAGCTTGTCAAGTGATTGCATGAGTCTTTAAGAGGTTATTGAATATACAACATTACATGCACTTCAGTGGTCAGCAAACACACAGGCCTTTCTTCATAAACCCCCAGATGGTGCATACATTTTAGCTTGAGTTTGACCAATGATGAAGAGCATTTGTATTCTGATTGGTAGAAGTGTTATAGAGGGTATCTTTGGAGGGAAATCAATTCAGATTAGCACATACTGTACACACACACACACACACACACACACACACACACACACACACACACACACAACAGCACATGCCTGTGAATTACCCTAATGGAATATACAATCTGATCTAGCTCCCTCAAAAGCAATATGATGAATGGACCCGAAGCTCTTTGGCATGAGAGTACACAAGAGTGATTGAGGTCCAATCCATAACAAAGACTGTTGTCAGGTTCAGGGTTTAAATTACAGGAGGCTATTAGCAAAACAAGCCACTGTGTTAAAGCTACACTTCCTCTCACCCTCCCTTTCACCATCTAACTCAAAAGGAATAAGTGGGCAGAATCAACTTCGCAGATATCCATCAAGCGAAATGAGTTTGCAGAAGGCAAGAACCCAGCTCACGCTCAAACAAACACTTCAATCGTGCCCCGCATTCAAGGGGAGAAATCTCTCTTTGAACTGCGCTTGTGTGTGCGTTCCTTAATTCTGATAATGGTTTTAATGCAATCAGTGCGAACAAAGGCGTCAGTTTGATTCTTTATTTGTTGGTTAAAAGGAGAGAATGAGAGGTCAGGCTTGAAAACGTTCAGTGATTACAGACAGGCAGAGTGTTGCCCTGGTGACACGTTCATTAGTCCAAGCTGACCTCTGAAGCTTCTTGCCATTAATAACAGGCAATGGAAACCAAATTGGCATTCATGTATGTGTGAGATTCTACTCACCCTGGCCTCTTTGAAAATGCTTTGTGTCTCGGTTTAGCTTAACAGTATGTAAGAAGGGTGTATAGTGTATGCTGGTATGGGAGACCTACTGTATTTCATATTAGCTAATTGGATAACCAGAACTGTGGATTGGATCATATGTTGTTGTTGTTGTTGTTGTTGTTCTTGTAGGTTTTTATTTTAATTTTTTATGTTTTACATCACAGGAATCTGACCTTGCTGACAGCTGAGCCAATCAACAGAATTAAAAGATTACATTTAATTGGCTGGGCTGGTGAAAAAAGAAAACTATGGGAAGATGTAAATCAACCTGCCTAGAAATAAAAATAATAATAAAAGATAATCGTGATCAAGCAACACTTTTCATAATTAATTTTCCCTTGTGCCTTGAGAAGAGCAAGGTTGTTGTCCAAGGACTGTTATAGAAACATCTACCTAATGAATGCCAATCCCACTGGTCACAATTGTGACCACAACTTTTCCTCACACATTTTAGTGTGGTATTAAAAAGCAACTATTATTATGATGCACATGTTCATTTATAATGCAAATGTAAGATGTCTACATGAGTTCTGGGCAGGTCTAACATTGTTGGGTAGTTTGGTCATGTGACAACACACATTTATTTCTTACTGCCATTTTAACATGATGATGACATGAAAGCTCAGAACGACAGGCAAGTTTACTTAGGTAATTTTTGAATGGCTCATTTTGCACACATACATATTGAAATTATATGAATACATGGTTTATTCTACACCCTAGTGTATTATTCTGTCTACACTTAGAACAAATATCATTCAGTTGATCAGTGATAGTCTATCATTGACAACGTTGTTGCCTCTTTCATTACATCGATTTCTGTCCTAACTCCCGTTGCTTGTCTCTCGCTATCCTCATCAGTATTAGAGTTATCCAGTTCTCTGGATCTCTTTTGATCAGAAACACCATCAGCTTTACTCATGAATAAGAAAAATGTAAATATGCTAACTTTCTTTTTGACATTTTGCCGATATGGAGGGTAGGTGATTTGTTTGAGAAATACTTTTTGTTATGCTCTTCACGTCTCTTTACGTCTTGATAACAATTACTAAGTTAAGAGGTCTAAATGTATTTATACTGTATATAGTCTGTGGAAGGCGTTGGACCATAAAATGTTTTGTCCAATCATTGCATTCGGTCTGATGATTCAATGTCTATAACCTGCCTGTCAACATATGCGTTTTCATACCTCCGCGCACCCTGCTTTGTGTGTTTTGATGGAGGCATGGTTTTGGAGATGCTCTGAAAGGAGGGTGGGATCTTATGCTTTCAAAGCTAGCTCGCTACTGCTTGCCTCTCTGAAAAATGCCTACCCTACAGTCATGTAGTGTTAATTAGAGGAAAAAAAACAAGTCCCACTCACACAGCATGACAGAAAATGGAAAATGTTTCACTGAAATTCACTTCACGGTTTAGGCTTTCTCTGAGTATCGGGTCATTTTCAAAATCGTAACGGTGATAAGTACAATGTGCATCTAGACTGTAATTTAAAAAACACTATTTTTATTAAAATAATTTGTTAAGTATATACAGTCTGTGTAATGAATGAAAAAAACATACAGGTTTCACTTTTTGAATGGAATTAGTGAAATAAATCAACTTGTTGATGATATTCTAATTACATGACCAGCACCTGTACAGTACAGTCCCTCCAAACTTTCCGCTGCTCACTGCATGCAAAGTAAGTGATTTTGAGTGATTTTTGAGTGATCTTGAACTTAAAGGGGTCATCGGATGCAAAATCCACTTTTGCATATAAATGTGTATTTCCTACAATGATAAAAATCAATTCACTCCTTCTTTTTTTATCCTCAAAAACTCTAATACTCTCAATAATCAAGCCGTTTTAAGTTTCTGAGCAATTTGACGACTGCTGACGGAATGTCATATTAGCATATTTCCACCCTCAGCCAGTTGTACAGTGTCCACCAAAGCAACAGTTCACGTGTCTTGTGTCTACACCCTACGGGAGAGAGGTGTGAGGTGAGCAGTAGCTCATTATCATTTAAAGAGACATGCACTGAAATAGGACGCTGTCAACAGAGCTGTTTTTGAGGTAAAAGGCGTGTTGTTTTACACAAACATTGAGAAATGTATTATGTTATATACTTTACATGAAGACCCTAAAGAAGCATACCAACTTGTGGAAAATGAATAAATATTTTAAAGGCCAATAGCAAAACATTACTTAAAATATTTTGCATAAACTTCTGTCAGTGCACGGCTTACACTGTCACCATGTAATGCACTTGCTAATGCCAGATTGTTTGAAAGCAAATACCGGGACGCAAAAATCCGATTCAAATTAAGCACTGCCACAAATGTTAAATGCTAGTCATTGTGGACAAGGATTTGAAGGGTCTTGTGCAGAAGGGTCCTCATAACACTGAGCATTTGTTTGAATGAACAAGACTGCAATTGCATCATCTTTGAAGCAATCATAAAGGGATTTTTTATGCAAATTACTTTTTATGCTAATATTATGTCGTTATGGAATGGCTGGAAGGACTGTATTAGTATAAATTATATTTCCATGGTAATATCTTCTGGGCCTGCTTAGCACCTGCTCTTTTATGTTACACATTGTGAAAAATTATTTGTTTCAGAAACCTCAAATTATCACATCACATAAGGGTTAAAGAAGTTTAAAGTAGCTAATGCAACATTTAAATGAATGAAAGGCATCCGTTTATTAGAGAGAGAGAGAGAGAGAGAGAGAGAGAGAGAGAGAGAGAGAGAGAGAGAGAGAGAGAGAGACAGAGACAGAGAGACTGTTTGCCATTAAAATAGGATTTTTTTTTTTTTTTTACCATTATTCAGTTTATCATTATATGTGACGTTATGTAATAATATAAAAAATGTACATATCACTCTATACTAATACGCATTCAAAACAGGAGGAGGTAGAAGATTGGCCTATGGCCTCCACCATATGCTCTGTAATGCAGCAGAAAACAAGAGTAGAACTTTGCAAATAATGTCACGTTTGTGTCGTCTGTAGATTTAACTCCTCTGGGATATGCTTTGCAATCAGCTTTGAAGCCAGAGTGAATGTGGCAATGGGAAGTCCCAACGGTCCAAACAGGAAGTCATCGTCAACACCTGGCATTACAAATTCTGACCCTCCCCTAATGCATCCTAGGTAGGCATCTTAATTAGCGCAAGAGGATGAATATTCATGAACACGTTCAGGTACAAAGGGATAAAACAAAATGTTGGTTAAGTGTTGTTCACCTTCTACAAACGTTAATCCAAACTTATTCCTAATCAACCATTCCATTCCATTCCATTCATGTTTGTCTGCAAGAGAATCTCTGCTGGAATTGTATTTTATTTTTATTTATTTATTTATTGAACGATTTTGGGATGAAATATGTGCCATTTTGCAGAATGGGTTTAAAATGTGGTAAAATATGTCAAAGGGTGCTGAGGGCATTATGAAAATTAGCTCAAATATTTCATATTATTCATAATTAATGAAAATGCATGCAAGGGATGCAATTTAGAAATCTGCATAATTCTGTGTTCCCTATTCAGTGTCAGCCTGGAATAAGTATATGCATTAATATTCTGTGTATTCCGGAAATACAAAATGATTAGGGAAAAATCAAATGTTATTTAAGGCCAAAAAGCTCAGCTGCTCAGTTGAACTCTGGAAATGTTTTGTATTCCACTCAGCTTTACTTATTCTCTTATTTATCTAATCTTAATACGATAAGCTTTAGTATGTCAGTGAACACCAGAGCATACCTAATGAGGTAGTTTAAATGCAAATGATTGTCAGATGAAAGCAAAATAAAGGTAAAAAATAAATAAATAAATAAAAACTTTAGGGACTGATGCGCACACATGCACTCTAACTTCATGAAGCATGTGCAATTTTTATCATGTTTACCAGAATGGTGCAGAAGTAGCTGGGGTATAGCTTTCTGTTTCTTGTACCTGTGTCCTGCAGTTGGCAACCCTCATGCTCTGCAAGATGTCGGTGATCAAAAGCATTGAGGTGCCCTTGATTCCAGTCCCCTACAGACTTGCTCTGTCTTTGTTATTCATCTGATTCCTCTTGCATCTGATTCCTCAATTAAAACTTTTTTTTTTTAGATCTCACCCTCTTTTATAAGTGTGACTTGAATTCCCTCGTATTCCTCTAAGCCAGAAGAAGAACTGAGTGGAATGACAAAATTTTTTATCAAAAGTGCGTGAGATTTCTATGCACACAGACACAGCAGATGATAATATTTGCTTAAGATTTGTTGTCTAAAATGTGTGGTCACTGCAGGTGGCAGTTTGTATAACAAGTGACATCACTACTCTTCCAACACGATCTCATGACAATGCGTATAAATAGTACGAGTGTGCAATCTCGTAGAATGTATACGCCAAAATGAGTTTTGGCGTGCATATGGTACGCTGTTTTTGGCGTGCATATGATACGCTCTTTATGGCGTGTATATGACACGCTTTTGGGTAGGGTGAGGGTGGGGGTGTGGGGGGTTCGTACATATAATACGCCATAAAGTGCGTATCATATGCACGCCAAAAACGGCGTTCCATATGCACGCCAAAATGAGTTTTGGCGTATACATTCTACGAGATTGCACGAGATGAGAATAGGGTCAGAAGTACAGAAAAGAGTAGAAAATGCTTGATTCATTATTTAGGAAGCAGTCCACCCAAAAATGAAAGTTGTGTCATGATTTTATCATACGCATTTTCAAAATCAATGACTTTCTTCTGTGAAACACACAAAAAGATATTTTGATGAGACAAGAAGCACATATTTCAAAAAAGGAACATTATTATATTTTTAAATGCTCTTTTGTAATGAGCAAAATTATTTCTTGACTAAAAGACACATTTAGCTTTTCTCCTTTAACCCTGCTTACTTTTTCTGCTACCAGTGGTTAGGTAAATGAGAACGAAATAATTTAATCTTCTTGACTTATTTTAATTGAAATCAGCTGGTTGAAACTATAACTATAACCTGCTCATAAAATGACAGTAATTAGCAAAAGAAAGTCAATAATCTTTATATACTGGTGATAATATTTGCTAAGTGGAACAATAAACACCTCTGTTTCTCTGAAACATGAAACATGTTCTTAAAAGTCTCTGAACTAATTCCAGATCCATTTGAATCAATTAAAGAGAATTAAATGACTTCTCAGCAGACTCATTGAATTATTTATTGCATTTAATGATCCCAGCGGAATAAAACATAAGTCCAATTTCTCATTCTGAATAATAAGTGATTAAGGGGTGGGGGCCTTTCATTAACAGTTACTGAAATTTGGCATTCAATATGAGACAAGTTTTAGAATATTTTTTAGGATAATATATTCACTCCCTTTACCACCTAAAGATTTTCAGTCTTCACTGCATGTTCACTGCACTGATTTACAAAGCTATTGGCTTAAAAAAAAAATAATAAAAAATAATTGATTCAGAGATTATTAGAAATAATCTTTGAAATAAGCCATGCCTGTAAATATGAATGAAAATAAACTAATGAAATGCAATTATACCCACTGACAGTTACACTAGTAAAAATATATTTAATTGAACGCAATAAAGACATCTGTTATTTAAGTGCAAATGAAAGCTAAATATATACTGACCGATTTAAAAACATCACATATGTGCAAATTCAAAGCAAGCCATTTCTACTGTATAAGTCTAATACAGTGCTGACTGTTTAGCTTCCAATCATTGCAATTATAGAATCACTGAATTATTGTGCAATTGCATAGTGCATAATATAGTTTGACTAAGTTTTAGAGTCTTTGGGGATATACTGCTGTGATGAAATACATACTGTATGTACTGTATTCTGTTGGCATATGATCATGCATATTGTATTTTAATAAGCACACAACATTCTGTGTGCCTATGCACATATGTGTATTGAGAATCCCTCCTGCAGTCCTCTGATTAACAGCAGAAATGCGTAATCCTGACATGATACCCTGCAGGCCTCTATGTGAACACTAAACAGGGCTGGGACAGGGGGATCAAGGGACTTTGGGAATGTAGAGGTGTCTCTGTTAGCTTCCCTTTCTTCTACGTGAAATGCTCATGGGAACAGCCTGCCATTCACAGCACAGCAGAGTCTCAAATCTACATATGCTTATGTTAAATATACAAAACTCTGTCAAATATTGTATTAATATGACAGGGTTCAATGCAATTTAAGCACATTTATACTGAGGAAAGGCAAATTATTCTGAGAAAGGCATGTATGTTAGCTATATGAAAATGTACAAAAAGTATGTGACTAATAATCAAAAACCTGGAAAACACAAATACATATGACATAAAATGATCCTGATAGATTTATGATTCTGCACTCAATAATAAATCAAAGTTCAACAAGGAGAGGGGTTCCAAACATAATAGCTGTAGACTTCTTACACACACACTCACACTGGAAATTGGAACACACACTCTTACACACTGTACAAACTATATCCCTTCATACTGTAAACCTACCCATCACAGAAAAATGTCTGCATTTTTACATTAATTTTTTTATAAAAATAAAACAAATAATAAAAATATATAATAATAATAAAATAAAATAAATAATATATATATATATATATACACAAACACACACAGCTTAATTTGGAAAAATATAATTAGATATATAAATACACAGACCTGTAAAGATTTCATTTAATTAATTTCACTATTTCTGATTATATATTTTGTATTAATTCGTATATATATATATATATATATATATATATATATATATATATATATATATATATATATATATATATATATATATATATATATATATATATATATATATATATATATATATAAGATTATATATTATGATTAATTAATTTATATTTTTGTTCTTTTCATTTTTTATATTGCTACTCTAAAATACTCTCTGATATTAAATCAAAATTTGAGCACCATGTATGTTGTATCAGTCTGAAATGCTTAATGAAATGTATTACACACATGTGAATGGGTGGTTACAGTCTGTCTTCTTTGCTTTCCACCCCGCAATCTAAATGGTGATCAACCTGTCAATTACCACACACCTCTCAGACTGTGTGCATATGTTTATGAAATACAAACAGGAACGTTTAAAACAGACGGAGCGGAAACATATGGCGGAGAGCTACCATTAGTCATTATATGAGCATAAGAATGAGCTGGATGTACTTTTTATTTTTTTTAGACTTAAATATATTCAAGGTGTGCAGCTGTTTCTGTCATATGGCCATTCCAAATTTAATCGGATCTGCTCAGCTATAGTGTTGCACACTTCTAACATGAGTGATTTGCTAGAATGATAACAGATTTCACAGCTGAAAAAAATAATAATAATAATAATTATATATATACATATGCAGCAGTACTACAGTGTTGATTTATATGAGACATACGGTGTATGTCTCTTTATTTACAATTTACCAGGAGGACTTCTGTCTTCTATAGTGAGGAAGAGGAACAAGACATTTAAAACGTTACCATGGTCAGTGTCACATATTTTCTTGTTTTAGTATTAACCCCACAACTGTGATGACTGTCAATTGAAAATGCTTTGTCTTTAAGAATGACCACTAAATAACGTTATGCAGAAATGTTTCTGTGCTGTGTTGGTTTAGGGTAGGGTTAGTGTGGGGATTCCTGTCACCTATGAGGTCCCCATGAGGAAACAAGCTTATAAATCATAAATAATGAGTTTTGTGCGATGGGTAGGGTTAGTGTAAGGGGATACATGTATTTATATTTATATTTAAACAAATCTTATTTTGTTTAAATATAATTTTGACAACATCATCCTGTTCAAAGGTTTTTTTAGTTAATTAGCTGATTAGAGTGTGGCACCAGGTGTCTTCAATATTTAACCTTTTCACAATTTCACTTTTGTCGGTTATAATCATCAAAATTAAAAGAAATAAACATTTGAAATATATCAGTCTGTGTGTAATGAATGAATATACACTCACCTAAAGGATTATTAGGAACACCATTCTAATACTAATACTGTGTTTGACCCCATTTTCCTCTTCATAACTGCCTTAATTCTTCGTGGCATTGATTCAACAAGGTGCTGAAAGCATTCTTTAGAAATGTTGGCCCATATTGATAGGAAAGCATCTTGCAGTTGATGGAGATTTGAGGGATGCACATCCAGGGCACGAAGCTCCCGTTCCACCACATCCTAAAGATGCTCTATTGGGTTGAGATCTGGTGACTGTGGCGGCCATTTCAGTACAGTGAACTCATTGTCAGGTTCAAGAAACCAATTTGAAATGATTCAAGCTTTGTGACATGGTGCATTATCCTGCTGGAAGTAGCCATCAGAGGATGGGTACATGGTGGTCATAAAGGGATGTGCATGGTCAGAAACAATGCTCAGGTAGGCCGTGCCATTTAAACAATGCCCAATTGGCACTAAGGGGCCTAAAGTGTGCCAAGAAAACATCCCCCACACCATTACACCACCACCACCACCACCAGCCTGCACAGTGGTAACAAGGCATGATGGATCCATGTTCTCATTCTTTTTACACCAAATTCTGACACTACCATCTGAATGTCTCAACAGAAATCGAGACTCATCAGACCAGGCAACATTTTTCCAGTCTTCAACTGTCCAATTTTTGTGAGCTTGTGCAAATTGTAGCCTCTTTTTCCTATTTGTAGTGGAGATGAGTGGTACCGGTGGGGTCTTCTGCAGTTGTAGCCCATCCACCTCAAGGTTGTGCGTGTTGTGGCTTCACAAATGCTTTGCTGCATACCTCGGTTGTAACGAGTGGTTATTTCAGTCAAAGTTGCTCTTCTATCAGCTTGAATCAGTCGGCCCATTCTCCTCTGACCTCTAGCATCAACAAGGCATTTTCACACACAGGACTGCCTCATACTGGATGTTTTTCCCTTTTCACGCCATTCTTTGTAAACCCTATAATTGGTTGTGCGTGAAAATCCCAGTAATTGAGCAGATTGTGAAATACTCAGACCGGCCCGTCTGGCACCAACAACCATGCCACGCTCAAAATTGCTTAAATCACCCTTCTTTTCCATTCTGATGTTCAGTTTGGAGTTCAGGAGATTGTCTTGACCAGGACCACACCCCTAAATGCATTGAAGAAACTGCCATGTGATTGGTTGATTAGATAATTGCATTAATGAGAAATTGAACAGGTGTTTCTAATAATCCTTTAGGTGAGTGTAATATACAAGTTTCTCTCTTTGAATGGAATTAGTGAAAAAAATCTACTTTTTGATGATATTCTAATTATATGACCACCATATATATATATATATATATATATATATATATATATATATATATATATATATATATATATATATATATATATATATATATATATATATATATATATATAGAATATATACACACACACACACACACTGAGAGGAAACCTTGTCTGCTTGATCAAGTTTAAGCTTGACAGACAGCTGGTGACTGTGTGTACCATTGATAAACAGATAGAAACACACACACACATACATACACGCCATATGTTGTGTTTTGGTTCAGTGCGCTCTCTCATTTGACTGCATGCAGAAGAGAAGGGCTCTAATTGGGTGTTTTCGCAACCAGATGTGCAATAAATTCCGTGTAGAACAAGATTATCATCAGTGGCACTGAAGAGTGAGGCAGAGTTATGGCCCCAAAAGTCTATTAGTTCGGCCCATTTGCAGCGGAGAGATTGGATTAAAAGACAGGAACGGAAATGAGAATGAGCAGAGTTTAGGCGAAGGTGCGGGAATCATAGATATTTAAGATGTCGTAATGAGGTGCATTGCCCGTCGTTATCCTGGGAACGTGATTGCGCTTGTGATTTTTTTTTTTATATATATTTTTTTTTTTTCATTATTTGGTTTCTCATGAATATATTTCCTCTTGTTGGATTTAACAGTGTTTGTAATAGACTCCACAGCTTGACTCTTTGCGCTAGAAGAGAGAGCAATCTCAATGGACGCTCTGGCTCCGGTTTCAAACTCACTTGCACATATCAAAATCATTACTTGGCATTTCCCCTGATTGAAAGAGGCTAATTGTCCAATCAGAATGTGATCATGCATATTTATGTGAGCATATATTATTAGAGAGGTCTGTCATGCAGAAAGAAGCGGAGAATTTCCATTTGCGCTGGCGTCAGACTCAGGTTTCAATAATCTAATAATTAAATAGCCTCAATTTCCAGATGATCTGCCTGGAATCAAGGCACAAGCAAACTGGGACAAGCCCTTGCCTGAAGGTGAGAAGACAGAATGATTTGAATACAAGTCTTTCATTTCATTCGAGAAAATCACATCGCCAAACCCTTTTCAATGAGGCGACCTCATGCAAATCTCATACTGCAGGGCAGACCGACAGAGATGCATCTTTTGTATTACCAATTTCTCACCAAAAGAAATTTGGTCTTCTTTGCCTCAAAAGGTAATATTAAAATGTATAAAGATCTGCTCGCTAGAGGAGTATGTTCAAGATATGGAGATTAAAGGCTGGTGCTATGCGTGATGTGGGATTTGCTACTCTTAGAAACAGGGAACTTCAACTCTACTTTATCCCTGGGTGATATTGCTTTGTGTCCAGACTTCATTCTAGACTAATGGCTACAACCAATAATTCAGTGTCCATGACAGAGGACCTAGGAGATTGAGATTAGTATTTCCGTTAGCAAGCCTGGAGTATGACCACAGCTTCTCCTTATTTCTCTGTTCCCGAGAACTATTACTTATGCATGCAGGGTATTGAATCTCTTTAAAGAGAATTCCGTATTAATATAGCTTGAATAAAAGAACGTATTGTGGTACTTTAATATGAAAAGAGAGATTTCAATAAAGTGCACTTGGTCCTTGATTGGAAAGAGTGCTTTTGCCCTTGACCAACAGTTCTTTGCTTTATATGTGAGATGCTTATCCTGAAGAATACGCTGGGCACAGCCTTGGAATTCTTTATTTGTTATCTGGTGGGATTTGCCTCCATGACATTGCCATGTTAAGTTACAGAAAAGCCCCTCCTGGAGCAATATAAGGAAAAGCATTTTGCTCAAGGACACGATGATGATAACTAAAGGAATAGACCAAGCGAGTTTGAACCCTTTGGTTATCATCATGCCTCTTTATAAAATGTCTTTATGAGCAAATGTCTTTCCCATTCAGACATACGTATACGCATTTTCAATTGCTTTCAACAGACAAACTGCTCTGCCAGTAAACATGATAACCAAGATGAGCTGAGACATATGAAAACTAAACATATTAAAAGATAATGACAATGTGATAACACCCTTAATAAAGAAGAAATATCTAGAATAACTGTGACTGTTTCATATAATTGAATCATAGTCAATATTGACACTCTGGAGGTGCATAAACAGTGAATGATCCAAACTCAAGCATTTTGCTACAAGGTTAATAACTCACTCACCAATTAATGTGCGATTAATCAAATATATACAACCTAAACATGTTTAAATTAATACATAAAATGTTTGAATATCTGGTTTAATTTTGCACTCTCATAATCTAAAATATACTATTTTCATAAAATGTACTAAAATTAATGACAAAATATTTAAAGGATATTTCTGCCTAAGAAAAAGCTACTTGATAGAGAGCCCCTTAAAGTGGTACTTTAGCGCTGGGAAGATGAATCTGTATTTAAACTGGGTCATTAATGTAGTAGAAATGTGAAATTATTTTTGAATTTGGTGCCTTCTAGACTGAGAAAACACAGAAAATGTATTTTTTTCTCGTGGGGATGAAAGACAACAATTCCCAGAATACACTCCGCTGCCCTACTCTAGGCATGGCTACTGGCTGGATCACTTGACCACTGCGTTCATTTTCATAAAATCAGTTCAGTTAGAGACTCTACAATTAAAAACTGAACTTGTCTGTTCAACATAATGTGAGTGAGCGATTGAGTGTCATGGCCGACACGGCACAAGCACAGCAGGAGTCAGATTACATTCATCGCATGAGCTGAGGTAATCGCGGGATTCGTGGCCGCACACATTCACAGCGTGATCAGTCTAGCACATTTTCAGTTCATGTTTTTGGAAGTTTAACTTTCATAGGAAGTTCATTTGAAAATGTGAAACCCTCACTTTGCTCTCCACCGCTCCGTTTACATGAATATCCGCAGCTCCACGAGCCGAGTGCTGTGAGTGCGATTTTTAAAACATGCGGAAATAGCCCACTGCTGGCTGTAGTCTTTTGACTCATTTATCGTAATTTTTTGTCCTCGGAGGAATTTTTCCAGAAATAAAATACACAATTCTCTCATCTCAGGGTGATATGAGGGGAAAGTATGATCATTTGAATATACTCCTGGGTTTCTACTGATACAAAGCTTAATGCTAATCGCTGAAGTAACCCTTTAAGGGACTCGGTGACGCAAATGCATCAGGGCCGTAACCACCATAGACACTGAGGGGGACAAGTTCCCCTGAATAATTAGAAATGGCCAAATTGTCCCCCCAAATATTTGATATTCTTGATGCTGCTCTGCTGTACTCCATTACACACTGCTCTGTTTGTTGCTAAGATGACATAAGTAAAATGTTACATTTTTAGGTTAGTCTGCCTCAGTGCTCCTCACTGTCAGAATGAGCGAGATGGCCAATTAAATAAAAGAAGGCGGGGCTTACCAATGAGCGAATTCCAAAGAGACACTTTAGTTATAGCAGTGAAAGAGTGTGTCGAAAGATTAAGTAGCTAAACATTTAATATTTGACAACTGTTTTACGATAAAAAGTCATTAAAAATATGACATTATTTATGTAAATGTATATATAACTGAATTTGATGTTACAAGAAATGACTGCAGACAAAAATACGTGTGAATGTGTGCATATTTAAAAAAAATATATCTTATTTGCAAATTGTTTACTTCATCACTACAAAAGAACTGGAACTTGTACCATTCATATTTATTTTTCTTTATTTCGTTAAATCCCTTTTAATCCTTTAATAATTGAATTACTTTAAATAAACCAATATGACCAATACCCCCCACCCCTGTTGGGTTTTGTTGTTTAAAAATGAACACTGCATTAGTGCAACATGAGTCATCAATATGTTTGGTCAGTTTCCCGGGAACAGAAAGACTGCAAAATTGAACTGCATGCTTCTGTTCAATTACAAAGTTAATTCATCAATTTTTTTTTAGGTCTATGCTAACATATAAATGACATCAAAGCTGAAAAGACATGGACTAAAAGACACAAAACTCACATTTTTATTGCTACACAGCACCCACACAGTACACAGTAGATTGGACTGAGTTACACTTTGTATTAAATTACACCACATTAAGATGTAACCAAAATTTCATCATCCTGTTTTTTGTCAAAGCCCAAATTCAATAGTAGTTAGATTTACATAAAATGTAGAAAGGATTTTTTTCAGAGCTGAAAATGGTGGCCAAATGGTTAAAAACATCCCCAGGATATATGGACAATTACAGACAAAAAACCTCTCAGTGTTCGCACTCACCACATATACAAAAACGCACAACACCTGCCTGTTTTGATAAGTGACACTCCACTGGTTTGTCAGCTGTGAAGGTCTCTCCATATAAACGGGAATTAAGCGTCCTCTCTACTACAATAACATGCTAAAAACTTCATGTTCTATTCATACTGAGTGCCCATGTGGGCACTTGTGATGCCCTTTATTTGTGGCATATTAAAATGGAAACTTCTGGTACTTTTGTCTTTATGCCAACAGACTCAACCTCCCACATGCATAACAAATAGATCAAAAAGGGGGAGCTAGGAAGAAAGGAGGAAAAACAAGCAAGAAAAAAAAGGAGAGAAACAAATTCCATCTGTCCCGATTTAAATTTATTTTGTCACAGGCTGCAGAGGTGCCTTTCACAACTCTAAAAGGTGACATTCCTGGAAAGTTCCTGTGAATGTGTACGAGTGTATTATGGGAGGGGTTTAAGCAATCGAATAATATGGAATTCAGTGTACACCTGTTAGACAATAGCAATCAGGGAACAGCATGCATGCAAATCAAGTCGGAAAATAAATAAAAGAGTCAAACAGGCCAGCTGCACACATGGCGCTTGTACAGCTAAAAGGCAAAGGTCAAGTGGACATCTGAAATCACAGGTCGTTTCCTAGGAATTTTTCTGACAGCTCAGACTTAATTTTCATGAGGTCATCTGCTTCTGGTCTCATCGAGGGCTAAAAATGTTTTCTCTTTACATTTACTCTGAATGGTGACCTGGAAAGTCCTTGAGAATCCTGCCATGTTTTCCTCCTGATAAGTTGAGAAATTCAGCAGGACGCGAGAGCCACATGCCCGTTTTTCCTTTTAAATAAATTGTTTGCTGCTTGTCTACATGATCATTTGGCACTTTTCTACACAGGCCTCACAGTATGTCACAGTATCAACTGCTGCTTTCGAATCTGTGAACGACTGATCAAGGCACTGAAAATAAATTGAAGAACCAGAGTGTGAAGTGAGAAAATGTAAATAAGACAACATATTTATCCCGAAACCAGAAACAGACTCCCGAACATTTTAGTGACTGTGGGCTGTCATCACATCCTGGTAATGTCATTTACGCTCATATGCCTAGAGAAGGACCACCTCCCTGCCTGGTTTTGTGCTGGCGAAATGGACCGACAGCCGAGACCTGCTGGCTGCATTTTATACAGAAACCCATCAGGCATGACAGGGGCACCTGAGGAGAAGAAAGAGGACCCCTGTGAATTTAATCACCTCTAATACAAGATTATCCAGGTGCCAGAGGACATAATCTTCCCCAAAATACATCACCTGTCAACAGCTTGCACAGAACATGATCACCCCCTTCCAAAAAACATCAGCTCTTAATCGTCATTGAAGTCACTCAGCTGGAAAATCACAGAGAACGTTTTCACAGTGTTATTTGTCTTGTTGAAAAGTGTCAGATCGTACTTAAAATTTTACATTTTGAATGTGGAAAAGGTCTGCTGAATTAACAAAGGTTTGTTTCCGTGCTTTGAAAGACAACCAGAAGAAGAAAAAATGCTGTTTAAAACAACCCAATATTGGGTCAAATATGGACAAACCCAGCAATTGGGTTGTTTTAACTCTGCAATTGGGTTGTTTTAACTCAGCGATTGGGTTGTCTTAAGCAAAAATTTAACCCAACCGCATGGTTAAAACAACCCAACTGCTGGGTTAGTCCATATTTGACCCAATATTGGGTTAAAACCACCCAACATTTTTTTGAGTCAAATAATGTCATCCATTGCACTCACCTGAACAATAAACATTAAACACTAATAGCTGATGCTAAACATGCTAACTGTAATTTATCTAAGGAAGGATGGTTACTGAATATATTGTAACAAAATGGGCTATATGTAATTAATAGTAGAAACAACATCTGAGAAGAAATACGGTTCTAATGGATTGTAATGGTAACCTTCTCTAATTGTAACTTTAAGTCAGAGTTAAAATAACTGGGCTCAACAATAAGGACTGCCCGATGGTTGGCAGAAACATCACTTGTTGAACTGTCACTTGTGCTACCTGAACGTGCAACCAGAACGCTGTATCTCAAAGCGCTCGAATACTCTTTCATGCCTTCAGTAACATCAGTCGGTTATGTCTAGATAAAAACATTATGTAAAAGTATAGTGGACTTGTGCAGCTCTTAAAGTGACAGCAGCCTAATATTCCTGCTGCTGTCTGTTTTAATGTTAATCAAACAAAACAAAACAAAAATCGCTCACTTCTCTTGACTGAATAACTTTAATAAGTGTTAATATGTATACAGTGAAGACTATGCACTGATATTCTACATTTGATTACAATTTTTTTAGCTGAAAATCTAGTTTAGACCTACATGCTTACGTGGATACCTTTATATTTAATGTTCAAAGGACACAAATGTCTGTTAGCTTGTGACTTAAAGGCATATTACACTCCTGTAGCAAAAATGACTCTAACAGTGAACCTGTTTTTTATTATTTTATTCAATAGCCGATCATGCCTCTCCTACTTGAACCGCTGAGGGATAACTTCAAACACTCTGCTGTGCTGTCTTTATCAATGTCTTTCTCTTTTACTCATAAATACACATTGCATCAGTATGGCATCAGAATCTCTTCCTCTCTCTCTGTATTCTGGTCTGATCTCTCCTCCACTTTTTTGACCCCTCTCCCACTCTCTCCCGTGCTCTTTCTGAACAAAGAGTGCCGGCTCATTACTGAGGAGAGCAGACAGAGGGGAGGTGTCAGACCTCAGCTCTTTATCCATGAGACTAGAGATGGATAAATCAAAGCAGCGTGCTGCTCACATACAAAAATAACAACCATCTTTACACTGTTTGTGAGGTGAATAAAAAGGAGGAAAGGGACCCTCAGCCAAATGGAGAGGTGTCAATGTGAGAAATCAGAGATTTTCAAATTTGTACTTTTTTTGTTTTTTTCCTGTGTGTCAAAGTATGTATCTCCTGTTTCAGTGGAGTAGATGTGCATAACTTAAAACAAACAAACAACAACAAAAAAGGGGGAAAGAAAATAAACACCTTTTTTTAATGTAAAACTGGCTAAATGTTCAATAAAGAAATTACATCCTGAGGATAAATGATTCAATTTAAAATAAAAACAAAGGCATAAGAGGAAGAAGGTGCTATCTGCACTGACTTTTGATAATAAATGGTATTATACATACTGTAATAGCATAAATTCTGTAAATACAATTTACACATATGATATTTGTACTAAGTGTATGTCTTTGCTTTTTTGGGCATAACTCTATCCAAAATTGCTTTCATTTCAATATATATATATATATGTTAGTGGGATGTGACACGGTGGCCAAAAATATACATGCACAGACCAATGCACTTTCTGTGTAAATATAAATAAAAAATCTATAAAAATTTGATTTATATAGCCTAGCACAATAAGTACAACAGTAGTTGGACATTGTGCTGTACAAGAGGATAAAATAAATAAAAAATAAATAAAAAAACGGAAACACTAATTTGAAATCTTTACAATCAATACTAAAAATCAAATACAGTTGTAAGCCTGAGAGAAAAGTAGGTTTTCAACTTAGATTTAAATGGCCTCAAGCAGATTGACAACTGAAAAAAAAAAGGTTTGGTGTGTACTGAAGGCTTGTGTTCAATGATATGAAAATAAAACAAACAATTATTGACTTCTAAAGCCACTTTTTGTCTATTCAATGATTTACCACAATATTGTAATGTCTTACATGATGTACATTAAATACTGTATATGTGACAGTGATTCATTTGAATAATTAATTAGCATGTCTTGTAATTAGTTCACTTTGATTAAGATGTGCTTTTTAAATAAATGAAAAAGTAGTTTTATTCTTTATTTATGTGAATACTGTGTTTGTATATGTCATGAGAATACTGATTGATTTTATATATATATATATATATATATATATATATATATATATATATATATATATATATATATATATATATATATATATAAGCTCCTTAAATTGTTTAAATTGTGTCCCCTTCAAATGAAATATTTTAAGAAGTAAAAATGTTGTCCCTATTTCCCTTGCACAGAGTCGCCTGAACTGATTGTACCCGCATTCAATATGTAAATAAAAACTGCAACTGTCAGGCGTCAGAGATAACAGGCCCCTTACATATGATATGAAGATTTAACTTGTTTTTATCTTAATTTAATGAGCCCCCAGTAGGTCTTCATTCGGTCTTATCAGCCCTGATTACCAATGAAGATGATAAAAATTGACAAGATTTGACTTGATATTCGGGAGCGAGATGGGAACCTTGCTATAACCAGAACAGGCTGTATAATAGATGAATAGGAAAGTTGTCAGTCAAAAGCTGACTGTGGTGCCCTCACCCCCCTTCTCCCCCACACTTTGTTCAGATCCCATAATAAAATATTCAGAGAGTTGAAAGTGGTTGTGGATTCAATTATGCGTACTAAGCTGTCGTTTATTTGGTAGGGAACATAATTACACATAGCAGCACTTCAAAGCCTATTAGTACACCTCAACCCATGGTCAACTATCAATCAAAACTATGGCATCCTTTACCCGAGGAGACAATGCGGGGGTAATGGAATTTTAAATCTACGTAGCAGATGATTCATTGTCTTTTGTTCATTTTGATATTAAACATATAATTTGATATTTAACATAAAAACTTTTTTCCCAATGAATCTTGTTTTCTGTTTGTTCAGCAGAGAAACAGGAAGAGTTTTTATTGTGTAATTGTTCTGCCAAGATTGTTATGAGGACTCTGTCTCTCAGCAATTCATCCATGCAGGTGTTGGATAAAACAATGGCATGAATTTTCACAGGTTTGCCACGGACATCTGGACCAGCAGCTGGCCAGGTGCATCTTAAAACATCTGAATACACAATGCTGCAATCCTTAATCACTTTCAGTCGATGCTCCATTTATCGTGCCAATTCATTTACACTCTTTAGCCTTTGTAGTCATTGTGAAGCCTCAGTCAATCGCAACCTCTGATGGGAGATTAAACCATGGCGTACACCTCTCCGAATCCAGAAAGCGCCATGCTAGCCCAGAGACATGCCATTAGCCACTTTTCGAGTGCCAAAGTTTGGTAGCTTCTCTTGTGTAAGTCAAACGGTTGCCAGGGGAAACAGACGGCTTCCACCCCACAGCAAAGCCCTCTGTCCACGAAATCCCATCAATATATTCGTGGTAGGAGCCTGGCTCCCTAACGTCAAGAGTCGCAGGCCCTCCACACCTGCCGATTTAATTGTGATTTACACCACTGCACTCTGCAAATTGTTATGTCTGAGACGCCTGAGCCTTTAAGCCACGTCGATTATATTTCTCTGGCTATAGGCTGTCAATCTCTCCCTCTGTTTACCTGCAAGGCTGATTAGCAAATGTGTTGGTACCGGGAAAACCCTCAAATCAATTTCCTTTTGGAAACCCAATCCTCAAGGCTTCTGTCTTTCACTTACCGCCCGAGCGTATATGCTTGCATGAGCATGTGATTGTTTAAAACCTTCGGAGGAGCCTTGTCTTCTCTTCTTGACCTCCAACCCCTCGTTCCTCCCCTTGACTGACTACATTGGGCACACACTGTCAATCGAAAATGCTTCGCGTGAGACTTGCACGACCTCTCATGTGTCTGCTCAGATCCTGCCCTGAAGAAGCAAACAGGTTTATGACTCATAAAGCGAACTCGTTCTTTCTTATTAAAACTGCAATCATGCCATCAAAAGGAATTTCCAATCATCTGTAATGGTGTTGGTATGTATACTTATGTGAAATATTGAAGAACAATCCGCTGAGGAAAAGTGTAGCCTTTCAAGTGGCTTCATTTTAGAGGTTAATCAATAAGACTCTCATATCAGAGTAAATAAACCAAGGCTGAATCAATAAGACTCTCATATCTGCCATCAGTTGTTTGTCAAGAGCGGAACAGCAGCGGTCTTAGCAAGTGTAATATTGTAGTTTGTGGAGAGCTGAAGTGTGTTTGGAAGCAAGCTGTCCTACTCTCTCTCTCTCTCCTTTTTTTTTTTTTTTGTATGACTTCTTATGTAAACGCTCTGGACACTACATACAGAACAGTCAAACTGACAATCGTTTTGTAGTGGTAAAATAAACAGTTTTTAAAGAGTGCTGTAGAATGACCAAGCATGTCTGATTGGCTGAGGCATTTGTTGATTATTACCAGAATCCCACACATGCTGTGTGCTGCCGTAATGAACGGCATGCTGGGAGTGAGGCATCTGTGGCACTTGGCTGAGGGTGAAGGCTGATGTAACGCCACTAGTGGGACAAAATGCTATGGACAGATTTGTCACTTAGCCTTTTCCAACCTTCTGCCTGTATCCTCACACTTTGTCACTTTGAGATTTTCCTAAAGACTGTTTCTCCAATTTTTTTATTTTTTTTTTTATTAATCAAAACCAAGGCTTTTCCCTCTTTCACACTGTTGTAAACACTTTACAATGAGGTTCAATGAGGTTACAATGAGGTACTTTGTAAATTAGATATTGTGAACTAAAAATTAATAATAATTGCTGTAGACAAATTTTTATGTGAAGGACTCGGGACGTTTGTTTTTTTTTCAGAAAAATCTACTGTATGTGACGGTTACGCACAATCCCAGGAACTTCTCTTTCATTTTATGACACATGAAGTGAATGCTTATACAATGTCCAGCATAATGCCGAAAGAGCTGTTCTGTACTGTCAATAGCCATGCATCCATCCAAAGTTGCAAATCTAATTCATGCACAAAATGGGAATATCGCATAAAACATTACGAATAAATCACAGTCATGTTATCTTGCTTTCAGATGCCTGCTGTGTAAAACAGTTTTGGCCAACATAAATGGCCAAATTTATGCACGTTTTCTTGACTCAATTAAGTACATACACTCACCTAAAGGATTATTAGGAACACCATACTAATACTATGTTTGACCCCCTTTCGCCTTCAGAACTGCCTTAATTCTACGTGGCATTGATTCAACAAGGTGCTGAAAGCAATCTTTAGAAATGTTGGCCCATATTGTTAGGATAGCATCTTGCAGTTGATGGAGATTTGTGGTATGCACATCCAGGGCACGAAGCTCCTGTTCCACCACATCCCAAAGATGATCTATTGGGTTGAGATCTGGTGACTGTGGGGGCCATTTTAGTACAGTGAACTCATTGTCATGTTCAATAAACCAATTTGAAATGATTCGAGCTTTGTGACATGGTGCATTATCCTGCTGGAAGTAGCCATCAGAGGATGGGTACATGGTGGCCATAAAGGGATGGACATGGTTAGAAACAATGCTCAGGTAGGCCGTGGCATGTAAATGATGCCCAATTGGTACTAAGGGGCCTAAAGTGTGCCAAAAAAACATCCCCCCACACCATTACACCACCACTACCAGAAGCAGCTTGCACAGTGGAAACAAGGCATTATGGATCCATGTTCTCATTCTGTTTACACAAAATTCTGACTCTACCATCTGAATGTCTCAACAGAGATCGAGATTCATCAGACCAGGCAACATTTTTCCAGTCTTCAGCTGTCCAATTTTGGTGAGCTTGTGCAAATTGTAGCCTCTTTTTCCTATTTGTAGTGGAGATGAGTGGTACCCGTGGGGTCTTCTGCTGTTGTAGCCTATCCGCCTCAAGGTTGTGCGTGTTGTGGCTTCACAAATGCTTTGCTGCATACCTCGGTTGTAACGAGTGTTTATTTAAGTCAAAGTTGCTCTTCTATCAGCTTGAATCATTCGGCCAATTCTCCTCTGACCTCTAGCATCAACAAGGCATTTTCACACACAGGACTGCCTCATACTGGATGTTTTTCCCTTTTCACGCCATTCTTTTTAAACCCTATAATTGGTTGTGCGTGAAAATCCCAGTAACTGAGCAGATTGTGAAATACTCAGACCGCCCGTCTGGCACCAACAACTATGCCTCGCTCAAAATGGCTTAAATCACCTTTTTTTCCCATTCTGACATTCAGTTTGGAGTTCAGCAGATTCTCTTGACCAGGACCACACCTAAATGCATTGAAGCAACTGCCATGTGATTGTTTGATTAGATAATTGCATTAACGAGAAATTGAACAGGTGTTCCTAATAATCCTTTAGGTGAGTGTATGGTTTTTTTTTTATGTGCATTTTTAGTATTTAAGTATCCCAAAATGCGCATAGGAATAGGTGGATGGAAACAGCTATCTTGTTAGAAGCAGGAAAAATGGCCAAGTATAAGGATTCGAGCAAGTTTGACAAGGACTAAATTGTGATGGCTGGACGACTGAGTCAGAGCATCTCTAAAACTGCAGCTCTTGTGGGGTGCTCCTGGTCTGCAGTGGTCAGTATCTATCAAAAGTGGTCCAAGGAAGGAACAGTGGTGAACCGGCGACAGGGTCATGAGCATCCAAGGCTCAGTGATACAAGTGAGGAAGTGAAGGCTGGCCTGTGTGGTCCAGTCAAACAGATGAGCTACTGTAGCTAAAATTGCTCAAGAAGTTAATGCTGGTTCTGATAGAAAGGTGTCAGAATACACAGTGCATCACAGTTTGCTTGCGCATGGGGCTGCATAGCCACAGACCAGTCAGGGTGCCCATGCTGACCCCTGTCCACTGCCGAAAGTGCCAACAGAGGGCACGTGAGCACCCGAACTGGACCACAGAGCAATGGAAGAGGGTGGCCTGGTCTGATGAATCATGTTTTTTTTCTTTTACATCACGTGGGTGGCCAGGTGCATGTGTGTCACTTACCTGGAACACATGGCATTAGGATGCCCTATGGGAAAAGGGCAAGAACAAAATTTCAACTCAAACCAAATACGGATCATCACACGCATACACAGAGTGAATTAAATATGACCATAAATTTGCGTTTCAAGTGACCAAATGTCATGACGTAAATAATGACATAATTATCATTTTAGGGTGAATTATCCCCTAAAATCAAACATTATTGTAAAGTTTTTTTTGTGTGTTGTTTTTTTTTTGTTTTTTACTTTTCACCAGTATAATTGCAAGAAGAAAAATCCCTTCTAGCTATAAAGGGTACTGTTGCACTTTATACCTCTTTCCAGGGAATTGTTCTGTATTTGCTCTTTCTGCTACAGCTCTGCCGAGACCGGTTTATTGTTTATTGTTTTCATTTGCGGTTTTTCTGCCTTTGAGACCATCCAGATCACACTGCCAAAAGTGTCCAGGCTCTGTGTCCACAGCCACCAGCTATGAGTCTGTCACAAACCACGACCCCCCTCCAACCCCGTCTCCACCCATCACACCCTCCAATTTCAGGACTGCAACCCAAGCCTGGCATTCCATCTGTGCAACTCTGCACCTCCTCACCCTTCTGTCTGTCCATCCAAAAAAGCACATAGTGAGGTGACAGAGGGAGCCAAAACAGCGTGCCATGTGCACACACATCTAAATCAGCCCTGCGTATGAAAACCAATCTAATATCACAGGGCAAACCTTTAACAAGCTAAACGTACACTATTATAACTCTCTACTTCTAATTGCTCATGGTTACATCTAATCGCATGTGCAATTGTATGTGTAATGTCATTGCAGTGCTATTGCATCATGACAGCTGAAACAATGTTTGCCTTTAGAATTTAAAAATCTTAATGTAAACCTTTCTTTTGTTCAGTTGCAGTGCCTTTAAATGTCAAATCAATTCCTACATGTGTATTGTAGGTGGACTAGTAGCAAACAAGATTTGCAATTGGATGGATGGATGGATGGATGGATGGATGAATGGACGGATGGATGGATGGATGGATGGATGGATGGATGGATGGATGGATGGATGGATGGATGGATGGATGGATGGATGGATGGACGGACGGACGGATGGATGGATGGATGGGTGGATGGGTGGGTGGATGTACATGATCTGATACATTACAAGGATTAAAGCCTTGTTTATTGATTTTGATCACAAAGAAAAAGGGCAAAACTGTCTGCGTAATGATCTGTGTTCTCACTACTGATAGTCTACCATAATTATACTTGCATTGATTAAAGCTAATTGGACACCAATTAGCATTTTAAGTTTTATTTCTGCACTCAAAATGCCTAAACTAACAAATAGCACTTCACAACATGTTAGAAAGGGAATTACATTACAGACATTAGAGGTCACTCATTGGGTTCCTTTAGTGGATAAAAACAATCTTGTTTACAGCAAATAAATGACAACCGCATAAATAAAAGGGGAGAGGAAATGACACTGTGTAATGCAGACACTGATCTGTGGCAGCAGAACTAATTTCAAATATGTCAAGCTTGAAATTACTACACAGACTCTGCCAAAAATATGGATGTTTGTTTACAATCCATATCAGTGGGGGATATCTAGGTTTAGTGAGTAAATACAGGGGTTGGGATGAGGCATGTTAATTAGTACTTGAGACGTGTGTGCCTTCGCAAATGACTCACAAGACTTGATAAAACAACTCTGGATAACATTTTTCTAATGTTATGTCCAATGGAAAATCCGCAGTAAGAATTGCTATCACAAGTTGTTCCCGACCTCACCTTTCTAGAGACTCATAAAAGACTCCAAAATTGCTGATTTTGTGATAGGATTTCTGTGCTTAAACAACAATCAGAATGATGGTTTGCTGCTGCCAGGCTAAAACTCATCAAACTCCTTCAACAGCAGTTCATGTGCCTATGACACGCTGTAATATAGTGCGAGTACTTTTCGTCACCTTTGGCCCAGAAGTCAAACATTATATAAACTTTTATCTAGAATCGAGTTGCAATAGCAAGTTTATAGAGCAAAGAGGTTTAAAATTCCAACATAAGTGCTTTGCATCTCATTTGAGAAGATCTCTTGTTAAATGTCAATGAATGCAGACGCTCCTGATGTGACCTCGCAGGGTCATGTAGATATTTTCAAACTCTTTTGATTTGAAGTTTCAGCTAATCCTCTAGCTGATAAGCATTTTGAAAATGTAACACATTTAGAGATAAATAACAACATCCAAATAAAACGGACTACTGAAAATGTACATAAAATGGATCAATGAATTCTAAAAATATATGGTGAGTAAAATGTTCTGTGATTAAAATACATATCAGCAAATAATTTACTATCATGCTGAATGTTTTCAAGCAAGGTCAAAATTTGTGTAGTTATACCATTCGCTGAGAGCTAAAGAACACAAGTACTGACAAAACCTAGTGGTTGTGAAACGCTCATGACTTTGTGAAGTTCTGGGACTAATTGGATGATTGACCTACAGACGTTCCCCCGTGATGTTCCTCTCCATCCTTCTCAAACACCCTCTATGGTTATATACAAAGCTTTTTCTTCATTTTATCAGTTGGTATTTTGCTCTTTTATCCTTCACAGCGAGCTTGCCGTCAGAAATGAAAGTTGAGACTGAGTCCTGTTAGCCAAAGATTGCGTCTTGTTTACTTGGAGGTGTTGACCCCGTTGTCGACAGACCGTGCGTCGAGATCCGATGGCGTGTGTTCGCGGATGCGCAGCGTGTGCGTGGGTGCAGGAATGAAAGGCCAGGGCGGTTGGAGGTGTGGTAGTCTTGCCTCAGCACTTTCCAGGTAAACTTCTGACTCCAACACCCTACAGACGAGAAAAACTCCCAGAAAGAACATCAAATCCCCCCCTCCTCCCAGCTGCATTCTCTTTGAAAAGCACCTCCAAATCACAGAGAAACAAAGAGAAAATGTGTGCAAAAAAGAAAAGTTTTGTACTCTAAGAGCACTGTTTCCTTTCTATTTTTCTCCCTTCCTCTTGTTTTTTTTTCTGTCACTTTGTGCTTTTTTTGGTGCCAAGGACTGAAGGATTGGTGGCAGGAACACTGCAGGTGCACGAGACCCCCGGGGACTTCTCCCTAAACGCCAGCCAGACAAACAGGGGGACATGTTCCCCCGCAAAGTGCCTCGACGGGATTGGAGCACTTCCACTGTGTTCAATCACAGCTCATTCCAGAGCGATTTTACCGTTTTTCAACGCATCCATGAAGTAATGGGAACAAAACCCTGGAGACTCTGTCAGCATGGACCCAGAAGACTCACAGTCTTTTAAAACGCAGACACCAGCACAGCAATAAGAGAATTGCACAATTAAAGCCTTGCACACCTTCCCAATGCTAATGCCAACTTTTTTGATAACGCAGGCGAGAGAACATTATGCTAAACAACTCTCGCATCTATGGAATTCTGAAACGTGGTGATATGCGCTGCTTTAATCCATTTTATACAGAGAGTGGACACGTTTTAGCATAATTCTATTATTCACCTCATAGTCGCAAGCCCACAGCGGCACTCGCTCCGAGAGGAAAAGCTTGGGTATTGCACTACAGAGAATCATTCATCCAGAATATTTATTCACACAGAAATGGCTGTGATGATTACTTGTATTTTATACTCTAATGATTAGTGTGTTTATGTGGAAGAACCCCCACCTCTCTTCCTTTGAGCTCACGCTGTTCCTCCTTCCTCTTTTTGTCTTCTGAGCTGCATTCCAGGGGTGTGAGTTTACCCCTGCAAATTGCAGTGAGTCTGGTGCGGTGATCTAAAGGCTGAAATTCACATTAACCCCTCACCAAGAACAGATCAAGTATCACACATCTGTCCTAATGTCCGATGTTCCATTTGACCCACAATGCCCCCAAGATCATTGATCAATGACTCAGGGTCATGTAGGCAGGCATAAGGGATAAGAGACAGTTTCAAACATATAACCTATTTTTGCGCTATGTCAATTTCAAAGAAATCTGAATAATGAGTTTTCCTTCAGGCACACTTTTCAATCACACTGAAGTGTGTTATTGTAATGTTATTAATATTATTATAATAATTTGTTACATTTATATAGCGCTTTTCTAGGCACTCAAAGCGCTTTACATACAAAAAAGCAGGTCTCCAATTGAAAATGTTCTAGTGACTGGTCACATCAAAAAAATGTTGTTGGCCAAATTAAATTTCTGTGAATTAAATTGTATAAATTCACAGAAATTAATTTAAACAGAAAATGTAGATGTGACCAGTCACTAGACATTTTTCAATTGGAGAGGCCTGACATTTTTTACAGTGTATAGAAGGGTGGATTCTCCTCAACCACCACCAATGTGCAGAATCCACCTGGATGATGCAACAGCCATATTGCACTAGAACGCACACCACACACCAGCTTATTGGTGAAGAGGAGACAGAGTGATGAAGCCAATTGTATATATACTGTATACTATATATACGATTGGGAATTCAATCTATAATTGGGAAGCCAATCGTATAAGGGGATGATTAGAAGGCCATGATGGACACGGGCCAATGGACAAATCTGGCCAGCATGCCAGGGTTAAACACCTACTTTTTATCGAAAGACATTGGGATTGTTAATGACCACAGAGAGTCAGGACCTCGTTTTAACATCATCCGAAGGACGGTGCTTGTTACAGTATAGTGTCCCCATCACTAAACTAGGGTGTTAGGACCTACACAGACCACAGGGTGAGCACCCCCTGTTGGCCTCACTAACACCTCTTCCAGCAGCTGACTAGTTTTCCCATTTGGTCTCCCATCCAGGTGCTGACCAGGCTCAGCCCTGTCTTGGGCTACTAGAGTTTCTAGACTGATTACCCTGAAATGTGTAAACAGTGGAGTTATCTATTTTCTAACAAATGGGAAATTGGGAAGAGTGTTCAGGAAAGAGTGTTTTTTTTGTTGTTGTTTGTTTTGCTTTGCTTTCCTTTGGTGATGCTAGTAGTGCACAAAAAACCAACATCCTGTGTAATGAATTTAAAACACTGAAATGAAAAAAAAAAAAAACACTAACAGAAACGTGAAAAATAAATATAGGCCAGACAGATAGATGTTAAAAATTCACATTACAATCATTTCAAAGAGGAATTACTGGACTGCTTGTTGATACTAGCCCTCTGATGGTAGAAGTCAACGCTTAATAGTCTGATGCTTCTACAAAACCTTTTTCACTTGTCTCTGCATATAGTGTCTCTTTCAGGGCCAGTGATGGAGTCCAGAACAGCTATTTTGAGAGTCCCAATTCACGGATTTAAATTTCACTCCAAAAGAGAGCAGGATTCTGATCTAGCGCATATTGTGACAGGCAAGGTCCTGTACTGTTAGGGGCTCCCCCTCCCTGGCACGCCATTTGGCACGAGCACCACCTCTGCCAGCTGGGCAGCAACTCTGTGAAGCCAACCTTTAGCTAAGGGACAGGTGGCCAGTCAGAGCCCCTGGACTTTCTTCATAACCCACAGTCCTGTCAAACTCACTGCAGACTCGAGATTGGCAAGGAAAGTTTTTGAAATACAAACAGACTTAAATTCCATTAACTTCCAAGTACCTATAGGCTTAAAGTAGTTTTGTCTCATAAGCCATTCAGTTTAGAACTATGTGTGCAAGTTCTCTGTGCTGTATCACCTGTTCTGTGTCTCATCTCTGTCCAAGCTGGCACAGATTCAGGTCCCTGGCATGGGTCCATGTGCCAGTGTGTGCTCTCAGCCCTCTGACCTATCTTCAGAACATCTACTACATCAGAGAGAGTCGGAGAGCTGAGGAGAGGGGAGATGACAGAAAGAGAGGAAGAGACAAATGGTCAGACTCTGCGAAGGTTGTCTCTACCTAACTTTGAACATGCAGTTAAATGCTTTTCAGACTCTGGGAAACCTCAAGAATGCAAGTCTCTATCGAGAGATGAACATTATACTAGAGTTTTCTACCCCTACAGTTAATAAGACGTATCCTCCAATAACAGCTTTCTTACAGCAGCATAGGCCTTGTAGGTACCTGAAGAAACTTTTCCTGACATTAGAGATCAGGTTAATACCTAGCATGCCCCCCCTCCCTGTTCTCTATTTCTGTCTCGCTCTCTTGAACGTTCAGTGATTTCACACTTCGGCAACACTACTGTGGCAACAATTACTGGAGTGCCAGCCCCTGCACAACCTAGAGATACTGGTTCTCTGACACGTGAAGAGAGCCTGCCCACAAGGCCCTTTTCTTCTTTCTTTTTTTGCCATTCGGGCATGGCACGTGGCATACTCATTACCCAGTGTCCTCTGAGTACTGGTTAAGCGGCTAAACTCTATAGCTAATTCAGGCTCAGAAGCAAAGATCTGATTTGCACAAGAAAAAAACACACAATAAAGTACCTTTTTATTGTAATTTTGGACTAAAATGCATGGGGGTCAATTATAGATTAACTTTATTAAGACATTATCTTCTGTGTTAATGAACATTGAATGGACTTGCTCATCCAAATTATGTAAATAAGAATTAGGCAGGGTAAAATTATAAGGGGTGTAAAACATTAATTATGTCTTGATTCCTTCCAATTAAGATTAACGTCTTTTAATTAAGATTATTTATTAATGTTTTTTAAATTTGTCTTTTGCTTAATCAAAAATACAGTAAAACAGTAGTCTAACATGTTATTTTTTTTTAAATACGTTTTAAAATGTTAAAATGTTTATTCCTGTGATGGGAAAGCTTAGCTTAATTATAATCAATAATTATTTGTCAAGTATTATTAATCATTGTTCTTATTATTATCTATGATGAAAACCGTTTTTGCTGCTTAATATTTTTGTGAAAATTTTGATATACTTTAACAGCATTTATTTGAAATAGAAATATTTTGTATATTTTTGTCTACTGTCACGTTTGATTAATTTAATGCATCCTTTCTGAATAAATGTTTATTAGGTTACATTATAGGTACCTTGTCTCCCTCGGTTGTAAAGACACTGGTTTTGGTTTGAACACTGGGGGGTTGAGGTGTGGACAGTTTATGCACCCTTGTGAGGTTCATTCGTTTGTTTTTGTTTATTTTTGCAAAATGGTTCACAAATTCAAAGTTGGCTGATATGATAACATAACTGTAGTAAAGCCTATAATCACTTGTTTACAAAGTGCCATGGGAACTATCTTTACTTACTGCCATTTTTCTTATATTGAACATGTTAATTTCCTGTCATATCTTGGAATAGCTGAAAGGTTGTTTTAGTTGTTTAGTCAATAATTCAAGAAGGTCCACTTTAAACCTCTTGATTCTAACTTAGGTCTTGTGAAAAAGTATCATAGTTCCTGTAATTGTTTAACTACTTGCTAACTACTAACTTGCTGATTTCTGTATACCCTGATCATTAACAACATCTGTTCTTATTCACTTTTTGTACCTTGCATTAATTTATTATATTGATTAATAATACATTGTTAGCCAATCTGTGTGCTGTATTTCTGATATACATAACATGGACAAATCACTTTAAATTGTAATATACACGCATGCATTTTCTGTGAAGCTGCTTTGAAACTATATGGATTGTGAAAAGCGCTATACCAATAAATGTGAATTGAATTGAATTGAACTACAGCGTTTGTTACAAAAAGGATATAATTACATGTAAGACCACTGAATGGCTCCTCATTGCAACACGATCTCATGACAGTGCGTATAAATAGTACGAGTGTGCAATCTCGTAGAATGTATATGCCAAAACTCATTTTGCCGTGCATATGGTACGCCGTTTTTGGCGTGCATATGATACGCACTTTATGACGTGTATATGACACGCTTTTAGGTAGGGTGAGGGTGGGGTGTGGGGTTCGTACATATAATACGCCATAAAGTGCGATCATATGCACGCCAAAAACGGCGTACCATATGCACGCCTAAAATGAGTTTTGGCGTATACATTCTACGAGATTGCACACTCGTACTATTGATACGCATTTTCGTGAGATCGGGCTCCTCATTGCCATGCTTATGCAAATGTTAACCTTTTTCTTTCTTTAGTTTGTTATTAAAAATAGCAGCCTACACATCTAGAAACTATAGGCTACAACATGCAACAGTTGTAATATAAATCTTGAGTGCAAAAATCTATCCCCCTAACAGATTATCTGTTATAAATTTTATTATAGCCTAAATGTTAGTCAAAATTTACCACAATAAATACAATAGAATCTGATAAATTCTAGTAAAGGTGGTCATGAGTAGGCTACTTTAAAAAGCTTATTAATGTAAGTTGATGCATGGTGATGTTTCCCCCTCTTTTCTTCAGTCTTTTTAGTGGCTGTTTTTAGACTATGTTTGACTTTCTTATGCGTAAATCTTATCCCACATTAGAGCGCACTGGTGAACGCGCCACGATGTATTCGCCGCCACTCATGCAAAATTAAACAATTGGGTATCAGTCACAGTCATAGTGCGCAGACAATCGATTAGTTCAGTTCGTACAGCTTTGAAAAGCTCCGAACATGCAATGTATAGGTATAATTAATTAATAGCCTGAATCTATGTTTCAGTGTGGGCGCAAGAAAAAGTGAAGGTATGCTAAAGTTTAAAATGGAGAAGTTCCAGTACTGCGTACCTGGTTGTACCGACCTAGCCTGATGTGGTCATACTCGAGTCTGAAACTGCTCCATTGGGCTGTGATTATGGGGCGTGTTTCAACCGAATGAGGAAAGACCTCAATTGGATAGACCTACCACCAATCAGAGCAACGGAGCGTCAAATGTCAAATGTCAACAGAACTCAACTGCACTGTCTTGCCAAGTCCGTGTTTTTCCCGCGGGTTGTTCTCCAAGTACGCGGGGTGAAGCGACCCCAATTATGTGATGTATAGACCCAGGAATGCAAATTCTAGCAGGCAACCTTGCCAAAATAACATGTTTTGGCAACCAAAAGGCTTTTTTTTTCCAGAGAACCCCCCCGGTAAGCTATTGTTTTGGGCTATAGTTTTGAGTAGCAATTGCACGACATTTCAAAAAAACTTGGCAACCCTGTCTGCACGCGCATTGGATTACTAACACCTCTTCCAGCAGCTAACTAGTTTTCTTTTTTAGAAGAAAAAGATGAGTGTAAACGATCTTTGCCGGTGTTGCAAAAAAAGAAGGATACACAGAGTACTTACCACGATCATCATTTCTGAGAGAAATAGTGAAGATGAATGCATATACGAACAAGTTCTCCGTTTAGGATAAGAGCAAATTCAACCCAAGGGCCTTTGATGACGTGGATGATTACGTTACTGTTGATCATCTGTCCATCATCGTCTAAAGCCCGCCCTGACAATTTCATTTGTCCGAACAGTTTCTGTTCGGGCATAATAACTCCTCTATGGATCGAGACCGAATTCCCAGAGCAAAAGTTTTGTGGGTGGGGCTAAATTCGGCTGGCATCCATAGTACCACCCACTTTGAGCACAAAAATTGGGTAGAATTAAGGATGAAGAATATGGTCATGCAGAATAAGTTACATTACTATGTGCTTTATAAGTACTAATAAACAGCCAATATCCTAGTAATATGCAAAGTGTTATAATTTAGTTTTATTTTACATCCCGCATGTAACAGTAAACATGTTAACAGTAAACTTCAGACCAATCTCAAATCTCCCATCATAGGCAAGATCATTGAAAAAGTTGTCTTCAGTCAGCTGAACAAATTCTTAAGCTCAAACGGATACTTTGACAATTTTCAATCTGGTTTCCGACCACATCACAGCACAGAAACAGCACTTATAACGATAATAAATTATATTCGCCTCAATACGGATACAGGCAAAACATAAATTCCGGTACTACTCGACCTCAGTGCTGCATTCGACACTGTTGACCATAACATACTTCTTGACAGGCTGGAAAACTGGGTCAGACTTTCTTGGATGGTCCTTAAATGGTTCAGGTCTTAGAAGGGAGAGGTTATTATGTGAGTATAGGTGACCATAAGTCTGACTGGACCACAAGGGTCAATTCTTGCACCACTCCTATTCAACCTGTATATGCTGCCACTGAGCCAAATAATGAGAGAGAACTAAATGGCTTACCACAGCTATGCTGCCGACACCCAGATCTACTTAGCACTATCACCTAATGACTACAGCCCCATTGATTCACTGTGCAAATGCATTGATGAAGTTAACAGTTGGATGAGCCAAAACTATCTCCAGTTAAACAAAAACAAAACTGAAATCATTACATTTGGAAACAAAGATGAAATTCTCAAGGTGAACACATATCTTGAGACAAAAGGTCTAATAACAAAAAATCAAGTCAGGAATCTTGGTATGATTTTAGAGTCAGACCTGAGTTTCAATAGTCATGTCAAAGCAAGAACTAAATCAGCTTACTATCATCTGAAAAATATTGCAAGAATCAGATGCTTTGTTTCCAGGCAAGACTTAGAGAAACTCGTTCATGCTTTCATCACCAGCAGGGTGGACTATTGTAATGGTCTGCTCACCGGCCTTCCCAAAAAGACCATTAGACAGCTGCAGCTCATACAGAACGCTACGGCCAGGATTCTGAGCAGAACCAGAAAATATGACCATTTCACACCAGTCCTCAGGTCTTTAAACTGGCTTCCAGTTACATTTAGGATCAATTTTAAAGTATTATTACTTGTTTATAAATCACTCAATGACCTAGGACCTCAATACATTGCAGACATGCTGATTAAATACAAACCCATCAAATCACTCAGATCTTAAGGATCAAGTCAGTTAGAAATACCAAGAGTTCACTCAAAGCAAGGAGAGTCTGCGTTTAGCTATTGTGCCAGCCGCAGCTGGAACCAGCTTCCAGAAGAGATCGGATGTGCTCCAACAGTGGTCACATTCAAATCCAGACTCAAAACACATCTGTTCAGCTGTGCATTTACTGAATGAGCACTGAGCCACTGTATGTCCGACCGATTGCACCTAATCTAATCTATGCATCATCTTTATTTTTTATTTTTTTATCTATATATACTGTAATCATTTTCTTTACAACTGTAAATTTCTATTTCTTCTTATTTTCAAAATTCTCTATACAACTGTTTTAATTATCCTGTTTTTATATTAAGATAGCCAAGAGTTTTTCGAGGTGCCAAAATACAATATGGGTTGCGCAAGACACATTTCATCAGAAAAAAATGTAAATGGTCCGAAATTGACAATTATCCAAGTTTTCCTGTAGAATGTCTCAAATGTATTTGTGTTAATCAAGTATCAATTGCAAAACCTTCCCTAGAAACTGTTTTTCTTCAATAAACAATATTGCTATATTATTGTATATTGTATGTACTGAAGAGTTGCAAAGTCATCCATCATCTACACTTCCTCATGTCATTCCAAACCTCTATGAGTTTCTTTCTTTTTTCAAAACTCAAAAGGAGACTTTATAAGGTGAAAAGGAGATATCTAAAACTTTTTTTTGTGCTTTTTTTATACAACACAGAATCTATGTGAAGGTTGTCAAGCTTCATAAAATGTTAATAAAAAAAGATCCACAATCTATCTATCTATACACACACACACACACACACACACACACACACACACACACACACACACACACACACACACACACAAATGTATGTATATAATACATAATATATATGATATCTTTTGAATAGGTCATGTGATTGAATCCGATGATAGCACTGACCTCAGCTACTATCCTTCTTCATTAAATAAATTAAAGCAACGGGAAGTAAATTAATTTTGCTATGACTGTTTGTGTTCAGTGGTAGTCATACACGTTTATGATGAAATGAGGTTAGGTAAATTTTTATTTTTGCCTAAACTATTTCTATAAGACAATTATGCATTAAGAACCACAGCCATAATTAAGAAGAAAACAATGATATATTCCAGCACTGCAACATGTTAAGTGCTTCTAAGAGAATAAATGATAATAACGGCTCATGGAGGCTGTTTTTTTTTTTAGTTTAGTTTTTTTTTTTTTTTTCTCAAAGCAAAGGCTTCAAAGCTGACCTGCCGCTGAACAAAGAAATGGATAAAAATGGAAGCAGGGAGTGTGAGATGCTGTTTTTTTATGTGGCCATGGGCCAGCTTTGCCTCGCCTCCTTTGAGTTCTGTCCTGACCCGTGATCACCTTGAGTGGGACGGGGTCACACGAGGGGGCTTGGTGAAGTGCTGCTTAGCGCTTCTCTGTTTTTCCCTTTCCCTTTCTACCTATTTTTTCCCAGCCCTTTTATACTATTTTCTAAAGTGGCTTTTCTCCATGAAGGATCTCTCATGGCTACACTTACCTTTGGTTATGGAATGTTCTGTTGATGTAAGAACACACACAGACAAACTTTCTCACTTTCTCCTCAGACACACTATCACACACACACAAACAAACAAACAAACACACACACACACACACACACACACACACACACAACATACTTTTTTTTTTCTTTTTTTCTTTTTTACAAATCTCTTGAATTAATGATTCAATGATCAATACACACCATGATTCTTTCAAAAGGAGATATACTCTATTTTGATTGCTTCCGTAGACATTATATCCGAACTATAAATCTGTGATTAATATGAATATTTGTGACACAGAAGTAACAATACTGTGTGGTTGAGGTTTTGAAAAGAAAGCCGTTTCATACCTACGCATGTCAACTGCTCTCTCTCAGCGCCAGATTTGAATGTTCTGGCGCGATTTTGTCAAATGTTAAATAGATTGGTGAATAGTTGTCATTAGGAATGAGATTGTGTAGGTGTTTGAATCAAGATCGCAATCTTTTAACAATTAATCATGCAGCTATATAGGCTGAAATCAATATCCTCCTCATTTATATTTTGTCAAAAAATTTGTTAAAATTCACTTCAAAATGTGCAAGGGGATTCACCAATGTCATTATATACTAACGCCATACACATATCTTTATAAAGTAACTCTTTCCTCACCAAATAGAAATTTCACAGTTTCCAGAGTTTTCACTGTTATGCCCTAGGGGACGCTAGGACACCTTCTGTACTGAATCTCCAGATCAAAACACAGACAAAGAAGAAGCAGAAACAAGCAATCTCATATGTAGTCATTTGCATATGTAAAATAACACAATCGCCAACATTAAACAGCTTATAAAACAAAAATGGCTAATGTTACTGAATGAAATATCAACCCAGGATAGGACTGTGCAAGCATATTAGGGGTGTTGATGGACTTTGTTGATCTAATCCATCTGTGTTTGATCATAAAAATGTAGCTTTTTTTATGAAACGTACCCAAGAGTTGATTAAAAAACAATGCATGAAAATGTAAAAAAAAAAATAATGCTGGTGGGGAAAGTGATAAAGGTGATGTATGCCATTTCTGATACACTACTAACCTAGAATAATTACAAAAACAACAATTTTTTTTAAACAACCTTGCAAACGACCCTTACATTCATCAAGCCCTTTTGTGCATCATGCCTCCCTCAACTCAAGCATCACAAACACAGCTTTGTTAACCTTTGTTAACTTTGTGCTTGTGAAGGCATGTCTCAAAAGGTAAAAGGCGGATATACTTTCAATAAAAAATTCAGCACTTTAAACTGTTTTTATTTACACTTCACATTTTTATATATATGTCATACAGTGTGACTAAATGCTGTTAATTTAACAGTGAATAAGCAAATAGGCCTAAAATATGCCCTTACATAATTTCTAATTAGACTGCTTATAGACAACAGGGGAAATATTTAGATTTGTAAAGTTTAGATTTCAGCATCTAGACTGCAGCTACTGTTTATATGAAAATGCTAATGTCCATTATCTTAGACTTCCCCAAAAACAAGTCTAAAGTGGTTGACCCGTTAACTCAAATAGCTGTTAATCACAGACACTCAAACCAGAACAAACAATCCACAAACCTAACATTACTCGGCAGGCGGTAACACCTCTTTGCTCGCGCCTCATTGGTTTTTTCAGCGGTCGAATCGCACGTCAACCTTACACGACTGCTCCATTATACAACTATCTTGTCAGACTGGGCTTTGTTCTTGGTATTGATTCAGAATGTGTAACCGGTTGAAATAATGATTCCCAAAATTCCCATCACTCTTCTATTGAAAGGTTGAGTAAGATGTGAAGTTAAATATGCCCTTTCATGTAGGATGGAGGGCTTAAACAAAAAAGATGCCGCTCAGCGAGGGACTTATTAATGCATGAAGCACACTTTCAGCGGATTTAATACATTTCAGTATTAACAACTGAAGAAATTAAGCCATACTGAGGGACAGAGATGCCGAAGAGAGATTGAAAATAATTGTAGGTTTTGCACAAAGACAGGATGACCTTGACCTCTTTCGTGATCCAAAGATTATTCGCTTTGTGAAAACTGTGTGTGCGGTGAAGACAAGAACTGCTAGCCTGTTCATTGCCTTTCATGCTGTTAGCTTATATTTCATATACTTTAGTTCACCCAAAAATGAAAATGACCCAATTATTTACTCACCTTAAAGTCATCCTAGGTGTATATGACATTCAGAGTTATATATATAAAAAAATGCCCTGGCTCTTCCAAGCTTTATAATGGCAGTGCATGGCTGGTTCTGGCTGTTTCACTTTTGGTCCATAAAAGTGCATCTATCCATCATAAAAGTGCTCCACATGGCTCCGAGGGTTAATAAAGGCCTTCTGAAGTGAAGCCATGCATTTGTGTAAGAAAAATACCCCTATTTAAAACTTTACAATCTCTAATCTGTAATCTCTAACTTTCAATAACTGTCGTATGCATGTTCACGAGAGACTGGCATTTCAGCGTAGGACACAGGTGTAACACAAGTTCCAGTGACAAACACAAAAACGCAGAGGATAGAGCAAAAAAAAACCTTGGAAACTTGAACGTCTCGGTTACGTATGTAACCCTCATTCCCTGAGGAGGGAATGAAGACGTAATGGGGGTTTCGTCTAGAAGCCTATCATCTTTGAGATCTAAAAAAACGCCCAGTGGCAGTGCCAATGCCATGGGCATGCATAATTTCCATGCGTAACCATGCCCCACCTTGTGGGTATATAAGTAAGTACGCTGGCAACATCGCATTAGGTTACCTGCTGAGGAGCCAAGACTGAACTCACAGCTATTCCAGCGGTACAGCTGATGCGGCAGAGGGACGTTACGTCTCCGTTCCCTCCTCAGGGAATGAGGGTTACATACTGTAACGAAGTTAGTTGTTGTGGGCAGGAAGGAGGCGGGAACCGGCGAACATTCAACATATTTTAATAAAATAAATAAACAAAACAAAAGCAAACCGCTGGGCAGCCCCTCACGGACGACTGCCCGCAAAACACTCACACAATAAAACCGTGGGCAGCCCCTCACGGACGACTGCCCACCAACACAACAAAACATAAACAAAACATAACATAAAATCCAGGCCTGGTCCTCTCTCGCCTTCGCTGTCTTCGCTCCTTTTATGCTCCCGCCACTCGACCGCGAGGCGAGACCGGTGTGACGCGCAGCTGGCACTCATTATCACTGCCCCGGTCCCGCTCGCGTCCTCGCCCGCTGCTCGCCACATACCCCCATCGCCTCTCGCAGGCCGGGGTACTCCCGAGACTGCGCTACTCCCCTCTCCCGGGGCCGATCACGGCGGCCGCGCACCTGGGGTAAAGACAGAGAGGCGAGAGAAATGAAGACGGGAGCACGAGGAGCGACAGGACGAGAGAGGAGAGAGAAAAAAAAATTCTGGTCCGGCTCCTGACACACTGCCGCTCGGTCCTCAGCCAGCTGAGAGGCTCTTACTCGCGTGCCATGCGATGGTACTGACGCCGATGGACGGCTCGATCCTCCTCCGCCCTGGCGGCCGGGCGGTGGCTCCTCCTCTGAGGGCAGCCGGCAGCGAGTCCCGCGCTCCCTGCTACTCCCCATTATGGCGGCTGGCAGCAGGCTCCGCCCACGGCAAGCGCGCGACTCTCCGCTCCTCTCGGACGGCAGCCACCCCACCTCGACCCAGGGGCACGGCAGCGAGGTCTCCGTCCCATCGATCTTCCTCGCTCCAGCACCACCGCCTCGGGCAGCCACTCGCGGTCTTTCCTCATCCGCGCTGCCCGAACTCCTCAGCACCGCGATCCCCTCAGCAGCGAGGGCTCTTCGACAGCATGTCCCTCCTTCCTCCCGGGTTTCGCACCAGTGTAACGGGTTAGTTGTTGTGGGCAGGAAGGAGGCGGAACCGCGAACATTCAACATATTTTAATAAAATAAATAAACAAAACAAAAGCAAACCGCTGGCAGCCCCTCACGGACGACTGCCCGCAAACACTCACACACAATAAAAAACCGTGGGCAGCCCCTCACGGACGACTGCCCACTAACACAACAAAACATAAACAAAACATAACATAAAATCCAGGCCTGGTCCTCTCTCGCCTTCCGCTGTCTTCGCTCCTCCTTTTATGCTCCCGCCACTCGACCGCGAGACGAGACCGGTGTGACGCGCAGCTGGCACTCATTATCACTCGCCCCCGGTCCCGCTCTCGCGTCCTCGCCCCGCTGCTCGCCACACATACGTAAATCGAGACGCTCCCATTCGCTCAGTCACTCAAGTAACGCCAGTCTTCATAAAGACGCGAGGGAACAGAGCTAGCCCGAATGGGAGGACCGTGTACTGAAAGGTCGTGGCCCCATTGAGGGCAGAGAAGGCGGAGGAGGCCACTGAACGGTCACAGGAAGACACGGGACTTCCGGGACCACGTGAGCTCCTCATGCACCTCGGGCCAGCAGCTGTCGCCCAACCATGAGCACTCGTGACAAACCCAAGGCACGCTGCCTGAGATAATGTGGCTGTCAGCTCTGGGTTGGACTGGAGCAGTGCTGACACGCCCGAAGGTGGAGCACAGCCGAATCGTCATCCCCAAAGGACTTTAGCCCACCTTGGGGATGCAGCAATCGACATCTCGTAGCTATCTGGAGTGTGAACAAAATGAACAGGGCATCAAAACGGGTCCTGCCACTTTAGTCCAAGCACTCACCAGTAGCGATGTGCGAGAGGAGGGCGTGGTCTGAGGAATGATTGTATGGTTCTTAATACCATAGCACAGCCCTCAGGTCACCCTGGCTACCAGCCAAAGTACCATCTCTCTCGGAGACGGTAGATTGGGGTGTAGCAAAGGGGACTCTCTCTCCTTTACAGAGATCATTGAGTCACGACCGCAACATTGCGATGGTCATGTTCCCGCAGTAAAAACATGCACATCCACAATCACTGCCCGAGCGTGCTGAAGCCCAAACATGTCAAGCAGTGATTGTGCCCATCAGATGGTAACAGAGATCGATCGCACCCGGAAGTGCGAGGGCGAACCGTCTTTAGAAGCTCTTATTGTGAGAGGAAAGCTCTGCAGAGTGCACACATAGTTGTTGCAGATCACTGCACAGATCAGCAGGCAGGCAATGCGAGATCGCTGAACGCGCCGCCACACCAACACCCTGGAGAACCGCTCGTCTCAAGAACTGAGAGAGAACTCAGAATTCAGGCTGCTGTAGTGAAGAGATGCTCTTGGCTCCGAAGCAGAAACATAATGCGATGTTGCCAGTGTACTTCCTTATAGGGCAGAGTTACATGGACATTTTCTAAATCTCGAAAGATGAAAGGCTTCTAGGGGAAACCCCCATTCGTCAGTCTGATGTTACATGGAGTGACTGAACGAAAGGGAACTAGCATATTCTCACTGGAGCGTCCTACATAAAATTGATTGATTGATTTATTTATTTGGTTGGTTGGTAGACAGACTGACTGACTCATTGATTCTAGAACTTGCTGTGGTGAGGTAGATGAGCAAGAGACGTGGGAGGAGCGAGAGAGACCGGTGCGTGATTGAGAATGAGCATCACCTGCGAGGCACACTGGTCCCGAGTCCTCTCATGAGGGAGCTCGGAGGCTTATAAGGACAAGCGACACCAGTGAAGGACAAGAGAGGACCAGGCCTGGATTTGATGTTGTGTTTTGTTTACATTTTATTATGTGTGAGCATGGCAGTCATCCGTGAAGGGCTGCCCGCGAAATACATTTTGTTTAAAAAATTTTTTTTAATTAAAACATATTCTTAGGAATAGCTAAAATGGTTGATTTAGGTCTGGGGTCCTTTTCCTTTTACAAAGGAAATTACTTTGGTTGTGTCCCTGAAACTTGAATGTATAGGTACACACACAGAAACACACACACACACACACACACACACATACACATACACACACACACACACACACACACACACACACACACACACAATATATATATATATATATATATATATATATATATATATATATATATATATATATATATAATACACATTTCCCGACAATGTTCCTTACCCATCATGCATTATCTCAGTACCATCATCGGCACCCTGAGTTCAAATTCATTTTCAGCTGATAGGGCTGATAAGTCCATATTGGCTTTCTCAGTGGCATTTTCTTTTTTCAGCACAGCGGGAGCAGCAGGGGAAAAAAACTAAAAGAAGGGCCAAGTCCCCTGATTCAGCTCAGGGAGACATTTCAAATTTAGAGAATAACCTGCAGCCTTGAGCCGATATGAACATAGCCCTGGGAAAAATAGAATGAACCTGAGACTTTAACCAACATCTTTTAATGAATGTGTGCATGTGTGTGTTGTGTGTCTATCAAGCCTCTCAGGCCCATCATGTTTCCACGTGTCTGATTCTTGATCCACACATACACGCATTTGTACGCACTTGTGTCTTTGCATTCACAGCTCATTGAGCTTTCGACTCTATTAAAGAAGCAGTATGTTCGCCTCTCATCACCTCCGACTGCTAAAGTCTTTCCTGCCATCTCCCATCAGCCGCATGTGTGAGGAGCGTTCACGCACGTGGCTGCACATTTGCCACGCTCTGCTCTAGAAACATGACATTTGACTGCGCTTTGCTACAATAGAACAAATAGCACCGCAGAGTCAACACCACGCTTCCACCCCCTGAAGCGCTGAGTAGTTGATTAAATTTGTTCTTGACTTATCGCAGCCTTCACTTGCTTCTATTGAGACAGAAAAAGAAAGAGAGAGACAGATAGAGTGTGAGAGAGAACATATTTATTTAGATTTATTCTGCCTTTTATACCTCAAAGCACAGCTAATACTGCATGTGCTAAAGGGAGCAAAGGTTATGGACATAATGTGATAAGTGTGCATATGTTTTTTTTTTTTATCCTTTATGAATGTTGCTTGCCAGATGATAGCTTGGGTAAAAGCCAAGACAGACTGTGATATCAATCGCCTTTTATGTCAGACTGTACGATATACATCTCAGCTAAGACTTTGGTTACGGTTGACAGTGTTGACTGGCCGTTTAGCATCTTCCCATTTTCACATCTTTATTGACATGCGTAAAACTGAAATGTTGCCACACAAACCCAAGCAAACACTAACATTAGCAATGTTTGGCCTGGAAACCAGGTGACTGTTGAATCTGTTTTGAGCATTATGTGAGGGGAATGTTAATTAACAAAATCTTCATTTTGCACATAGACAAGCTATTATCAACATTTTTAATGTTTCAAATGAACATGCAAGCTGTATAAAACATGTATTTTCGACAACCTCTGAATGTTGTTGAAAGGGTACAAGCTCAATTGTGTGACGTGCACTGTAAAACTAATTATTTTCAAGATTATTGAGGTATTTTTTACAAGGAAATATGGTAACACTTTAGCATGGGGAACACATATTCACTATTAACTACGACTTTGCTTCAATAAACTCCTAATTTACTGCTTATTAATAGTTAGTACAGTAGTTTCTGTAGTGTTCAAGGTTAGATCCTGGTAAGATTAAGTTTGTAGGCATTAATATGTGCTATTTAAGGACTAATAAACAGCCATTATCCTAGTAATATGCATGCTAATAAGCAATAGTTAATAGCAAGAATTGAACCCACATTTAATTATGGGTTACTTGACATTTCTTTGTAATTATTTGTGAAATACATTAACCATTTGAAAGTAGTTTCAAAGTAAATCAAACACTTTAGTGTACACTTCATTATCAGATCAACCAAAATGCATTTTAACACCCGGTCCAAACACACTAGGCAGTTAAAAGTGGATGATTTTACCCTACAACCAAAAAATGCTTCACAAATTACCAACAATTATTTTCTTTAGTCACATCTTTCTCAAGTGAAAGGTCATGCTTGATGGAGATGAGGCTGTTTAACTTTAATCACACCTCTCTGTGTGTGCCTGATAATGTTATCTACATGTGGTAAAGAGGCACATTCATCAATAGCATTTGGAAAAAGGGATTGATAAAACACATGCTATACCACTGTGAGAAAAAAAAAAAAACACTTTTTTTTTTTAAATAGAATTGCCAGCAAAATGGAATGATTAAATGAAGTAGCTTTAATCAGGGAGTTATGAGAGCTCAGCATGGAGTCTCAGTGCCATGGTAGGAATTAATTGGCACAACTGAGCTGTACCTCATAGAACAGTTGCTCTTTCGCTTTTGAACATATACATAGTTGTATTCTAACACTACAAACCTTTACTAATTCTGGATAGGACATCAAACATATCTGTATGAGTGTTTGTGAACATATTTCAAAGACTAAATGCAGTTAATATGTCAAATGTTTCTGCCCCATGCGTTCATGTGTGTTCCCAGCACAGTTTGCTGTCATTTGTGTGTGAGCTTTCCTGAGCATTTGGTAACGAATCATCTGAACAGAAAACAGTTGGATCCTCTAAATGAGTTTATGTGCCACGCATTGTTTGGATATGCCAGATGTCAGTGTTTCTCACATAAGCCATACTCTAAGATATGCTTGTGCGCTAATGAATCTACCAACAGCTCCTCACTGTTTGTGCTGGAATAGACAGAATAGGAAGTCAAAAGTGGCACAGCATGAGTGTGTAAAATAACAACACATCTACCTACTGGTATACTTAGCATCTGTCACTTAATATTTCACAAAGTTACATTCTGTGATCCTTAAACTTGGATAAACTATACATGTTTGGCAAGAATTCAGCAACTGTACGGCCATGAACTTGAACTTGTTAACTGAGGCCTGTAGTGTCTGAGGTGTAGTTCTTGGGTGTTTTGTGATTTCTCTAAGCATTGCACGGGCTGATCTTGAGGTGAATTTGCCGGGACGTCCACTGCTGGGAAGATTGGCGACTGTCTTTAATGTTTTCCACTTGTGAATAGTCTTCCTGTCTTTACTGTAGAATAAAAGCCTTCAAATATTTTGGTAATGGCCGTATAACCCTTCTCAGATTGATGGCAGCAACAAAGATCATTGCAAATGTCTTTCCCCCTTGACGCTAACTTGCAAAACTTCTGCTTTTATAGAGCATGGCTTTTCCATTTTGGCCTAGTTTATGTTAAATAAATAATAGCACAGTGTAATATTTACATGACTGTGAATATATATATATATATATAATGAATTGTGGAATGTTGTTACCAGTAGTTACCAGTAGGTTCAGTAGATTCTCAGAAAACAAACAAGACCCAGCATTCATGATATGCACGCTCTTAAGGCTGTGCAATTGGTCAATTAGTTGAAAGGGTGTGTTCAAAAAATAGCAGTGTCTACCTTTGACTGTACAAACTCAAAACTATTTTGTACAAACATTTTTTTTTTTTTCTGGGATTTAGCAATCCTGTGAATCACTAAACTAATATTTAGTTGTATGACCACAGTTTTTAAAACTGCTTGACATCTGTGTGGCATGGAGTCAACCAACTTGTGGCACCTCTCAGCTGTTATTCCACTCCATGATTCTTTAACAACATTCCACAATTCAAATTTCTTGGTTTTGCTTCAGAAACAGCATTTTTGATATCACCCCACAAGTTCTCAATTGGATTAAGGTCTGGAGATTGGGCTGGCCACTCCATAACATTAATTTTGTTGGTTTGGAACCAAGACTTTGCCCGTTTACTAGTGTGTTTTGGGTCATTGTCTTGTTGAAACAACCATTTCAAGGGCATGTCCTCTTCAGCATATAGTCCATGGGCCAGACGAGATGTCGGTACCACTCAAGGTGGCAAAGGTTGCTTATACTTTTTGAAAAGATACATGTCTGTAGTTAACATTTTTGTATGATAACCCTTCTGGAGTCACAGCTAAATTAGTGTTATCAGCTGTTAAAGTTACACTCCTCCATTTAAAAAACACGTTTTTGACACAGGTGCATACCTTGTTATTGACCTTTATTAAAGACACATTTACATATTTTATGTTGTTATGTTTGGTATCATTTTAAAGGGGACATTCTGAGCTTTCATTCAAGTCCTTTTATGAACACTTTGGAAAAGTACAGCCTACCCTGGAGCTCATCAAACTTTTAATCACACACATTTTCCTGCCATTTCCGCCTAAGTCATCTTTTGTCTTTTAATCCTGTGGCATCAGGGAGCATCAGAGATCCAAAATGTGAACACTTTAATACTGACATGACTCTAAAGATTCAGAAAATGTATAATTTCTATGTATTATCTCATTTTGATGGGGTGGTTTTCAGCCTTATATCAGACATGGCGTTTTTTTTTGTTGAAAAAAGAAGTCAAAAAAGTAAGCAGACCAAAGTCAGTGAGATTGATTCACACTAATTTTATATTTGTTGAAAGAATGGCAATAATTTCACAATCATTTTACAACTATGAACAACCAACAATAAAGTTTACATTTGTCAGGTATTGTGCAAACACCATTGTATGTACATTGGTAATAATACAAACAAAATCTAAAACTTTATGATAATAATAATAATAACAATATCAACCTTCAGAACATCAGCAGGACTCTTCACTCAAACAGGTCATCACTTTCTTCATCTGATTCCCCAAGTTCAAATTTGGGCTGTGGATCATCAGCTTGTTTTTGATTGCTGCAGGTTTGCAATCTACACATATCTGTGCAGGACAGTCCATTTGACAGGCATGTGCAATCTGGAAGTTTACATGAACGCACACACTTGCAAGAAAGCAGCTCCAACACCATTTCTGGTGCAGGTGCAGAACGCATCCAATGAATGGCCAACTTGCCATCATTGATGGTCCAACCATGCAGAGTTGGGCTTGGCACCACAGGTGAAGTTTGTAAACAGCTCTTCCAGATTGCTGCTTGATAGTTTGACCGTTGAACATGCATGTAAAGACAGTCTCTACATGGTGGCAGCTGGCTAGACTCAATTGCTCCCCTTTTGGCACGGAACAGCTGGTGACGTAGTTCATTGACTTTACCTGTGCTCTTATTAGCGGTGTACATGCAACAAGTAAGTTCAATTTTCTGGAAAAGATCCTCTGTTACATTCCAAGACTTCCCCAGTTGACTGAAGGTGTCTTGGTATGAGGTGTCCTTTTTCAGCATCTTCAGGGCTTTCAACTTCCCTTGACCAGCAAATGCACTGACCGTATCACAGCCTGTGAATGCATGTAGACCAATTAGGCTATCACACATGCCATATCCAATTGAGCCTACCAGTTTAGTGATGTCAACAAAACGGGTACGATTCTGTGTTCCACATTTTTGATAAATAGGACAGGTGATATCTTTCTGGAATGCAAGACAAAGCACCATGACATCAGTGTCCTCAGCTGTGATGATTACGGACATTGAGCCTGCATTAGATGCATGCAATGCATGCAGCAGCAAACGTGTGTCAGCTTCCTCGTGTCGAGTGCAACTCTGTTACTTCCTCACACTTCTCCTTTGTCAGCTTATAACAAGTTTCTTCACAGGTCATGTACAGAGTTTTGCCATGCAGCAATTGTCTGTATTGTGGATGCTTCCATTCTGCCACTAGAAACTTGATTAGGCTGTTCTTGTTGGAGGAACTACAAAGGAATTTCCGCCACTGTCTCACATAATGTCCACCTACAAGGTTCTTGTGCTGGAGAGCGGAGTCTGCACCCCGGTTTACTCGTTCAGCATCTTTGATGGAAGTTTGGTGATAGACATCAAAAACAACATCTAGTCTCTCACTTTTCTCACCTTCTTGCAGGACCGACAGCAATGCTGACTTTGCCACCTGTGCAAAGGTTCTGTTGTCGCCATTCATTTTTTGAATAAGGCTCATCCCATCAATGATGCAAGCAGATGGTGTTGGGATGTGTTCTGCTGGAGAGACATTCTTTTCGAGTTCTCTAGCAAGTGCAGCCTTGTTGGTTTTTCGTAAGGTGCCATCAGTGTTGGCAAGTGCCCATGGCAGCGGGCCAAGGGGGTGAGAGAGAACATCCTTCATATTAACATTTCTGCTTTCAGCTACAAGGATCATGTGGCTAAACAGATTTCTATCGGCATTGAGAACAACATCTTGTCCTTTCTTTCCATGAGATCTTTTTGTGTTGATGTTGGAGAATGTTTTGAGGCCTTGTTTGGTCATCTTGTCAAGGAATTTTAAAGATGTTGGGTCCTCTTCTAGTCTTGATTGTCTAAATATCTGGTAAGCCTCTTCCCCGATCTCAGAGGCTCTCAGGAGATCCCTGGTCACATCAGGAGGAGCAATGGAGCCAGTTGAGAGGCTAACCAAATCAATGCCATTGGGGACCATAGGATTGAGCCAGTTATTTTCCATAAGGTCAACGAGAGACTTGACATCCTTCTCATCTCTGATGATCCGTGAAGCCTGTAGATCTTGATGGGACAGCTTGGAGCTGCCTTGACCTATCAGGTCTCTCAGCTGTCTGAGGAACAAAGATCTGTATTCAGCCATTAGGTAATATTTGGTCACAGCTCCTGGCTTCAAACTGAATCCTTTTGTACCTCCAGATGTCTGGGTGTCTTTGTTTACATTTTCCTCTATGGCTTGGTCAACAGGGATTCGACCAAAGGTATTGGTGGAGCCCATCTGTACAGAGAAACAACCTTCCATGAATTCTTTGAACACATCTGGGTGTGTGGAGGGCAGTTGCAACATTTGAGCATAGTAGTAGGGAAGGTAGCGTGCATAATTTATTCTGTCATATGCAAAGCACCAAGGAATCATCGCTCGAATGCTCGCCAGGTGAAGAATCCAGTCTCCCTCTCTCGATGCCCTTATGAGCCCCAACAAGATTTCCACCATTTCCAAGTAAGACATCCAGAATGCAGAAAGACTGCCATTTCCATTTCTGAGAAACTCACAGTATACTTCGAAAAGCTCCATGATGTGTGTACAAGGGCTGCTCTCAAGGACCTCCTTCAAAGCATCCTCTGAAACCTCTTCCCTAAGGGTAAGAATTGACTTCTGTGTTTCCTCGAGGTAACCTCTGCTGGTTGGGTCATTATCTTCCAACCAGGCCAGGAAACCATTCCATGCTAGCCGCATGAATGCCTCATACAGAAGCTTATGTAGTCGCACAGCCCTGTTGTACTTGACCATCCAATACACCAGCAACAGAACCTTCTGCTAAAACACCAGATTCAATGCAGAGGTCTCGGAGTCCAGCGTCTTCAAAACGCTTCCCTAGTATTCCCAACATTGTGCAAATTGTGTGGAATACACCAAGTCTGGGAATGATGTTTTGGAACTCACTGTGTTTCCATCCAATCTCAACAGCCTTTGCATAAAGAGCTTGGTCGAAGACACAAACAATCTTTTTCAGGCCTAACTGTTGCATGATCTTTAATGACTGATTGAGCACCTCTTTGACTGTAGCCATTTGTGTTGCTGGAGCATTGATTGTGGGCAGGTAGCCTATATTGTTGGGGATGACCACCAATTTGTCTCGCATTAGGATGTTAAAGCCTGTCCAGCTGCTGATTGGCTGTTCTTCTTGTTGTGGCAAGCGTGCAAGCACCCAAATAAGGTTCTTTTTTCGAGCAAGCTGAGTATTGGCTGCAGTATTGATGTCTGCACATTTGCTTTGTGGCGGACCCACTCGTTGTCCAGCATTGTAAGAAGGCAACATTGTTGCAGGTGCACTGATGCTCCGTTGCTTTGTTTTGGAAACAGCTGGCTTGGGTTGGACAGCATCTTGGTCAGATTTCTTTGCTTGCACAGCTATCCCATTCACTCTATGGGATGTTCCCATACCACTGACTGTTTCCTCCAAGCGATCAATGTTGTCCCAGGCTAAAGTAGTGAATAGGCCAGGATGGATGTTAGTGGGCAAAGCTATATCACTTTCAGTTGAAATTAGTTTTTGGAGACAGAGGGCTGTATCAATCTCCTCCAGCTGTGAATAAGACACACAGTGACCGAGTCTGTTTAAGATGTTTATCAGCTCTACATTGCCTGTTAATGACTTGACACTAAATGGGAGAATGATATGCTTAGAGGGTTTTACACTTCCACATGTCACTGCATATACTATATCTTGACCAAATGATTGCACAAGCCGCTGAACTCTCTGTGTTGCATGAAGAACATCATGACAACCTGTGAGTAGATAACAAAGGAAAAGGCTAAGTGACTCTGGAATGGTAGGGCATTCTTCTTCTGATTTGTCTTCTTTTGTGTACAATCTGTAACAAGATCTGTGGTAGTGTCCCTCTGCTGCTACAAGATCTCTACTTATAATAGCCAGTATTCTACTGTCCATTTTTTTTGTGGCTACACTTCGTATCTTTTCATCAGCTCGAAGTTCTCTACACTGTACCACTTTTTCCCTTTTATTTTGTCCTTTTACATATTTGTCATAATTGACAAAATATGCACTCCTCGCTGTAAGTCCTACATGTTGCTGAGACATGTCTAGCTTCTCTTTTAGATTCTTTCTTTTCATTAGAGCCACTAGCACTTTGTTTTTCTTTTTCAAGAATGCCATCAAGAAGTTTCTTCATAGTGAAGATACTGCGACACTTTCTGTGGTAATAAAGTATTGGAATCTTTCCCTCAGGAAGGTCTTCTACCATTTCTAAAATTGGTGCGTGGTTCCGTATCTGAGCTGCCCTGAGCAGAGTTTTCCAGGAGTCAACTCCTTGTAGTGAAACCAACTTATCTTTATCATCAGAGCAGTGGATGATACACTCCATTTTTGGCTCTGGACTATCATTTGCTTCCTTGCTGGTTGCCATATTAACTGTTATCTTTGGCTTTACAGAAATAAAGCTTACCTAACTGACATAGGTTGACGTGTTGACTCTCAATGTGCCTAACTGTCAACTAACCGTCAAATATTAAACCCTACAGATCTGGTACAGCATTCTGGGAGCATGAGCACGACCTTAAACATTCTATAACCAAAGAAACCATTCCTCACACAACAAGCATACTTTTTGTTACTGTCTGAAGCAAAGATTCTAGAGCAGAGTTCTGAAGTGGTCAGACAGTACTGACCAGACCAGCAATATCAAATTCAAATCACAGAGTTCATAAGATGGTTGAGTACAAATGAAAGTCAGAGGCCAATGGGATTAAAACCTCAGAGTTTGGCAAAACTAGTTTTCTTCAAAAAAACGCCATGTCTGATATAAGGCTCAAGTCATCCCATCAGAATGAGATAATACATGAAAATTATACATTTTCTGAATCCTTAGAGACATATCATTATTACAGTGTTTACATTTTGGATCTCTGATGCTCCCTGATGCCACAGGATTAAAAGACAAAAGATGACTTAGGCGGAAATGGCAGGAAAATGTGTGTGATTAAAAGTTTGATGAGCTCCAGGGTAGGCTGTACTTTTCCAAAGTGTTCATAAAAGGACTTGAATGAAAGCTCAGAATGTCCCCTTTAAAATGATACCAAACATAACAACATAAAATATGTAAATGTGTCTTTAATAAAGGTCAATAACAAGGTATGCACCTGTGTCAAAAACGTGTTTTTTAAATGGAGGAGTGTAACTTTAACAGCTGATAACACTAATTTAGCTGTGACTCCAGAAGGGTTATCATACAAAAATGTTAACTACAGACATGTATCTTTTCAAAAAGTATAAGCAACCTTTGCCACCTTGAGTGGTACCGACATCTCGTCTGGCCCATGGACTAATAGGGCAACATGACCTCTTCAAGTATTTTAACATATGCAAACTGATCCATGATCCTGGTATGCGATAAATAGGCCCAACACCATAGTAGGAGAAACATGCCCATATCATGATGCTTGCACCTCCATGCTTCACTGTCTTCACTGTGTACTGTGGCTTGAATTCAGAGTTTGGGGGTCGTCCCACAAACTGCCTGTGGCCCTTGGACCCAAAATGAACAATTTTACTCTCATCAGTCCACAAAATGTTCCTCCATTTCTCTTTAGGCCAGTTGATGTGTTCTTTGGCAAATTGTAACCTCTTCTGCACATGCCTTTTTTAACAGAGGGACTTTGGGGATTCTTGAAAATAGATTAGCTTCACACAGACGTCTTCTAACTGTCACAGTACTTACAGATAACTCCAGACTGTCTTTGATCATCCTGGAGGTGATCATTGGCTGAGCCTTTGCCATTCTGGTTATTCTTCTATCCATTTTGATGGTTTTCTTCCGTTTTCTTCCACGTCTCTCTGGTTTTGCTCTCCATTTTAAGGCATTGGAGATAATTTTAGCTGAACAGCCTATCATTTTTGCACCTCTTTATAGGTTTTCCCTCCAATCAACTTTTTAATCAAAGTACGCTGTTCTTCTGAACAATGTCTTGAACGACCCATTTTCCTCAGCTTTCAAATGCATGTTCAATAAGTGTTGGCTTCATCCTTAAATAGGGGCCACCTGATTCACACCTGTTTCTTCACAAAATTGATGACCTCAGTGATTGAATGCCACACTGCTTTTTGAACACACCCTTTCAACTAATTCAACTAATTGCCCAATTGCACAGCCTTAAGAGCGTGCATATCATGAATGCTGGGTCTCATTTGTTTTCAGAGAATCTACTGAACCTACTGGTAACTTGTTTGCCACGTAGCAATAAAAAAATATACTAAAAACCTTGATTATTCAATCAATCAATCAACTTTATTTATATAGCGCTTTTACAATGACGATTGTTTCAAAGCAGCTTCACAGTGTTAAACAGGACAACATTGCAACAAAATTTGATTTGGCTAGTTTAATTTGGATAGTTTATAGAATTATATATGACCAAATTAATAAATTCTATTTGTATATTTAGTTGAGTAACTTGGATCATAATTTGAGTGTCCCCAACTGAGCAAGCCAAGCCAAAGGCGACAGTGGCAAGGAACCAAAACTCCATCAGGGCATGATGGAGAAAAATAAACCTTGGGAGAAACCAGACTCAGTCGGGGTGCCAGTTCTCCTCTGGCCTATTATTAACAGTGTATAATTATTACTCTGGCAACCTTGCAGGTCTTAAATCATATTAGATAGGAATATTCGAAATTTTGGGTATGACGACGAGGCGGGCTCATTTAGGATGGCGCGTCGATTACACAAGAATATGAATACTTGAAAGATCGGAGTTATTGCGCGAGACGGGTTAATTGAGGATCACGCCCGTGAGGCGAATTCAGAGGAGACACTAATGGACACGGTCTCAGCAGACACTCCAGGATGAGCTGGTCATGTCCAGATGCAGGTCCACCATCCGATCCGAACACGGCCTGGATCCGGCCGACTGCAGTAAACCTCGGGATAAACAGAGAGACTAACATTAGTGTGGATGCCACTCTTTTTATGATGTAACGAGTACATCAGGTGTTATGGGAAGTGTTCCCGGTTCCGGCTGACCTAGTTAATGCAGCCTAACAATCAGTCATTTGATTTGAATAAAGAAAGTTAAAAATGTTCTATGTGTATGCCATAGTAAAGAGATGTGTTTTTAGTCTAGATTTAAACTGACAGAGTGTGTCTGCTTCCCGAACAATGCTAGGAAGACTGTTCCAGAGTTTAGGTGCTAAATAGGAAAAGGATCGACCGCCTGCAGTTGATTTAGATATTCTAGGTATTATTATTCTGGTTAGTCACATTGTACTGCTATTATTTTTGAACAATACTGTATAAACTAAGTCTTAGGCCTTGATGTATACCCCATTTGTAAAGGGACACACACACATACTCTGAAAAGCAGTGTTACCTTGACTTTCTGTGGCACAATAGCGTCATTCATTTTAGTATCACTGGAAGTTTTGTGCTTCAAAGTTCATACTGACAACAACAACAAGCCTCAAGCATGGCAGGTTACTTAGCGCCTCTTCTGTTTCAATTAGTGTAGCTCCTTTCAAACTCACTCCTTCTCTCTGCCCTTCAACTCAAACACTCAAGGCTAAAAATCTATTCATTTATAGTACCTGTGACTTGCAAACATTTTTAGAGCTGTATAACTCTTCCCAAAATACACATCTTAATTCTTGCAGAGGAATAGAAACTGTAAAGGCAGCCTGTAAAATGTGTTTCACATGCCCAAAGATATTCTGCTGCTTAGAAAGGTGAAGACTTTAATTTCTTCACTGAAGTAGGCCAGCAGTCTATCATTAGCATAATGGTATCTATCTCATACCAGTGATTACTCTGAATTTAGCCGCTGATGAAAAGCCTTTTCTGTCCAGATTATGGCCCAGGACACTTAAGAAAAACCATGAAATATGAAGCTAAAAACCACAGCTGTGAGCAAGTGTGCAAATCTTTGAGAAACAACGACTTACCTAAGACTTCATCTTAGCAGCTGTTTGACCTGTTTTATAAGCTGTGAAAGAGTCTCACTTCTGGAAGAAATGAATCTAATGGAGTTTTATCTGACTTTAAAAAGGACGTAAAATGAATGACATGCAACCTGAAATTACAGACATATTAAACTATCAGTATCCAGTTTAGATTTCAAATTGGATAGTGATTTATGCCTCTTTTTTTTTACACAGACAAATTTGAGTACATTTAAAGTAATTGCTTTCCTCTGTATTAATTCATAACATGACCCAAGATTCCTCAAATGTACGGTCAGCCCTTGAACCGTCAAATTATAAATGCTTTTAAACTTCTGACTTTCCAATCACTTTTTCCAACTGGAATGCTTAATTTTCACACAGATGGCTACTTCAAAAAAACATTCCTATGCAGATGAGGTTTTCCTAATTAGCATACATTAAATATGCCAGCCATTATGTCAGTAGGCAAGGTGTGTGTATCAGACTTTCACAATTCTTCAATGTCAAGGTTTATTATAATTATTATTATTTATTTTTTGATGACTAGTCTCTCTCTATCTCTCTCTCCCATTCCCTCCTTCCCTGTCGTCTTGCGTGAGGGTCAGTACTGTCGCTGTAATCAAATCATCTTCATTTATCCAGCTCTAATTGTGAGACTCACACCTGTGGCTAAATTAAATCATTTCTCCTTTCTAAACCTGTAGTAATTATGCACCTATGAATTATTTATAGGACAAGTATAGATATAATAATTTTAATCAACTTTCAGCTGGTGAGGATGGACAGCAAAATGTGTGTGTGTGTGTGTTTATATGTGTGTCACCGTATGTTCTTCTGTGTGCTGAAACCTGATGCTCCTGCTTTCTCCTGTGTGCCGTTGTCATGGAAATGTGTGTGTGTCAACACAGAGTTTGACTTCCTCTGACTAATTTGGCTAATTAACGGTGTGACTGTTGCACTGTGGGATGTGCAGCCTTGTGCATGCATCTCTCCTAGGACATAAAATCCCAGGGCTAGCCGCTGTTTCATTAGTGGGAGTTGTGCTATCAAATGTGGGAAAACGAGGGTATTGGGCCCAGACTTTTCAGAAGTTATGAACAGTTTACACAGTTAGTTGCATTACTGTCAGTGGATTTCAATAAACGGAGCTTTCACATTAAAATGTATGCCCTTGCCAGCTAATTTTATTCACAGCAACTTGCAGTCAAGGTATCAGAAATCAGAATTTAATAATTGGCTCCCTTGTCAGTTCATGAGCTGGAATTTGAATTGAATTGGCCAAGGAATGTTGATTTGGATCGAAATGACTGGAATATGAATTTTACAAAGTTGGACCTTTAGTGACGAAACTTGTCAGAAACTTAGATTTATATACACTATATATATTAAATATATTGAAATAATTATTTTCAAATATTTCAAAATATAATTTGTATACTATATACTAATATGAATACTAATACTGTATATTTGTTCAAATGTTTGGGTTCAGTAAGATTTTTTTTTAAAAATAAATTATTTTATTTAGCAAGTATATATTAAGTTGATCAGAAGTGACAGTTAAGACATTGTTATATTTATATTTTAAAACTTTGTATTCAAAGATTCCTGAAGAAAAAACCTTTGACAAAACAATGTATATGGGTAATTTATATTTTTAAATTAATTTATATGGGTACGGAAAGTATTCGGTCCCCTTACATTTTTCACTCATTGTTATATTGCAGCCATTTTCTAAAATTATTTAAGTTTTTTTTTTTTTTTTTTCTCATTAATGTACACACAGCACCCCATATTGGCAGAAAAACACAGAATTGTTGACATTTTTGCAGATTTATAAAAAAAAGAAAACCTGAAAATTTTCAGTCAGTTTTCAGTCTTGAAAAGTATTCAGACCCTTTGCTCAGTGTTTAGTAGAAGCACCCTTTTGATCTAATACAGCCATGAGTCTTTTTGGGAAAGATGCAACAAGTTTTTCACACCTGTATTTGGGGATCGTCTGCCATTCCTCCTTGCAGATCCTCTCCAGGTCTGTCAGGTTGGATGGTAAACGTTGGTGGACAGCCATTTTCAGGTCTCTCCAGAGAAGCTCTACTGGGTTTAAGTCAGGGCCATTCAAGAACTGTCACAGAGTTGTTTATTTTAGCTGTGTGCTTAGGGTCATTGTCTTGTTGGAAGGTGAACCTTCGGCCCAGTCTGAGGTCTTGAGCACTCTGGAGAAGGTTTTCGTCCAGGATATCCCTGTACTTGCCCACATTCATCTTTCCCTCGATTGCAACCAGTCGTCCAATCCCTGCAGCTGAAAAACACCCCCACAGCATGATGCTGCCACCACCATGCTTCACTGTTCGGACAGGTTATGAGCAGTGCCTGGTTTTCTCCACACATACTGCTTAGAATTAAGGCCAAAAAGTTATATCTTGGTCTCATTTCTCACCATCTTGGAGTGCTTCAGGTGTTTTTTTTAGCAAACTCCATGCAGGCTTTCGTGTGTCTTGCACTGAGGAGAGGCTTCCGTCAGGCCACTCTGCCATAAAGCCCCGACTGGTGGAGGGCTGCAGTGATGGTTGACTTTCTACAACTTTCTCCCATCTCCCGACTGCATCTCTGAATGTTTATGTTGCTTTTTCGCCTGTGTATTGATCCGGAGATTCAGTAATCTTTCAGAAGAAGCGTAATAGCATAATAACATAAAAAAATCAGTTTGTTCTACTTCAATCTCACACACACACTCAAATCTTAGAACATCTACTACATCTCCCCTTCACAATAGTAAATGTTAAACCTGTCAGTTCCTGGTAAACACACTGTCTGAAACAACAGCCACATAATCTCTTAATTTTATGAAAATTAAAGTTTGATAAAGTTTAAATGAAGATTAATGAAAGTTAATTTCATTTTATTTATGTATTTATTTAGCTGTAATACTCTTCTGTTGGGCCACTGTGGCTAAAGTTGTATTGTCGGCTGTGGTACTGGAGATCTCAGCTTTCTGACCATTAACATTTAGTTGGTGAAGGACCATGTAATAGCTGTAGGCCCAGTAAGCATCATGATTCTTCAGTAGGCCTTGATTATTTTCACAAACCTCATTACTTTGGATAAAGTATGAGCTTACTTGGTTACACAATCTACAGAAAAAGCTGAATCTCAGCTAAAAAATGCATAGATAATATGGATAATATATAATTGGTTCTAGTAATGGGACTCAAATCAAACTTCATACATGAGGTCATGAACACTTTGTGGCCTACAAACAGATCTTCAGACAGAGCAACTGAACACATCTCGTTTCGAGTTAGGTTTGTTTTCCTAAGTCGTGACAGGACCAGTGTAAGCCGCTCATCGTGTTGGGCTTTATCTTTTAACACACACTAACAAATCATCCACATGGCAGTCACCCCTGTAAGTCCATCTAAGATTTGAGACATCCATCTCTAAACTAGAGCTGATGCCAAAGGGTAAGAGCAGAGCCAAATGGTGTGATAAATGTTCTCAACATTCTCATGCCAGAAGAATCTGCCAGAAGCATCTAAATTGGTAAAAAAAAAAAAATTGCTTAATTCCACTGAGCCAGTAATTGTGCTACTTATGATAATATATGCAGTTCTCTGTACACTGGCTCATTGAGCTTAGTTAGATCAACGCACATTGTATTTTTTTTCATTACCTGCACGAAATTCTGTTGCCATTATATCCTTTAAATTACTCTCATTTGTTCTATATGCTCTAGTTCCTCCTTACATTTCCCCCAATGGAATTTTCACTTTGAACATGGTTGTGACTGCATGACAGTGTCAGCAAATTCTGTAGTCTCAAGTCACAACTTTATATGTCAGTGTAAAGGTTGTATATGATTCCATCAGTCATGATACTGGGGACATTAAAAAAAAAATATTTCCAAACAGAAAAAAAGTCGCTGGAAATGTCAAATATAATTATGAATATGAATGCAATATAAATGTATCCAGTCAAGATTCAGTCAAAGAAAGAAAGAAAGAAAGAAAGAAAGAAAGAAAGAAAGAAAGCAATTAACGTTAATTAATACATTAACTAACACAGAGCAATACATTTGTAATCTTTGTTGATGTTAGTTAATAAAAATACAACTGCTCATTTTAAGTTCATCCTAGCTCAAGTCCATTATGTAATGTACTGTATGTATATAACATTATTTAATATATAAATAATAGATACAACTTTTAATTTTATAATAGTAAATGTTAAAGGGGTGATGAATTGAGAAATCAACTTTCACTTGAGCTTTTAATATATAAAAGGTCATGGTAATATAAAAATATCCTGTAAGTTTCAGAGCAGAAAACTTCCTTGTTAGTCAAAGAAAAGCTTTTATTGAAACCCGGCCCAGCAAACGATCGATCTCAGAATGTGCCAGGCTGTGACGTCAGAGTGTGATGAAACACAGACTTAACCGAAGAAGAAGAAGAAGAAGAAGAAGAAGAACACCGGATTCTGTAGCCCCGCCCACCGACTGGTGCCTGACATTACATAGGCGAGAGATAGAGATAGAGATAAACCGGATCAAACTTCTAAGCAATAAACATGCCGTATAAGCTTCATTTGGATCCTAATATTATGAATGGATGAACTTTATTTTTTAATGAATATCCAGCTCACGTGGGGAAGACATTGTGCGTTTGTTCCTTCATTTCACCACGGATTTGTTTGTAAACAAGAGATTAGATTTGCAGACAGGATGAGATTGCATGAATGAATGAAGCGACACGCTAATGTGAGTAATATATATATATATATATATATATATATATATATATATGTATATATATATATATATATATATATATATATATGTATATATATATATATATATATATATATATATATATATATATATATATATATATATGTATATATATATATATGTATATATATATATATATATATATATATATATATATATATATATATATATATATATATATATATATATATATATATATCGAGTTAACCACAACGGATCGTGGGCGGGGGTTGTGAAGTGGGCTAGTCTCTACTTTTATTCACTTTTGTTTTATACAAATTATTCAATCAACCATCACAAACTATGCATCATTTGAAAGATAAAACACTGAGATTCATGTTCTGAACTCGTTTTGCAATAAATACACCAGGAGGAAAGGGTTAAATGAAATGCTGTAGCAGTATTTATTTAAACATTTTTAAACATTAGCATAATATATTTAAACATTAGCATAATGAACACAGTACTCATCTTTCATCTCCTATCGTGCAGATCAGATCGGACAAATCCAAAAACAACCGCATACATGTCCGTAAGAGTCCACTCTTCCAAATGCATCCCACTTTTTAATCCAAAACAACGAAAAAATAAGGAAAAAAACTAAAAATACTAATTTGTTTGCTTGGGCGTTTTGAGTTAGAGTAATCAATCGTGTCCATTTTCAATGAAATATCGATTCTAATCCGTTTCTGACGATCTCCCCTGTGCTGTGGACTCTTCCTGTCACGTTAAACCCTCCCAGGTCTCTCTGCTTCAATCACAGGCTTTCTGACGAGTCATTATACAGAGTTAGCGCATTACTCGCTCCGCCAGCTGTCAATCAAAGCGCGCATGGTTTTCGTTGGATAAAGGCAATCAATGCCTAGCCAATGCCTTGCCAGCAAAGGTTTGATTGACGGACGTAGTAACTAATCACAAGGCATTATCTTACGTTGTGTTTGTAAGCATTATTGGTGAATATGCCTCTAGTCACAATTTCCATAGCAGCCATAGCGCCTGCCAGTCAGATTGCGCAACACTGCAGCGGAGCGCACAGGCTCTATGACAGACTGTTTTTATCAACTAAATGAGTTTTTACACTTTAAAAATTCTGTAAATAGTTCATTTAGTTTTTCAGTAGCTGTAAATTAATCATAATCAGCAGTTTATTGCAGATTTATTTGAATAAAAACTACTCTTTGCAATTACAAATGTTCTAAAATAAAAGGCCTTTTGGAAAGGACGCCTAGTCTTTTCTTGATATAAAAGCTTACAGAAGCTACATTTTTGAGAGAATCATCCTCAAATTTGAAACAAAACATGATCAGAGATTCAGTTTTATATTATGCTTATTTTCAGGACCTTAACATTAAAATCGTCGATTACGTATGTAACCCTCGTTCCCCTGAAGGAGGGAACGGAGGCGTCGTCCGGACGTTACCGGCAATTGGGATCACTTTAGGAGCCCCTATCAGCTTCGAGATAAAGAGAACTGGCCAATGGCCATTGGCGTGCGTGTTTGCATATCGCACCCGCCCGCGCGCCGGTATAAAGCGGATGCAATCGCCACGCACCATTGTTTTTCACTGAGGAGCCGAACTAGTGACTCGCCCTGTAGTGATGGTACAGCAACTGTGCGACGGACGACGTCTCCGTTCCCTCCTTCAGGGAACGAGGGTTACATACGTAATCGAGACGCCCTTTCAGTCGGTCACGCTCGACGACGCCGGACGTTACCGGCAATTGGGATCTTTGGAAAACGCCACAGTTACTACCACTTCCAGCGCCCCGCGAAAAGCCCCTCAGACCCCGTCTGCACCGGGCGGGAACTCACGCAGGGGAGTCACACTGCTGTTCCGCAAGACCCATTCAGCAGACTATTGGATAACGCTGGGAAAGCGTGCCCGAGGACGCCGCGGAAGCCACATCAAGCCCAAAGGGAATTCCATGTGGAGAATACACGTATGGACTGGCCGTGGGCAGTACAACATACGAAAGTCCCAGGGGTGGCCCCGCCCAGTAGGCGGGGAACAACACCAGACTGAGACGGCAGAGCGGGCTCTGCCGAGGGAAAGACACGGGCTCGCCGTAGGAGCACTACCGTGGAAGAATACACATATGGGACCGCCGAGGGGTCACAACATATGGAACCCAGCCTAACACAAGCTCCACCAATGCTTACGAGTGTTAGACCTGGCGCCTGACGCCCGCCACGTCCGACTGCCGAGGGTTGCGGAGGACTCGACAGGGTTCGCCATCCTGGGAAACTCGACTGGAGCATATAAGCGCACATATCCGTTCCAAGGGGAAGGGAAGTGGCGCAGCAAGCCGACACTAGAACGGGCACTTCGTGTTACTGGCTATGGGAAGCGAGCACACGGAAGCTTCTACACGTAGGCTATAGAATCTAGCGAACGTGTTGGGTGTCGCCCAGCCCGCAGCACTACAAATATCTGTCAGCGAGGCGCCACGAGCCAGCGCCCAGGAAGAGGCCACACCCTGGTGGAGTGGGCTCTAACCCCGAGCGGGCAGGGCACGCCTTGGGAATCATACGCCAAGACGATAGCATCCACTATCCAGTGGGCCATCCTCTGCTTGGAGACAGCCTTTCCTTCTGCTGTCCTCCGTAACAGACGAAGAGCTGCTCTGAGGTCCTAAAGCTTTGCGTTCTGTCCACGCATCCGTAGGGCACGGACGGGACAGAGAAAAGCCAGGGCTGGGTCTGCCTCCTCCGAAGGCAGCGCTTGCAGGTTCACCACCTGATCCCGAAAGGGAGTGGTGGGAACCTTGGGCACATATCCGGCCGGGTCTCAGGATTACATGAGAGTTACCGGGCCCGAATTCCAGGCACGATTCGTCGACCGAAAATGCCTGCAGGTCCCCTACCCTCTTGATGGAGGCCAATGCAGCCAGGAGAACTGTTTTCAAAGACAGGACTTTCAACTCAGCTGACTGCAAGGGCTCAAAGGGCGCTCTCTGCAGAGCTGTAAGCACCAGAGTTAAGTCCCAAGAGGGTATAGAGGGGGGGCGAGGCGGATTTAGTCTCCTTGCCCCCCTCAGGAACCTGACGATCAGATCGTGCTTCCCCAAGGACTTACCTTCTACCAAGTCATGATTTGTGGTGATAGCGGCAACATACACCTTGAGGGTGGAGGGAGACAGCCTTCGCTCCAACCCTTCTTGTAGGAAGGAAAGCACTGACCCGACCGAACACCTTCGGGGTCCTCTCGGTGAGAGGAGCACCAGTCGACGAACAGGTTCCACTTCAACGCAAAGAGTCATCTCGTAGACGGGGCTCTAGCGGAAGTGATGGTGTCTACCACAGTCTGTGGTAACCCACCTAGAACCTCCGCGTCCGTCCCAGGGACCAAACATGGAGTGACCAGAGGTCCGGACGGGTGCCAAAGGGTGCCCGTGCCTCTGAGTCAGGAGGTCCTTCCTCAGAGGAATGGGCCAAGGAGGTGCTGTCGCAAGGAGCACTAGTTCCGGGAACCAAGTCCTGCTGGGCCAATACGGAGCTACCAACAGGACCTGCTCGCCCTCCTGACTTTGCACAGTGTCTGTGCGAGAAGGCTCACTGGGGAAACGATACTTGCGTAGGCCCCGGGCCAGCTGTGTGCCAGGGCATCCGAGCCGAGGGTTCCTCGGTCAGGAGTAAAACAACTGGCAATGGGCCGAGTCCGGGCGGCAAACAGGTCTACCTGCGCGGTCCCGAAGTGGCTCCATATCAGCTGGACCACCTGGGGATGGAGTCTCCACTCTCCCGGGAGCACCTGCTGACGTGAGAGCTCGCCGGCTGCACGATTGAGCAGGCCCGAATGTGAGTGGCGCGGCGACCTCAGATGCTTCCGACTCCACAGAAGGAGATGGCGGGCGAGTTGTGACATGCGACGGAGCGTAGACCACCCTGTTTGTTGATGCACGCAGCGGCCGCAGTGCTGTCCGACGACCAGAACGTGCTTGCCTCTGAGCGCCCCTTGAGGCGGCTGAGTGCAAGATGAACTGCTAACAACTCCAGGCAATTGATATGCCATTGCAGTTGGGGTCCCGCCCAAAGACCAAACTGCAAGCCCGCTGTACGTGGCACCCCAGCCGGTGGATGAGGCATCCGTGGAGACAACAGCATGCCTGGACACTTGTTCTAGAGGCACTCCTGCCCGTAGAAATGAAGGGTCCGACCACGGGCTGAAGGTTTGGCGGCAACTCGGCCACTTGGACACGGAGGGAACCGCTGTGCCACGCCCATCTCGGGACTCGATCGTAGCCAGCGTTGAAGCGGTCTCATATGAAGCAATCCGAGCGGCGTTACGCGGCTGCAGATGCCATATGCCCCAGGAGCCTCTGAAACTGTTTCAGTGGTACCGCTGTTCTGCGCTTGAACGAATTCAAGCAGTTCAACACCGACTGGACGCGCTCCTCGGTGAGGCGCGCTGTCTGGGCGACCGAGTCCAGCTCCATCCCGAGAAAAGAGATCCTCTGCGTGGGGCAGAGTTTGCTCTTCTCCCAGTTGACCAAGCCCCAACTGGCTGAGGTGTCTGAGCACCCTGTCCCTGTGTTCGCAACTGCCCTCGCGACCGCGCCCAGAATCAGCCAGTCGTCCGAGGTAGTTGAGGATGCGAACGCCCTGCTCCTCATGGGAGCAATGGCCGCCTCCGCCACCTTCGTGAAGACGCGGGCGACAGGGCTAGCCCGGCGGGTAAGACCTTGTACTGATATGCTCGTCCGTCGAACGCAAAGCGAAGAAATGGCCTGTGTCGAGGGAGAATCGAGACATGAAAGTACGCGTCCTTCAGGTCGATCGCTGCAAACCAATCTTGGGGACGGACGCACCTGAAGATGCGTTTCTGCGTGAGCATTTTGAACGGCAGCCTGTGAAGGGACCGGTTCAAGCGCCGCAGATCCAAGATTGGCCGTAACCCGCCGCCTTTCTTGGGTACAATGAAGTACGGGCTGTAGAAGCCAGTCTTCATATCGGCTAGAGGGACCGGCTCTATCGCGCCCTTCGCCAGTAGGACCGCGATCTCCTGGAGCACAGGAGCATCCTCCTTCGACACGGAGGTGAAGTGGATGCCCCTGAACTTGGGGGGACGCCGGGCGAACTGAATCGCATAGCCGAGTCTGATGGTACGGATGAGCCAGCGAGACGGCCTGGGAAGCGCTAGCCAGGCTCCCAGGGACCGTGCAAGCGGACCATCGGCACCACTGACGCACGCAGCGGGCAGCGAGGCGGCATGCAGGGATCCGACTGAACGGCCTGGTGGCGGCTCGCAGTGGGACCTGTGTGTGCTGTGCAACACTCACCTGCTTCCGCTGAGGGGATGTGCGAGTGCAGGAAGGCCTCTTGAGTGCGCCCCGCAGCCGGCATCCCCTGCTGGCGAACAGAGAGGCGCCGAGGGTGACAAGGCATGGGAGCCGCGCCCACCGACAGACGCGCTCTCTTGGCACCCAGAGATATTGGAAACTGCTCTTTCTGGACAATTTGGGTACGCTGGCGCTGGGACCAGCGGCGGAACAGAAAATACAGAACAAAAATTCTCCCCGGCCCTCCTCCGGGAAAGGAGTGGTGCTGCAGCCATCTCCTGAAGAGCAGTTTCTCCATCTCTGGGCGGCCCGCCTCAGGGTCTCTACGACGGCGCTTGCCACCTGGCTTGGCAGCGCCTGAGCGGCTGGACGCCCTTCCGCTGCCGCTCCACGCCCACGCGCGATGTAGACTGCTGCTGGGCCGGGCGGAGCGGAGGCGGCGGCAGGTGGACGCCCTCGGCGACGGGCAGGGGAGGTGCTGCGGCCGGCGGTGGAGCGGAGCAGCCGCTGGTCGCCGGGCAGGATGTGCTAGCCTCCGCCTGCTTCTGGGCGGCCGAGAACTGTTGGGCGAAGCTTCGACCGCGTCGCCGAACAACCCGCCGGTGAAATGGGGAGTCCAGGAACCGATACTTGTCCCTCTCGTCGCCAGGTTGAGCCAGAGATGCCGTTCCTGGACCACTAAGGTGGACATCGCCTGACCAATGGAACGGGCGGTGACTTTCGTCGCCCTGAGGGCAAGGTCCGTCGCTGTCCGGAGCTCCCGGAGGAGCTCTTGGTCAGGCCTACCCTCGTGCAGATCCATGAGCGCCTGGGCCTGGTGCACCTGGAGCAAACTCATGGCGTGCAGGGCGGACGCGGCCTGTCCACAGGACCTGTAAGCCTCGCAACCAGGTTGGAAGAGAACTTACAGGCCTTGACGGAGACGCGGTCACCACGCCAGTTGACGCGGTCGCCGGACACAGTTGCATCGCGACGCCCGCTCAACCGGGCGGGATCCCCACGTAACCCTTGGCCTGTCCGCCGCCGAGGGTAGTGAGGAGGAGGAGCTGCTAGGTCTGTTTCTGGCGCTAAAAGGCGCCGCCACGACCTAGTCAGCTCGCCATGCACCTCCGGGAAGAAAGGCACCGGGCGGACGCTGAGAACCAGCGCGAGCCGCCCGAGAAACCAATCATCCAACCTCGAAGGTTCGGACGTGGTGGAGGGTTCCACTCAAGCCCGACCTTCTCGGCGGCCCGGGAAAGCATAGCCGTCAACTCGGGGTCCGACTCAACCGTTGCCACTCTCCCAGAGGGAGGACAGCTGAGTCTTCATCCTCCGAGGACTGAAACTCCCCTCCGATGCAGCGATCGACATCTGCTCATCCGCTGGTGCCCAAAGTCACCACTGGACGCCCGGGAGGGGCCAGCAGTTTCTCTCGGAAGCACCACCGCCGCGGAGCTTGTGAGGGATCAGGGGCCCGCGGAGGCTCACTCGGCGGGTTTGCCCTGAACGTAATCCTCAGATCACCCCGGCATCCGTCGGCGCAGGTCTATCCTGCTGTTGGGCAGGAATAGCACTAGATCGAGGTATGCGGAGGGGGACCCCACCTTCCCGAAGGTAGGCGAGTCTCGATCTAAGCTCCGCGATAGTCATGTTCCCGCAGTGAGAACATGAACTATCCACAAACGCTGCCTCAGTGTGCTGAACGCCCAAACACGTGAGACAGCGATTGTGACCGTCAGCGGGCGAGAGGAACGACCGCATCCAGAAACGCACGGGTGGAATGACATCTTGAAAAAGACGCAGTGTCACACCCGTGTTGCTCTTTTTGTGAGGAAACGCTCTCTTAATGTGCTGAAGCACCCAGGGAAAACCGCGGCAGCACACAGGAAATAGTGCAGCCTGTGTGCTGCACTCACTGAAAAGTGCTGTGAGAACAGCAGTTGTTTGCTGCAGCTGTGAGCCCGCGGTCGCGCTTGTTGTGTGCTGTAACGCGCGTCTTCTCTCTCTCTCTCTCTCTCTCTCTTGCTGAATTGGCAGTCTTAGTCTTCGACCTGAACGCTGTTCGCCCGTGAATGACAATGGTGCGTGGCGATTGCATCCGCTTTATACCCGCGCCGCGGGCGGGGTGCGATATGCAAAACACGCACGCCAATGGCCATTGGCCAGTTCTCTTTATCTCGAAGCTGATAGGGGCTCCCTAAAGTGATCCCAATTCGTCGGTAACGTCCGACGTACGTCGAACGTGACCGACTGAAAGGGAACTCATAATTTTCCCTAAGTGAATAATAAAAATAAAAACGCGAGTCACTTACATGTATATTTACATGTATATTACTCTGTTCATATACAACTTTGAGCTATTATGACTCTTGGTTAACACTATTTTAAGTGTCTAGTTTAAAATAAGACCAGATTTATGAATATAGACCATAGGGTTTAAGAGCTGCAGACATTTTCATTTGGGAATGTCGTTTTCAGATATTTCAAAAATTGGGGCGCTGGTTAACAGTGTAACAAGTATTACATATATGATATGTAACAAGGGGACTCTGTATAAGGAACAGGTCTATTTAGCTCAAAGTAATGAATTAATTAATTCATAGGAATTTTGCAGGAGTCTATTTTACGACCGAGCAAATGACTCGTCTAGCGTTCATTTGAACAGGCCAGAACTATCAACTCTGCAGCGGATATTAATATCCACAGAATAGTGAAACACTATTTAATAGCCAGGTAACTTAGATCGGCAGTTCAAGACATTAAAATTCGTAAGCACATAACACAAGAACACCTATCTTTAATTTATAAACACAGCTTTATTGATTACTCTAACACGTAAAACTAGAATCTAACACAAACAAACATACACACATTCACGAGTTGCAGAGAGGAGGGAAGCAAAGAGTGAGTTTTAAGAGAGAGAGAGAGAGAGAGAGATGGAGTCCCAAGTTTCTAGCAGTATCTGCATTTATAACACATGACCTGAATGAACCACCGGTTTTGACTTAAACCCTCCTATCGTTGGTTAGGCGGGATTATTCAATTTGATATCAATGCACCAGTTCAGTTTAGAATCTGGAGGTTACTTATGCGTTTGTCGCGCGTGTCATCATTGAACGGGATTCCTCTCGATCCTGGCTGGAAAGGGGTTTCCGGTTCTTTGTGATTCGCGGAAGGTCTGGTCGTGTCTTTGATGGGCGTCCTTGGGGGGGAGCCAACCACGTGGCGTGTTGGCTGCTGGATGAGGGGGTCTCGTGGCTGTTTGAAGTTGAAGCGCGCTCGCTGGAGATTCGTTGAGAAACTTTGCGGCGAAACTTAACTTATAACACGAGACTCATGGAAAGAAAATAAACTTAAAAGAAAGGAAAGTGAGAGTTCTAGATGGCTTGAATGAAATTCAACCCATTCTGGTCTGCCACCTTTGGAGTTCTCCAACTCCTTCGAGGTGGACTGCAAAATCAGGAACAGCAGCTGCGGACAAAAGAACATCGGCTCCTTGGGTGAGGGGGTCTCTGCTCTTATAGATAAGATTCGAGTGCCGCCCACTTTCGGGTTGACCCAATCGTGTCTGTCAGTTTTTGGCGCGCAAAGTTCTTTGTTCAGTTCGGTTACACCTCCTGGCTGCTGGACAGATGGAGCAGTTTATCCGACAAAGCTGGTATTCTAATAATAAAACGTTTCCTGTAAATTATTTTACAAGATTCGGTATTATTGAGTTTTTCTGACTGAGAAGGTACTAAACACTATAATATTAAGAGTTGAGAGTACAGAGATACAAGAATTCCACAGTAACTAGAATACATAGTTTGATTTACATAAAGTACACACCCTAGACATTTTAATACATCGTATAAAAACGATTGATCCATATATGTGTTCATGTGGGTGTAAAGAGTCTTTGGGCATTCGACAGATGGCGGGTTACTGCCTGTTCGACAATCACTGGTTTAGTGATTTGATGCAGTTTATACGTATCAAGGTTTCTGTGGGTTTCTTGATTTTCAACGGAGTGCTGGAATCTCTAAGGAATTTATGGTGTCACAGAGCCGGACTTAGAAGTTACTTTGTCGATGGGGGAAGGGAAGAAAACTGCCTGTGGACCAATGAGAAGTCCCTTACTTCCTGGGCTTGGTACCACAGATGTCGTAAATCTTTGTCTGCTTGGTGTGGAGGGAGAGGGGTCCAAGTCGTAAATGGCCCTGGAATGTTGAGTTAACTTTGTGTGGACTCATGTTTGAATGTGTCTGTTGCCACAATTGCTACATATCCCCCCTTCGTTAGGCGATGTGTCGGGATGAAGACATCGGCGAACGCTGGAGAAACACAGGCAGAAGAAGCAGACACATACACAACAAACAACAAGACAACACCTCCATGACTGGCCACTGTACTGGTGCAGGGCATTAGATTGAGTACTAACAGTTTTCATGTTTAGAAGTTTTAAATTTACTCAATATGGTTAGCACGTTAGCGTAGCGTAGTACAATTTTGGAATTGTTACTTTACTTTGGTCGGGTGCGGTGCCTCGTTGACCAAATTTTGTGATTTAAATTTGTTTTGTTTGTTTCCTCTTTTTTTCTTCTAACTTGTGTTAGGTTGAGTTCGTTTTACTTTTCATCATGATCTGGTGACATCATTTGTGGTCAAATGATGTGACCTATCAATTACAGAGCTCTCTAGCTCACATTCGTTTTTCGGTGGCTTACAGATTTGAGGCGCAGCGTCAATCCTGCTATCATGCCCTTGACCCTTATGGGGATAGGCAGGCATATTACCTAATAAACGAAGAAGGAAAGTAAAGGAAGAGGTGAAACAAAACAAAGCAGTTAGGTGTTTCTAAGTCTGGCCTACAACTACCGTTGCAGCTAACGTGTCATGTACCACAAAGTGATGGGAGGTGTTTTTTGTGGGGTAGATTGTGACATGTTTCCTATGATGAGTGTAGCTAAATTGAGGTTGAGCTAGTTTATGAGGCCAGTTTCTACCTGTGGGAAGAACATGTTTGCTGGATGTTTTGCATGGTAGACGGGATAACTGGTCCTGTAAGTTAGCGAGTATGTAAGTCGTGTAGTGTATGCATGGTCAGATCTGTTTCAGTCTGTTTTGCTCCCCTTTCTCAAAGGCTTGCCCTCATCGCTATTGGCTTAGTTTTGCTGGGCTTAGATGAAGATTGGTTTGTTGCATCTTTGCCTTGAAAAGGGATTGTCTGTGACCTAATGGGAGTCAGTTCAGTAAGGCAGGAAGTTCTTTGGCCCACGGTGGAGGTAGTTTGGCATGGCTGTGCTGAGCCGTGGTGCAAAACTTCATCTCCTACGTTGCATTCCTCTTGTGATTCCTTCTGGTTGTGACAGACTTGCTGACCATCCGTGCTTACTGTGTTTGCTCTTACGCTAACATGGTTCATGAGCTTGTTGGATGGTAAGTGATGGGTACCCAGAACGGTGTTTTCTGGTACCTCTATGTTGTCATCTGTAGTTGACTGTGAGAGACCCTTTTGTTCTGTGTTGTTGTAGAACAGGTGGTCGTCATCTTCATTGTGAAGGTGTCCTGGATGACCAATGGCCTTCCACGTCATCGCTAGTCAGTGAGCATGACTCATCTCTGTGGTCATCCATGTTTTCCATGAAGACTTTAATTTGCCTCATTAGATCTCCCATGGCTTCTGAGGTGAAACTGTCTTGTTCTTGGGCGTGCTCAGTGTTGTGCTTAACTGAGTGGTGCCCAGGTGGGTTTCGTTGACGATTACCCACGTTAGATGCTCTTGACTTTGTTGGATGACGATGGCCTATGGTGGCTTTAGGGTTTCTTGAGAAGCGTGGCTGGTCCCATGGCTCTTCCCAGCGGTTGGTGTGGTCGCTGTCATGGAAGTCACGTTCTCTGTGCTCTTTATGATGGACTGTGGTGTGGTCATGCCACTGGGTGTCATCCAGTGCACGGCTTGGTCTTGACTGACAGAGGTTGGAACTGTGGATGTTTCCAAACCTTTCTTTGTGGCCATCTTTTGTTTGAGGTAGGCCTTGTGTGTCAGGTCACGTAGTTGTTGGATTGTCATCGTGTCTGGGCAGGCCATGATGCCTAGATGACGACTTACTCCAGGGTGCAGGTTTCTCAGGAAGAGGGTTTTGAAGTTTACATCCTCTTCATGTTGAGGTTCATTATGTGCACCAAAGTAGGCTTGTCTAAAACGGCTGTAGTAGGCTTGTGAAGTCTCTTGTCGACCTTGTTTGGTTGCCAAGGCGATTAGCAGTCCGTGTTCAGACTCTGGGCCTGTAAATTCTTTAATCAATGTCTCACGTAGGAGCTGGTAGTTGTGCTTTACGTGAACATGTTGCCGGTCCAGAAAGCGTCGTACCTCGTGACTGGATGTGGCTCTGAGGAGGTAGAACCTGTCTCGTCGGTCACATGAGGTCTCGCCTAGGTAGAAGTCAATATCTTGAAGGTAGCCCTGGATGTTGTGGCCCTCCATGGAATGTTGATTGAACTGTGTGAAGTTCTTAGCGAGCTTGTCAAGGTCTTTAACAGTCATCTTCTGTGCAGCTTCAGAGTCTGCTTGGATGAGCTCTCGTTGGTTGGCAGGGAAGAGTTCTGTGGTGATGGCCGGTGACGTTCTGGGCGGTGGCCATTCACTTCTTCCGTCGTATGACAGTTCTTGAAAAGGGGACTTTGCTCTCCTCAGCAGTAGTGATGCTGAGGAGTTCTCTCCTTCTTGGCTCTGGTGGCTGTTTGAAGCAGGCTTGAGTTCACCTCTGACCACGTAGCGCTCGTCGTTGGCGTTGTCTCGCTGTTGGATCAGATGGTTCATCTCAGTGCTGTACCTTTCAAGGTGGTCTTCCAGAGCATTGATTTCAAAGTTCTTGTCTTTAATATCAGCGTTGGCTTTCTCTAGTCGATGTTCAGCAGACTGGAGTTGGTTTACCAGGTGTTTATGTGCAGTCTCTAGTTCTTGTTTGTCACGTTCAGCGACTACAAGGGCGAGTTTGGTCTTGAGCTTTCGCTTGAGCTGGTCTGTGCAGCGTTGAGTGTGCATCAGCTCTCTCAGGAACTCAGTGGTCTGACGCTTGAAGTCGTCCTGGACTTTCACTTCCAGCTTGTCTATGCGGTTTTGGGCACGTGTCAGCTCCTCTTGAAGGTGGGTGATGTGCTTGTCGCTTAGTTTCAGCTGGGCTGTGAAGGTGTTGCTTAGGGAACAGGTGATCTTGGCTAGTTCCACGTGGTTGTTGTTCTGGCTTGAATCTTGTGTCAGGAACCTTCTCAGAATCATGATTATTATTAAAAATAATAACAGTTCTATTGTCTTTGGCATGAGGCAGTCTGTAATGCCTCTGAGCCAGGCGTCCACATCTTCCCCTTGGGTAGTGGTGCATGTCGTCCGTGACATGTTGGTATGCCGGGAGAGGTGACTGACACAGATCTGTGTGGGGTATAAGCCTATGTGTGGTGGAACAGCTAAGTGTTGGTCTCAGTATAGACAGGTAGGCTAGTGATGCGACTACTTTAACTCAACAAGGTAAGGGAAAGAGAGAAAAACAGAAAAGGTTAAAACCAATTTCAAAAAGAATAATTCTTCAAAGGGAGAAATATGTTTTCCTAATAACTATTTCCTATCAACGAAAATCTGTTTCCAAAAAGGTAGACAATAGTATTGTTTATCTTCTAAAGGAAAATAATACAATAATAATGCTGATACCTTTTCTTAATCTGACAGGATTGACACCACACACCTTACAGGCTGACCGCTTTCTGCAGGGATGCTTTGAAGGCGACGGTTGCTCAACACTTGTCTCTGTTAAATAAACTTGGATAAAAGGTCAAAATTTTGAATTGCGCTTTGCAAATACAGGGAGAGTATGGAGAACAAGGAGGGTTTGATTACCAATCAAATGCCTAATGGTTTGTTTCTCTGGGAGAGATTTTTCTTTCTCTTTTGTTTAGAAACAATCAATGGTTCATCCAGGCTTGTTCCCTACACATGTGAAGAATAAGATGGGATAAAGCAGGACAGGACAGGGAAGGCGTGAGGAAGAAGAGGAAAGGAAGGACGGGTCCACACCTTTATGTCTGACTACGAGTATAGAATTGATAGTTGATGGACAACTAAAACCCAAAAATAAAAATCGAGCTGTCTCTGATTTATTTTGAAACTCGTAGTGAGATAGCACTGTCTCCTATGGAGGCTCAGCTGTGTGGTTCCCAAGAAGGAGGAAAGGTAACGCAATAAAATAATGAATCCGTGTGAGTCTAAATTATTTTGGTTATAGGCAAAATGTTGGTGATTTATACCTAAAGTAATTAGACCTAAATGAGGAATTTAGAAATTCAGAAAATTAGGAAATTTCAAAATAGTGAAAATGATTTTAAAATCATTTAAAATGACTTTGAGAAATACAATTTTCAATCAAATGTTTTTCCTGTCATTAAACTTAAACTTGACAATTAATAATTGCAAACCAGCATTTCCTTTTCAAGTACATGCAGGTAAAGTAATTAATAATTGTGTACTGATATTTTCCTTTTCAAGTAAAATATAAAGTAATAAGTGAGTAGGATAAGTGAAAAGTTATGAAGACCAACAGGTGTACTGTTCAAATGGTTAAATCAATTTAACGGTGTTTAAACAGACACTGTATGCTATTACTGCTTGATGCCTGAACCTAATGCTAAAGCTTTAGCAAATGGGCTTCAAATGTAAACAACTGCTTTGATTAGCTTAGCCGATAGCTACTGGAGGTTTGTTTACACTCTGGATGCCAGTTCAGAGTTCAACCGGAAGCGCTGGTTAGGACTTCCGGTCCCTAGTCGTTACTATAGCGACCAAATACACGCTAGTGGCACACACGTGAATTGCAAACAGCTTGGATACAGTTAGGGAAGTTACATGAGAATGTTGGCACTTTTCAAACTGTACACATAACGGATTTGCACGTGTAATCGAGCCTATTACGTGACATAACGGCGAATTTCAACACTGGAAATAACAACAGGAACACCACTCGTAGCTGGTTTTACGCAGTGGGGCTTTTCACTCAGTTTGTTAAGAGTGAGATTAATTTAACAAGCTACAGCTTTGTGCTGTAGATAGAACAGCGATCTCGGCGGATCGTCTCTCTGTGCATATACAACAACAGGGTTTCTTTGCTGTTGATTCTTTCAATGTCAGCTTAAATCACTCCATTTTAAATAACACTGGAACACGCAGTGTTAATGCGAACGGCAAGCGTTTAGCTGCTTAGAGGTTATGCTGTAAATAACACTGGAACACGCAGTGTTAATGCGAACGCAAGCGCTTAGCTGCTTAGAGGTTATGCTGTAAATAACACTGGAACACGCAGTGTTAATGCGAACGGCAAGCGTTTAGCTGCTTCGAGGTTATAGCTGTAAATAACACTGGAACACGCAGTGTTAGTAGCTATACATTAATAGGGCCTTAAGAAAATTGATCAAGGAACACGCTTGATCTAATGTTACTGTTACTCGCGCTGTGTTCTATTCGTCCTCAAAGGGTATTCCAATTTATGCAGTTTAAGTTCGTTCAGCTCTCTTGTCTATACGTATAGCATTTGAATGGCACTGGGACAAATGACATCAATTCTGCTATAAACAAGGTATTCTAGAAATTAAGGAACACGCTTAATTCTTACCTTATCGTATAATGTGAGATCTCAGATTTTACAAGGATTTAATGCAGTTTCAGGGTTAGGCGTTATTTCATTCAGCTCATCACATTCAAACGGGGCGCGCGCAGCAGTGACGCACTCTCTCATGCGCGCACTCTCACACAGATGCCTAGCTCTGATCTCTCACATGCACAATTAAAAGATAAATAACTCGATATATATGCTTACAATTTTAGGTTGATCTGCCCGCATTCTCCACCATTTGTAACAAGTATTACATATATGATATGTAACAAGGGGACTCTGTATAAGGGAACAGGTCTATTTAGCTCAAAGTAATGAATTAATTAATTCATAGGAATTTTGCAGGAGTCTATTTTACGACGAGCAAATGACTCGTCTAGCTTCATTTGAACAGGCCAGAACTTATCAACTCTGCAGCGGATATTATAATATCCACAGAATAGTGAAACACTATTTAATAGCCAGGTAACTTAGATCGGCAGTTCAAGACATTAAAATTCGTAAGCACATAACACAAGAACACTTATCTTTAATTTATAAACACAGCTTTATTGATTACTCTAACACGTAAAACTAGAATCTAACACAAACAAACATACACACATTCACGAGTTGCAGAGAGGAGGGAAGCAAAGAGTGAGTTTTAAGAGAGAGAGAGATGGAGTCCCAAGTTTCTAGCAGTATCTGCATTTATAACACATGACCTGAATGAACCACCGGTTTTGACTTAAACCCTCCTATCGTTGGTTAGGCGGGATTATTCAATTTGATATCAATGCACCAGTTCAGTTTAGAATCTGGAGGTTACTTGCGGTTTGTCGCGCGTGTCATCATTGAACGGGATTCCTCTCGATCCTGGCTGGAAAGGGGTTTCCCGGTTCTTTGTGATTCGCGGAAGGTCTGGTCGTGTCTTTGATGGGCGTCTTGGGGAGCCAACCACGTGGCGTGTTGGCTGCTGGATGAGGGGGTCTCGTGGCTGTTTGAAGTTGAAGAGCGCCGCTGGAGATTCGCTGAGAAACTTTGCGCGAAACTTAACTTATAACACGAGACTCATGGAAAGAAAATAAACTTAAAAGAAAGGAAAGTGAGAGTTCTAGATGGCTTGAATGAAATTCAACCCATTCTGGTCTGCCACCTTTGGAGTTCTCCAACTCCTTCGAGGTGGACTGCAAAATCAGGAACAGCAGCTGCGGACAAAAGAACATCGGCTCCTTGGGTGAGGGGGTCTCTGCTCTTATAGATAAGATTCGAGTGCCGCCCACTTTCGGGTTGACCCAATCGTGTCTGTCAGTTTTTTGGCGCGCAAAAGTTCTTTGTTCAGTTCGGTTACACCTCCTGGCTGCTGGACAGATGGAGCAGTTTATCCGTACAAAGCTGGTATTCTAATAATAAAACGTTTCCTGTAAATTATTTTACAAGATTCGGTATTATTGAGTTTTTCTGACTGAGAAGGTACTAAACACTATAATATTAAGAGTTGAGAGTACAGAGATACAAGAATTCCACAGTAACTAGAATACATAGTTTGATTTACATAAAGTACACACCTAGACATTTGTATAAGATTGATTGATCCATATATGTGTTCATGTGGGTGTAAAGAGTCTTTGGGCTGTAGATGGCGGGTTACCGCAATCGATCACTGGTTTAGTGATTTCGTCTCTCTGTGCATATACAACAACAGGGTTTCTTTGCTGTTGATTCTTTCAATGTCAGCTTAAATCACTCCATTTTAAATAACACTGGAACACGCAGTGTTAATGCGAACGCAAGCGTTTAGCTGCTTAGAGGTTATGCTGTAAATAACACTGGAACACGCAGTGTTAATGCGAACGGCAAGCGTTTAGCTGCTTAGAGGTTATGCTGTAAATAACACTGGAACACGCAGTGTTAATGCGGACGGCAAGCGTTTAGCTGCTTCGAGGTTATAGCTGTAAATAACACTGGAACACGCAGTGTTAGTAGCTATACATTCATAGGGCCTTAAGAAAATTGATCAAGGAACACGCTTGATCTAATGTTACTGTTACTCGCGCTGTGTTCTATTCGTCCTCAAAGGGTATTCCAATTTATGCAGTTTAAGTTAGTTCAGCTCTCTTGTCTATACGTATAGCATTTGAATGGCACTGGGACACGCAATGACATCAATTCTGCTATAAACAAGGTATTCTAGAAATTAAGGAACACGCTTAATTCTTACCTTATCGTATAATGTGAGATCTATCGTATAATGTGAGACAAGGATTTAATGCAGTTTCAGGGTTAGGCGTTATTTCATTCAGCTCATCACATTCAAACGGGGCGCGCAGCAGTGACGTCACTCTCTCATGCGCACTCTCACACAGATGCGTCTAGCTCTGATCTCTCACATGCACAATTAAAAGATAAATAACTCGATATATATGCTTACAATTTTAGGTTGATCTGCCGCATTCTCCACCATTTGTAACAAGTATTACATATATGATATGTAACAAGGGGACTCTGTATAAGGAACAGGTCTATTTAGCTCAAAGTAATGAATTAATTAATTCATAGGGAATTTTGCAGGAGTCTATTTTACGACCGAGCAAATGACTCGTCTAGCGTTCATTTGAACAGGCCGTAACTATCAACTCTGCAGCGGATATTAATATCCACAGAATAGTGAAACACTATTTAATAGCCAGGTAACTTAGATCGGCAGTTCAAGACATTAAAATTGTAAGCACATAACACAAGAACACCTATCTTTAATTTATAAACACAGCTTTATTGATTACTCTAACACGTAAACTAGAATCTAACACAAACAAACATACACACATTCACGAGTTGCAGAGAGGAGGGAAGCAAAGAGTGAGTTTTAAGAGAGAGAGAGAGAGAGATGGAGTCCCAAGTTTCTAGCAGTATCTGCATTTATAACACATGACCTGAATGAACCACCGGTTTTGACTTAAACCCTCCTATCGTTGGTTAGGCGGGATTATTCAATTTGATATCAATGCACCAGTTCAGTTTAGAATCTGGAGGTTACTTGCGTTTGTCGCGCGTGTCATCATTGAACGGGGATTCCCTCTCGATCCTGGCTGGAAAGGGGTTTCCCGGTTCTTTGTGATTCGCGGAAGGTCTGGTCGTGTCTTTGATGGGCGTCTTGGGGAGCCAACCACGTGGCGTGTTGGCTGCTGGATGAGGGGGTCTCGTGGCTGTTTGAAGTTGAAGCGCCGCTGGAGATTCGTTGAGAAACTTTATGCTAAACTTAACTTATAACACGAGACTCGCGGAAAGAAAATAAACTTAAAAGAAAGGAAAGTGAGAGTTCTAGATGGCTTGAATGAAATTCAACCCATTCTGGTCTGCCACCTTTGGAGTTCTCCAACTCCTTCGAGGTGGACTGCAAAATCAGGAACAGCAGCTGCGGACAAAAGAACATCGGCTCCTTGGGTGAGGGGGTCTCTGCTCTTATAGATAAGATTCGAGTGCCGCCCACTTTCGGGTTGACCCAATCGTGTCTGTCAGTTTTTTGGCGCGCAAAAGTTCTTTGTTCAGTTCGGTTACACCTCCTGGCTGCTGGACAGATGGAGCAGTTTATCCGTACAAAGCTGGTATTCTAATAATAAAACGTTTCCTGTAAATTATTTTACAAGATTCGGTATTATTGAGTTTTTCTGACTGAGAAGGTACTAAACACTATAATATTAAGAGTTGAGAGTACAGAGATACAAGAATTCCACAGTAACTAGAATACATAGTTTGATTTACATAAAGTACACACCTAGACATTTTAATACATCGATAAAAACGATTGATCCATATATGTGTTCATGTGGGTGTAAAGAGTCTTTGGGCATTCGACAGATGGCGGGGTTACCGTCTGTTCGACAATCACTGGTTTAGTGATTTGATGCAGTTTATACGTATCAAGGTTTCTGTGGGTTTCCTTGATTTTCAACGGAGTGCTGGAATCTCTAAGGAATTTATGGTGTCACAGAGCCGGACTTAGAAGTTACTTTGTCGATGGGGGAAGGGAAGAAACTGCCTGTGGACCAATGAGAAGTCCCTTACTTCCTGGGCTTGGTACCACAGATGTCGTAAATCTTTGTCTGCTTGGTGTGGAGGGAGAGGGGTCCAAGTCGTAAATGGCCCTGGAATGTTGAGTTAACTTTGTGTGGACTCATGTTTGAATGTGTCTGTTGCGGCCACAATTGCTACAACAGGATATATGTGTGTGTGTGTGTGTGTGTGTGTGTGTGTGTGTGTGATAGTATTGGATTGATGCAGATATCTAGATTGATGTTCAGATTGGATTGATGTTTGATATCTATTGATTATGTGTACATGTCTAACTTAACATAACTTAGCACGCTGCCAAATGCTGGAGAATCCTTTATTTGAGGTGTTGTTGGTTCATTGCTATTCGGGATCAGACTTGGACATGTATGGGCCAGGGCTCGTAAAGCCCAAAATGTTTCACCGGCCTGCCGACGGGCTATCTTAAATAGTGAAATAACATTCCTTTCTTGATGCGTGTTGTTCACTCTCTTGACTTGATATATGAAGGAAAAATAAAATTCTGGAAGTTTGATCATGTTGTCTGCAATGTTTGGTGTTTGTGTATGTGTCTGTGTGTGATGCATGGTTGGCGCTTATATCCACCGATCGGGGAAAATTACATTCCAATCAATCGCAGGTGGATGAGAGATAAGTCATTGTGTTTGTTTGATAAAGACGTGTTGCGAGCCCTGTGGGCAATTCTTTCTGGTTGCCGTTTCTACACAGGCTTTCAAAACAATTCTAACGTGTACTTACGAGGGAGCTGAAGCTCATTATGATATGCAAATCTTATCCAATCCTAGCAGTGGGTGTTTACTTCCAAGTCTATAGTGCGGCACACTCATAGAAACCAAGCGTGTAGGAGAGAGCCTCAACCACGCAAACATCATAAGTTGACCTCAGACAACAGTATAAAACATTTTATAAAGCTAGTTGATGACATTGAGTTTTGTTATAAATCAGATTTTTTTTTCTTATGCTAACCAAGTTTCACTAAAACTAGTAATATTGTGAAATATTATAACAATTAAAAATATATATTTTAATATATTTAAAATGTAATTTATTCGGTGATGGCAAAGCTGGATTTCCAGGAGCCATTACTTCAGTCTTCAGTGGAGTAAACCAATCATAATTGAATAAGATCTCAGATTCATTTGACTTATTTAGTGAATTTCACCTGAAAATAGTTCACCCTTTGACCCATTTAATCTGAGCTACTTCAACAAGAAAAACAGCTAGCACAGCACGTATATAGTCACATGCTAAATATATATATATATATATATATATATATATATATATATATATATATATATATATATATATATATATATATATATATATATATATATATATATATATATTTATTTATATATATTTATATATATATAAATATTATTTATATCATTTTTAAAGAATTAAATTTTAAATTTTTATATCATTATCATTTACTCAGGCACATGCAAATCATGCTGAAAATGAAAATGAAAAAAAAAAAAAAGAAAAATAAGACTTTGTATAGTCACAAAAGGATTAAGTCGACTTTCATTTTACAAATTTAGGTGGATTTAACATAAGATGTTCAATAACTATGCTTTAACAAAAATCATGTTTTTGGGTGCATAATTAGCCTGGGTATATTTTTTAGCATCCACTACACAAGCTGTAAGGCCCAATAGGGGCTTAAGAACTGAATGTTTTATGAAGACTGGTTGACTGATGGTTTTTTTTTTTTTGCTTTACTTGTCCTGCCAGTAGCAAAATATTACTGGAGCCGTCAAGTTTTTATGTTGTTATCAAAGGCTCATCCCTTACATTCAAATAGCTTTGTGAGAATAGCTGTGACTGCAGCGCTTGAATCTATTTTGAATAAGATAATGTCCTCATTTAGTGTTATATAAGTGTACCATCCTGAGTGTTTTTTTTTTTTTTTTTTTTCTATACTGGGCATGACACTGCCTCAACACAATCTTTTCCTCAGTCTATGGATAAATGCTCAACAGCCTGCTGTTGTTTCACTTTCATTTGACTTTTATTTAACATTAATTCAGGGTGCTGTTGGAGTTTTCTTCTGGAAGTGTCACATCGTTTATGCCAAAGACAGTGCGATCACATATTTAAAGAATTCCTAAAATAATTTATAAAGCTATCTGACTCTCCGTGTTCTTGTTTACAGCCATTTAACTTGGGCCTCTCAAAAATTACATTTTACCTTCTCACCAAATTTCCATCAACAATATTACATCAGGGCCCGTACCATGATGGTAGATTAACAAACTCAGGGTTATAGGATTAGTTTTGAGTTGACAAAACCAAACCAATCAATTCAGGCTTTGTTGGTCTCATGATGCTGATCATCAACTTTCTCTGTCAACTCAGGCTTTGATCCTGAGTTTGTGGAGAGCGTGCTGCGTGAATGTGTGACATCAGCAGTGAACAGCCAATCATATGCCTTTCAACACAAAGTGTGACTAATTTCAGAGAGCCGGCGTGATTCAAAACTCTTTTGCTGAAGATAAAGACATTGAAGTATATTTAAAGAATTTAAAAGCATCTACAAAGAAGAAAATAATGTTCCATGTAAGAGGATAAATAAAGAAAACAGTTGTGAAAGTAGTTTATATATATATATATATATATATTTTTTTTTTAAGCAGTCTCTTGTGCTCACCAAGTCTGCATTTATGTTTTTATATATATATATATATATATATATATATATATATATATATATATATATATATATATATATATATATATATATATATATATATATATATATTTCTATGATATATATATATATATATATATATATATATATATATATATATATATATATATATATATATATATATATATATATATATATATATATATATATATAAACTTTAATATTGTGAAATATTATTAAAATGTTATTAAAATGATTTTTATTTGAACATATTTTACTATGTAATTTATAATTGTACACGTATTATATTAAGTAATCATCATTGGACAATATATATATATATATATATATATATATATATATATATATATATATATATATATATATATATATATATATATATATATATATATACTATTATTATTATTTTTATTTTTATCCTGTAGTGACCTTTAGTTTGGAGCAAGAGAACCAGGGGGAGTGGCTTTATTGCATCAGAGATGAGCTCACAGCTGATTGGTTCAAATTCAGTTTGAGATCTCTTATCCCGAACATAACCTGCTCCGGAGCAGGTTAGCTGAGCATAAGTTACTATGGAGATGAACACTGCTAAAAGCCAAACCACTTTAATGGTACTTAAAACCCAGGATTGGTACAAACTAAGCTTAAACATATCTGGCTAGCTAGCTAAACCGGCTTCATGGTATAGGCCCCAGAACTAACCTGAAATTCGTCAACTCTCTTGTTCAGTCTTGATGTAACATGGCACCTTTTGAAGCGTCTGACTGGCCACTGTTCGCCATCTGTGCAGTCAAACTTGACAGGAGCACTGACTTGAAAATATTAATGTGCCACTGGTGCTTCATCTGCAAACATAAAACAAACACATCAAATAGCTATACTCTATCTCTTCTACTCAAACAAAATTCCTGGATGTCAGAAGAGCATGAAATGTGTTTGTTCCATATTATTTCATTGCAGGACCACTTCTGACACAATATAATCCACCATTCAAAAGTTTGGGATTTTTAATAAACACTTTGATTCAGCAAGGATGCATTAAATAAAGTGATGGTAAAACCTAATTGTTAAAATGTAAACAACACTGTAAAATCTAATAGCTTTCCTGACTCACATTTACTTAGTTAACTTTACTAAGTAATATAGAATACATACTTCTTACTTGGTTTTGTTGAGTTACAGTCAATTGCAGGGTGAAAATAACAGTTTACTCAATTGTTTGAGTGCCGCTTACTTGAAACAAGCAAGTAGCACCAAAGGATGCAATGGCGTTACTACACCAGTCAGAGGCAGCAGTGCATTAAAGTCTCCCACCAAGCAAAGTTATGTCCAAAAGAAGTATTTTCAATGTCTTTGTCCCTAGAGGCGAACGTTGAAAAGACGTCCACTGGGGAGCCAGAATGAAAGTTTTTATGACGTCTGTTTTGGACGTCCCATATAGACGTTCATGAAACCTCAAGTTTAAACAGTTCAAATTTACTCATTGTGGACATATTTTCCTTTTGTAATTGCAAATCAACTCACAGACGGTGTGTGTTTGTCCAAAATCTTGAAAATAAAAGAAACTTAGCTCACACCTTTAGACACTTTATGCAACTTAGCATCTGTCATTCACACATCTTTGGATCATGAGAGAAACCAGACCTGAAGGAAAGACTCTCTGGCTCAGGACTCAATCCAGGATCTTCTTGCTGTGAGGAGCCAGTGTTTCCCACTCATACACTGGTGCTGCCCTTAATCACAGATATAAGAGACACTTTGACTATTTCTGTCAGACGTCTACAGAAGCTCTTACTGAGAGTTAACAGAGGTTTAGATGTTGATGATTATTGGTTCATTTGAAGTCACCATTGTGGTGGGAAGCGTTTGCTTTAGTTGGGCTCTTGGTCCCTGTAGTTGTGTTAGCTTGTCTGTGAAACACAATAGTTGTGGCTGAGCAAGCAAAGCTAAAGTGACATCAGGTGTTGTCAGCTCCTCATTGATGATTACTAAATCATCAGAAAGAGAGCATCTGATTTTGTGTTATTTGGTACAATAGTACTTTGTTTATAGCCACAATAACCTTGTGATACTGTGGTATTGGCACCACTAGTATTAAAAGGATCAATTATCTTGAAGGATGATGAAAAAAAAGTATGTGCACCCAACATTTTGAGCAAATATATTATAAAGTCACACACCGACATCAAGATTTGGCCTATGATTCACAACAACGGTGAAAATCAAATAAAAAAAGCTTGGGAATCAAGCATGAGTTTTGTACTATGAAGCCACCCATCATGCATTGCAGCATGAAACTTGTCACCATTGTTGTGAATCATAGGCCAAATGTTGAAGTTTGTGTGTGACTTTCTGAAATATTTGTTCAAAACGTTTGGTGCACCTTCTATTTTTTTGGTCAATCTTCGGGATAAATTGATCAATGTAATGCTATAACAAGCGTTAGTGGACGTCTTTTCAATGTTTGCCTCTAGGGACAAAGATGTTGAAAAGACGTCTTTAGGACATAACTTTGCTTGGTGGGAAAGTAAACTCGGTAATTCCAAGTTGTATGCAAAAATCATCACCTTAGCACAACTTGCATTAATGAGTTAGGGATACTCACAAAGTGTATTTTACTTTAAATGATTTAGTTGTTAAAAATAGTAATTCTGAGTAGACTATACTAAGACAAGTACATCTAAAGTAAATTATTAAGTTACTGGAACTGTCTTGTGAGTGTACAAAACTTGACAGTCACTTGTTAGTTCTACATATCATTCCTATTTCACTGTACTTGCTTTTTTCAAGGCAATCGGTTTGCATGCTTTTTTTAAGTAAGGTTTACTAATTGGATTTTACAGTGAACTTGAGTACTTTATTTGCTCAAAAAAAATAAAAAAGTACCACTTTGTTTACAAATGATTAATCTCCAATGCGCATTCACACAGCAACCTCTGCTCCCGCATCAACACTACGCCCATGCATCGTGGAGCTCCGTGAATGAAAACTGGTAAATTATGTCTGTGTCTGAAATCACCCCTATACCTTTAAATAGGGGACTATTTTGGTGACCAATCATTTGTAGTGGTGTCCAAAACCATAGTGGACGTTATCGAGTGTGAGCAACAAGTATCAGCAAGTATGATTATTAGAGTTCTTTGGCGTAGGCCCCGACACTGCATTTCCTGCCTGAAGATGAAGGCAAGGGTGCAGCTGACCCCCGGGAGGTATAGGCGGGACCATCCTGGTGGTGGTGGTGGGGAGGTTGGAGGTAAATGTTGGCGCGGCATCTGCGAACTCAGACATGTGTAAGTGACCATTTATACTCTGTGAGTTAGGACGTGATTGTTTAGGTCTGAATGTGATGCGTGACATAACATTGAACCTTCCTGGCAGAACTTACGCTAAAGCTTTAATTTCTTGTTCAATAAAGTGTCATAAATGATTGTCCTGTCATTCTGAAATTCTCTTTCCACTCATCGTTTGTGAAGTGGAGCAGGACAACATACCGCCAGTCCTTCTTTCTGATTCTTATCCTCAGATGACTGTCGCTTCACAAAACTGAGGTTAAACTATTGGAGTCACATAGATTACTTTCATCATGTCTTTACTAACTTTCTGTGGCTTGGAAGTGGTAGTTGCGGATAGGCTGTCAAAGGACAGCCTGGTCTCATTGTTAATACGTAGGTATTAATGCATAACTTTCAAAGACACAAAAGCTAGGTGCTGAAATGTAAAATATGGATGTATTGGTGTCATTTAAACATACATCTAAAAAATTTTAAATATTTAATATGTATAATATCCCTATAATTAACCCTAACCCTATAGGAAAATGTCCTATGTAGGAAAATGTCAATTTTAGTAACAAGATAACATGAAAATTATATTTTGAGCTCGCGCTCCTAGGGCAGTATGGCAACATTTGTAAAGTAGCTGATGTTTGTCCAAAAAGACGCTAGATTTGTCGCTATAGTTGCTTGTTTTTTTGTTTTTTTAAGTCGCTAACGGGTCTGAAATGTTGCTAAACATAGTGACAAAGTCGCTAAGTTGGCAGCACTGACTAAAACACAAAATGTGAGCACATCATGTGAAAAGCAGGCGAGAACCAATGAGCATTCAATACCATTGCCGTAAAACATATTGTAACTCTTCTTCAGTGCGCAATTTTTTTAAAGGGTAACTCAACCCCAGTTTAGAGCCTAACTCCACCCACTGACAATATTTGAAAAATGCTGGAAAATTGGGCAGAGTCTAGCGGAGACAGAGGGGATGAACCGAAGCCGGGGCTGAGCGCCAATGCTCGCAATTTCAAATCCTGACTCGCTACAGTGGTTTTGACGGAACAAGATGTTTTCATGAGTCTATGCAAAGGGCGTGGTGAGCTGGTGCCAGGGTGTGGTAGTGAGCCATTGAAAGAGCCAACATATGTCACAATGACCAACAACATCCAATAGGAAAATTCAACTGCAGCAGCCACTGTTCAACCTTAAGAGGGCAGCACTAAGACGTTAAGACACTAAGACTTTATACCCAAATGTCAAAACATTTACTCTAATCAATGAACAGCACTAATAAAGCCCCAGTCTTGCAGATCATTAACTTAAAAAAGTTGGTTAAGGGTTTAGTTACCCTTTACATTTTAAATTCACAATGAGTTAAGCGTGGGATTTGACGTTTAGAATTAAAATGAAGATCGCTGGATGAAGGGCTACATTTGGATCTTTTCCTCGTGAACATATGGATTCTAAAGATTTTGATTACAGCAAACAAATAAAATGTATGTCTTTTGTGAAATGATGGTGTATTTTATGATTGTATTGTCAGTCACTGCATAGGATAATTATTACAAATATTATTATATTAATTGTGGTGCTGTCAATGTTAACAAGTTAACGCACGCAATTATTTTTTTACCAGTTTAACCCATTCAAAATATTTAATGAAATTAACACAGCATCCATTTTTCTGTCAGGTGCAGCAGGTGCAATGATATTACGCAGCGCCTGAAAGTAGTCCCCAGCTAGGTAACTTTCAATGTGACAGGCACTAATAAGTTTGTGTAGTTGCAGAGTTGCAGCCGGCATATAAGGTATTGGATTTACCTGTGCGATTAGCCATGGTTCTGTGCATTGTAAAGGTTTGAATCTGCTCTCCTCCTGCCTTCTGCCAGTCTGTTCAGCCACACTTTCTTGCCTTTCACATTCCAAAAGCTCAGTGTATTCCGGTTAAAGTAGATACAGTTCAGGATACGGTTTCTCAACAGGCGAGAATGAAATTGTCTAAAGCTCAAATCTGTAGTTTATTTATAAAGAGTTTGGCAATTTGAAAATTGTATATGCTGTTTTCACAGTTGTGAGATCCAGTCGGCCACCGGGTGCTCAGCGCTCATTAACCCCAGAGAGAGCAGCCTTTCCTCGGCTAGACCTTCTGACGTTTGCTGCCTGACTCTGATGTCTCTATGATGAAAGGCTATAATTAATGTAAAAAAAGGGGGCTTTTCATAGATACATCAGCAGTTGTATTAGTATCTGTAAATTATTACATTCTAAAATATATTAAAAACTTATAAAAACTTGCTTTTAAAACCAGCTTGTTTTTTCTTTTTTTGATTGACATTGTGTTCCAAAGCTGAACGAATGTCTAACGGGTTTGGAACGCCATGAGGGTGAGTATTTAATGACAATGAACTAACCCTTTAAATCTATTTAGCATAACACTACTCCTTCATTCTGTTGTTTGCTCAAAACTGCACTGCATTGTCATTTGCATGGCACTTTTTAGAATTCACACATCTGTGCAGTGGTTGTCAAGTTTCATCTGCATTCAAATAAATCACATGTTGCATCTTTTCTTTTCTCATGAAAATTTACATTTTCCCCTCCCACCCTTTGCTCTTTACACTTTAATTATTTCATTCCATTAATAAGAAGATTCTTCATAGAAAAAAAATATATATATATTTTTATATTCAGTGTCTACTCTGTTGCGCTAATGCAAAAAAGCATAGCACGTCAAACCTTTCTATCCTTGTTAAGAAGCCCATCGCACAGAGCGGAATCCATGTAGGTGTTTGATTCCCTGCGGGCTATAAGATAAAATAGCATCTTTATAAGATAGAAAGAGAATTCTTTACTTAAGTAGAAAATGCCTAGTCTAAAGACAAAGAATGGAAAAAAAACGAGACAGAGAGAGAGTGTGTGTAACAGGTTGTTATAACAGAAACAGAATATGAGAGAAAGAGATACAAGGTAGATAATGAAGACGGTGTTAATTGGAATGGATACATCGGGGAGGAAAATGAAATAAGACAAGAAAAATTTAAATGAGAATGAGAGGGGGAGCGAGAGAGAGAAAAAGGAGAAATGTTGAGCATTTAGATTTTAAATGAGGCCAGCAGCCCTGACCCAGCACAGCCACCGCTACTTAATGAGGACATACTAAAATTACACACACACACACACACACAAAGAGAGAGAGAGAGAGAGAGAGAGAGAGAGAGAGAGAGAGAGAGAGAGAGAGAGAGAGAGAGAGAGAGAGAGAGAGAGAGAGAGAGAGAGAGAGATATTGTGGGTAAACGCAAACCCGCATTCTCTCAAACGGCGAAGATTGCAAAGACAGTAAACTATATTCCAATAAAGTATTCAAATGAAATATTTGCTGAAAAATACATCAGGAAAACTCTTCGATATTTAGACTGCAGAACATCACATATCCGCACTAAAGTCATTATACTAACTATAACAGCCAAAAAGCTGAACAGGGTGTATTGACGAGACAAGAAATAGTTTGTTAAACCAAGTTTAACTTGTTTTAAATCGCAAGTAAAAAAAAAAAAAAACTCAAAAGGGAACAACTGTGACCCTACTTTATTATAATCGTTGAAGTGTATCCGATTAGACCTGCACATTTCGAAGAGATCTTTTTCCTCTTCTTCATTCTTCATTAATGATAGATTCGGCTTCGGCTGCCCCTTCACTAAATGAAAGCATTGGAGGCCCTCTGGGTTTTAGCTGTGGCACTCTTTTATCATTTGGTTCAAGAAGATGCCATGCCATGCTTTCATATCACAGCTGTGCACGCTCCTCGCAAAAGAGAATATTTAGAAGCGAGACCATGCACAAGGCGCTCACATGAGACTTCAGAGGAACACGGCCAGGCGTAAGACTATTTAAAACGTGGACCTAATGCCATGTGGGCGGATTCCTTGATACATCTATTGTTAACCCTTTGTCTTGTGTCAATAAAGAACAAATATAGCTGCTGTGTGAAAATTAAAAGTTGAGCCCGTTAGTTCAGTCATAATACGAATTTGCCTGATATGGCTGGATATAATGGCTTGCTGAATTGTAATTCTAAACTACATTTAGAGAAAGGAGGAAATCTGTGCATCCCTAATATATTTGATTATATAAAATGACAGTCATTATACATGTGATCAGACTTTTTGGTGGGCATGTAGCCTAATGTGTTAGAGAGAGTGCTGAGGGACGTTTGTTTAACACCCGCAGAAGCCTTTTCCATTAAAAGGGCATTTTCACAACATTTTAATACAAGGTTCATTACTGTCAGCATTAAAGTAATGCCAGTGAATGCAACAGGGCATGTTTGTTGTAGTCTCTGTAGAAAATGGGTTTGTGGATAATGGAAAGGTCTTTCCAAAGTACCAAGTTCCATAACTAATATAGGCCTAACAATAAAAACAATATAAATGTAATTAATAATCTTAGAATTAATGATTACAAAAAGACAGCTTTGTCTCAGAAACAACTGCGCCATTCAATTAACCCTTCTCCTGACACTGATGGAATTTTTCCGCTTTCCATGTTTTTGCTGTTATATTATATATAGGGGGAGAGTGCATTGTTTATGCACGTTGTGAGTTTTCTCAGCTTTTTGTTCAAAATGTTGCTTTTTATAGGAAACTTACCCACATTCTAGTGTTGATAAAGAAGGCGGCATGAAGATAGAATAAAAAGTTAGAGAACATTTTTAACACACTTTTAATCAATCTTTCTTTTGATATAGTGTATGTTCAAGTATTCATACAACAAAATATTTTGGGGGCCATTACATTTTTGTGAAAATGATCAAAAACGCTAGTGGTAGCTGGCAAATGATATATATTTTTTTTAATTGTTACATTTCAAATGATCAAATTGTGTTCCTCAAATGTATTGGTTAATTGACACTGTCTGCATATTTACTGTATAACAACAGGTGGCTGTCTTTATGAGTGAATCAATCGATCACGATCACTCAAACAATTCGTGCAAAATCATAGGAATGTTGTGTCGTCTCACTGCCATTTGCAAATCCTCTCCCGAGCAGACATATGGGCTAGTAAAATGTCTATTGAATGTGCACTTTTTGACAGAAATAAGTCATTTTTGCCTACTGTTTTATGAATACTGTGAACTTGGAAAGACTGTTTTTCGCCCACTATATGATGTGGCTTCAGATGCAGCCACTGTCTTCATAAATGAGCCCCTGAATTCACAGTCAATTCATTTAAAATAATGATTCAGGAAAAAATACAATTGAATATATTTACGAGCAAGTCCCTGAATAGTTCACCCAATCGATTTGTTTAAAACAATTATTCAGTTAGGAACAATACAAGACTGTACTTAGAATGAGTCACTAAATCATATCATCAGTCGATTCAATCAAAACACTGATGTTGGTCTGAATATCAACAGTTGTGATTAACTGCAGTCATTGCTGTTACTGGGAACAATAGAACTTGCTTGTGTGATATTGCTTCATTTTATGTTTTTTAACATGTTGCTGAAAAAGCAATATATCTGCTTCACGTCATGCCCAAGAAAACCCCTTACTCATGGTAAAACTTTAACACATAGCCTCTTGTGACTGCTTGCTTTCATTTAATCTAAAAATGTGTTTGCACAGAGCACATAAGGATCAAGTCAATTAAACATCTGTTTTGCTCTCTTGAACTCACGTGTACTTTTGTTCATTATCAGTGATTTCATGCCACTCTAATCATTGATTTAAGTAACTGTCATTGCTCAATAGGGAATGGTATGTCTATTTGTGGATTTTACGGATATTTTGTTGTTGACGTTATTGCATTTTCTTTTCTTCTAATGCCTCGCAGACCAATTACAGAAATGCTATGCAGTATTTTCAAAATAGAAATCAATAGCAATATTTAGAAAATTGGCTAACCTATGCAGTAGAGCCAAACAAATCCCTTTGTGGGTTCATTGTGAATCTTCGAGTGGACCTTGGAACAGTGGCTTAAATCCAACATTTCAATATCAAGCCTGATACCTGCTTCAGGGCAGAGTTCTCCTAAAAATGAACTGACCGTCTCTGGAGATGCTGATCAAATGTGGGCAAAAAGATCCCATGGAAATAGGATGCTTGCAAGTTGCAGGTCAATCTGAGGGCGGAAAAACACATTCCACAACGTAAAAACGCCACTTAGATGGAAACTCTTTGAAGAGCGATGCTCACCGCTTTACACTTCTCCCTTTTACTATTCTCTTTCATCACCCAATCTGTTTCTATCTACAAAATCGTACCATTTGGTTGTATTCTATACCACACTTGACATAGAAATTAACATCATTTTGTGAAAACTAACCCTGCAGGCAACAATTGCGCTCCAACTTTCTTGAACAGAACAGAAAGAAAAAGACAGAGAACTCTCTAACTGCTCTGTTTGTCTTATGTTTTTCTCTCTTTCTAAAGGTTATTCAAGACATTATTACAAAGACTGTCCTGTTGGTACTGTAAAAGAAATTACAATGCAATTTGTTACGATATTACTCAAAGGAAATGTATCTTTTTTTCAGTCTCTCCAGAGTACGGGTTTTCTGGTTCTTAAGAGGACAGGTGCAGAGGAATCATTTGTTCTCTCTCAGTGAGCACTCTTCCAGGTAAACTTTTGTTTTCTCTCGGGAGTGAAGGAAGAGACAAGAAAAAAAAAAAAGACAAATTATTCTCAAAGACTATTATCAGTCATTAAGAAGCATAGACTCAAAGGCAGAACACTTTTGAATTACATCTGATGTACCAAAAAGTCCCTTTTGCTTTTCTGCAAGACAAGTGTGTGTATTTCACTACCAGCACACACACACACATACACACACACACACACACACACACACACACACACACACACACACACACACACACACACACACACACACACACACACACACACACAAAGAAAGAAACTATTACACATTTATATTAACCAATTTGTGTTGCTTTCACAAGGCGTGTATAGGATTTGAAAATATTGGCATGGGACTGAAGAGTTGAAAGCTAACAGAAAAGAGAGGTGATGAAGAGAGTTGAAAAGTACAGAGGAAGAGGTCAAGAAAATATCCCGCAAAATTACATTCTATACCATTCTTAAGAGCACATGTGCATATATAAACACTACCTTATTGTATTCAGTACCTTAAACAGTTTGTTGCCACGTGATGAGATCATTTCAGATAAAACAAATCAGAAATACATTTAATATAATTCTTGAAAAGGGTGTGTTTACATATTTGCAAACTAATAATTAGTAATATAAGTGTAATTGACTGATACGTAATTGATTTGATATAAAATCATCACAAATCTGATTATAATAGTAGTAAAGAACCATTTATGGAACTGGAAATCATAAAATGGAATATTTAATTTAAAAAAAAAATAATTATAAAATATACAACCTGAATTCCGGAAAAGTTGGGACGTTTTTAAATTTGAATAAAATAAAAACTCAAAGACTTTAACATCACATGAGACAATATTTTATTCACAATAGAACATAGATAACATAACAAATGTTTAAACAGAGAAATATTACACTTGTATCCACTAACTGAGCTCATTTCAAACTTGATGCCTGCTACAGGTCTCATAAAAGTTGGGACGGGGCATGTTTAGCATCTCCTCTTTTCAAAAGAAATGTCTGGGCATCAAGGTTATGAGTTTCTGGAGTGGTGGTGTTGTAATTTGGTCCCATTCTTGCCTGATAGATTTCCAGCTACTGAAGAGTTTGTGGTCATCTTTGATGTGCTTTTTGTTTAATTATGCACCAAATGTACTCTATAGGCGAAATATCAGGCCGATTCAGCACCGGACTCTTCTATGATGAAGCCATGCTGTTGTAGCTGCAGTAAGTGGTTTTGCATTGTCCTGCTACACAAGGCCTTCCTGAAATAGATGTCCTCTGGAGGGGATCAAATGTTGCTCTAAAACCTTCACATACCTTTTAGCATTCATAGTGCCTTCCAAAACATGCAAAACGTATGCACTTGTGAACCCCCATACCATCAGAGATGCTGGCATTTGAACTGAACACTGATAACACACTGGAATGTCTCCTGCATCTTTGGCCCAGAGGACACGGTGTCCGTGATTTCCAAAAAGAATGTCAAATTTGGACTCATCTGACCATAGAACACTTTTCCACTTTGAAACAGTCCATTTTAAATGAGCCTTGACCCGCAGGACATGACAGCGCTTCTGGAACATGTTCACATATGGAACCAGTTTCCAATCTTCACGAAAGGTGCATATTTTGCTCTCCTCTCTCTCTCTCTCTCTCGCTCTTCCGGTTGCGCGTGCGTGGATGAGTGACGGTGGGAGGTGTGTGAGTGTCTGAGTGAGTGCTGACGAGTTTCTCTTCGTAAGTTTTTTCTTTACTTTTCCTACTTGTAGCTTGATCAATAGTTTGAAGGTGTACTGTTTGTGTGTGAAGTGTTGCCGCAATGGGTATCGAGTCTGATGGTTTTTCATCTTTAACGGCACGGCATGGATGTAAATGCGGGATAAATCAATCACAGTCGAGGATGTTTTAAATGCTATCGGAGGTGAAATAGGTGCTCGAATATCTTATCGGCATCTAGAATGAATAAAGCCATTGTGGTTTTTCTTAAAGAGGAGCCGATGGTAGATGTTTTGGTTGAGAGTGGCTTGTTTGTAAGGGATGTTTTCTTGCCAGTTTTACCGCTATCTAACTTGGCAAAAAAAGTGATGTTGTCTAATGTACCGCTTGTCTCTAACGAATCATTGAGCGCTTACTTGGTCGTTATGGCAAACTGGTGGGCCCGATAAAATTGATCCGCCTTGGCCTAAAAACCCTGATTTAAAACATGTCATGTCTTTCAGGCGCCAAACACACATGGTGTTGAACGCAGATTGTCAGTCCCTAAATGTTTCTGCCAAGTTAAATTTACAAGGCAAGGATTACACCGTATTTATTAGCACAGAGTCGATGAAATGTTTCAATTGTGGCAGATATGGACATATAAAGCAGTCTTGTCCATTGGATACTGAGGCTGAGAGTGTTGTTGGGAATGGTGAACTTGTCAATGTACAACAAATTGTAAATCCAGCACCAGAAAACCATGGTCTGAGTGTAATTAGCAATAGGGAGAACGTTGAACAAACTGAAGTGTTGACTCTGTCTGATGATAGAGAACATCACATTGAACTTGAAGCAGAAAGCAATGTGAATGCAACTGAAATTTCTGTGGATACAGATGCTCAGTTGATTACTGGAGTAAGCATTTGCAATGATTCTGCAATAGTTGTTGCTGGGGAAAATGAATCAAATGATCCTGGCGAACAGATTAAGTCTGTGGGGAGACAGAAATGTTGGTTGACAATTTGTCACAAAATATTATGGACCCACTGTTAGAACAAGAACAATGTGAATCCCAGATGATTGATTATGAGTCAGATAGTGCTACATCAGATGAAGTAGATGAGACTGAAATGAATTCTCAAGGACATTCTGAAGGAAAGACCTCCAGTTCTAAACTGAAGTCTCTTTATTCTGTTCAACAGATTCATAATTTTCTTGATGCTACATTTAATCAGCGAAGACCAAAATTAGAGACATATTTTCCTGACTTAAAACTTTTGTTGAATCCGCTTTCTACGGCAATGAGAAAAGCTACACTTGACGAACTTGATCAGCCTAAACGTTATAGACTTAAAAAGCATATGAGTGCTGTCAAGAAAAGATTGAAAATTTGTCATAAGAAATATTAATACATTTATGATTCTACATGCATTTATCTTTGGGTTTTTTCTGCCCCATCTTTATTCATCAGATGACTTTTTAAACATCGACCTTTAATATTAATGGTTGCAGGGCACAGCAAAGAGAGCTGCCTTATTTGATTATTTAATCTTAAAAAAAGCAGATATAATCTTGCTTCAAGAAACCCATACAGATCCACAAAATCAGGCACACTGGTTTGGAGATTGGAAGGGCACTGCACTTTTGAGTCATGGAACGAATTTAAGTGCAGGTATTGCTATTCTTTTTTCATCACGTATTGGTAACCAACCAGTAATGCTAGAGATTTTGCCTGGTAGAATTTTATGTAGATATTACTCTTGATGAAATTGATTTCACTTTCTTCAATGTTTATGCACCAAGTGTTGGTCAGAGCGTGTATTTTTTTGGAAAGCTTTCTGATGCTTTGTTGCAGTGTCCTCAAGATAATGTTGTAGTAATGGGGGGTGATTTTAATTGCACCACAAATCCAGATTTGGATAGAAATCATGATGAACCCCATCCATTATCTGCTAGGATTTTTAAAAATCTGATTAATCACCATGAATTGATTGATTTATGGAGGGAGACATTTCCTGGAATCAGACAATATACTTGGTTAAAAAGAAATTCAAATAATTTATCTGGAGCCAGACTGGATCGTTTCTATGTTAGAAAAAGACATAGAGATCGGTTCTTTAATAGCTGTATTTCTCCATCTTTCTTGTCTGATCACCATTACTTTTCAATGTCTGTTTCTGTTGCATCTTCTAAAATCTATAAATCACACTGGCGTTTCAATAATATGCTTCTGCAAGATCACAACTTTCTTCAATCTTTTAATCTCTTTTGGGAATCTTGGAGAGAAGAGAGAAATAGATTTAAATCTCTAAGTCAATGGTGGGACATTGGAAAGGTCCACATAAAGATCTTTTGCCAACAATACACAGTGCAAAGCATCGGAAGCCTAAAAGAAAAAATGAAGACTCTTGAAAGAAGCATCCTTGAACAAAGGCCAGTAGTTTTCATGACGACTTGACTTCTATTGATCACATCAAAGAGAATAAGTTGCTTCTGAAAAACCTGTTGGAGGAAAGAGGAAAATTTGCGTTTTTAAGAACTAGATTTTCCCAATTTAATGAAATGGATGCTTCAACCACATTTTTTTGGCCTTGAAAAAAGCCAATGGAACAGAAACAGTTTCATCGACTAAAACTTCCTAATGGTCGAGTGACAACTAATCAACAGGAGATTCAGTCTTGTGCCATTTCTTTCTATGAGGATTTGTATTGCTCTGATCAGTGTGATGATTCAGCAACAGATCAATTTCTACAGGATTTGCCTAACATTTCGGAGAATGAGCAGACCCAGCTTGACAATCCTATAACTTTCTCTGAGGTTTCACAGGCTGTGCAGGAGCTGAGCCTCGGGAAGTCACCTGGGTTAGATGGACTTTCAGTGGAATTCTACAAATGTTTTTGGGATATAATCGGCCAAGATATGTATAATGTTCTTTTAGGATGCATTAATGAAGGGATTTTGCCTTTGAGTTGCCGGAGGGCATTATTGACATTGATCCCCAAAAAAAGGGGACCTTGGATGCCTCAAAACTGGCGACCAGTCTCACTTTTATGTGTTGATTTTAAAATCCTGTCAAAAACATTGACTAATAGACTCAAACAGCACATGGCAACCATAATCCACGTGGATCAAACTTTTTGTATCCCTAAACGGACAATATTTGATAATTTATTTTTGGTGAGAGACATCATTTCAATTGCAAAACATCATAAGTTGGACATTGGTTTACTGTCTTTGGACCAGGAAAAGGCTTTTGACAGAGTGGACCATCACTACATGTTTAGGACTCTGGAAGCTTTTGGATTTGGTCCATATTTTGTTTCATGTATTAAGCTGCTGTACAGTGATATTTATAGTATGCTTAAGATTAATGGCTCTCTGACTAGATCATTTCCGTGACTAGAGGCATAAGGCAAGGCTGTCCTCTATCAGGTCTCCTTTATGCAATGTCTATAGAACCTCTTTTAATTAGTCTGAGGAAACAGATATGTGGTCTTTCTCTTCCTGGTTCCCTGAAATAATTCCCATAAAACTGATTGCATATGCTGATGATCTAACGATAGTTATAAAAAATTCTGAGGATGTTAATGCACTTATGTCCTCTTTAAATAATTTTCAAAAAGCATCATCAGCTTGCATTAATTGGGAAAAGTGTACATCGTTTTTAATGGGTGACTGGCGAATTTGTGAACCTCCTAAGTTGCCAAATCAGTGTAGGTGGGGCAGGGATGGATTCAAAATGCTTGGAGTTTATTTTGGAAATGATCAATATGAAAAGAAAAACTGGGAGGGATTAGTTGATCGTGTAAACGGTAGACTTCAGAGGTGGAGATGGCTAATTTCACAACTTTCTTTTAGAGGAAGATGTTTAGTCATAAATAATTTAACAATGTTGTGGCACAAGTTTACTGTTTTAGACCCTCCCAAAGATTTGCTTAAAAGTGTTCAAAAAGCATTGGTTGATTTTTTCTGGAATGGCTGTCATTGGCTTCCTCAAGGGGTCCTTTACCTTCCAGTGGCAGAAGGGGGTCAAGGGCTTATACATCTGGAGTCAAAGATTTTGTCAATGAGGATGCAAACATTGCAGAAATTATTGTATAGCTCAAATGATGTACCCTGGGTGGTGTATGGGAAGTCTATACTTAAAGATATTGGGGGAATTGGTATTGATAAACAATTATTTCTAATGCAGAGATCATTTGTTAAAAAGTGTTCTGATTTGTCATTGAGCTTTTATACTTCAGTTCTTAAATCATGGGAATTGTTTGAAATATCAAGAATAGCCGATGAACATTATGGAGTGGAAGAACCTCTTTTTTTTAATCCTCTTTTTGAGCTTGTATTAAATGTATCCCATTCTTTGATTAATAGATTCTTGAATGCGGGTGTTACTAAAATTATTGATTTGATTGATATAAACAGAGGCCAATGGAGAACTATACAGTCACTTGCTGATCAGGTTGGCTTGAATTCTGTTCGAATTATAGAAGGGTTTGTGAGGGGTCTTAAATCCTCTTTTCCTTTATCCATTGATAATTTTGTAAATCATGTTTTAAAGAATGGTGATATATCGCTGAGTTTTCCTCAGATAAAGGTGATTCCTAAAGATTGTCAAATTGATGAAAGTTTTGGTTGTACCTCCTTATTAAAGGGTTATGGAAAAATGTTTTTCGATTGTATGGGGAAAAAAATATTATATCATATATGTGTCAAAACTTTACATTTGGATCAATTGAAAGGAAAATTGATACTAAATGGAGACCTCAACTTTCTTTATCTGAAGACATTTTTCCATCTTGGAGACTTTTGTATAAATCTCCTATTACTAAGAGGTGTGGGGATCTTCAGTGGAGATTGATCCATTGTATATTAGCCACAAATAAGTTTGTTGCAAAAGTGAATGAAAATGTTGCATCAAATTGTCCATTTTGTGATGCTTTGGATACAGTTTTTCATATGTTTTGTGATTGTCCTAGACTTGATCCTATTTTTGTACTGTTGAGAAAAATACTAACAAAATTGGGTTTTCTGTATACTAATAGTTTATTTATATTGGGCTGTTGTTATAGGAAATCCTTACAAGAACAATGTGTACTTGCTAATTTTGTAATGGGACAAGCTAAATTAGCAATTTTGAAATCTCATCAGGAAAAAAAATGCAGGAAGGGATATTTGTATGGTGGCTCTATTTAAATCTTTAGTGGAAGCACGAGTGGTTATAGAATACACATATTACAAGCATATTAATAATGTTCCTTTTTTTCAAATGGAGATGGTGTGTTAAGGAAGCACTGGTTATAGTGAGTGGTTTTGGAGGGTTGGTTTTTAATTGGTAATGTAAGGTATTTATTGAGTGAATACAATATTTATACGGTGGTAATGTGAATGTGATATGTGATAATTGGTTTTAATTAATGTAAAATAAAGGGTCTGTAAAAGTCAAAAAGTCTCTCTCTCTCTCTCTCTCTCTCTCTCTCTCTCTCGTTCTCCTCTTTCTTCCCATTAATCATATTTGTTCACATTACCGAGGAGAACGCAGAGTAACACTGTTGATAGGAGTCTTAATTAGCAGGGACGATCTAACACACACCAGAACCTGTGTGAAGATCAAACAGCCTGTATCTGCTTACCGTTCAAATATCCCTGTCAGTTAGCACAGAGAACAAATTTGATTTTTTACAGCATTTTGTACCTTTCCCAGTAATTGAATTGTGCACCTCATAACTAAATGTTATCTCCGCAAATAGGGCGACACTAACACGTTAAACCACTTAATATCATCTGTTGTGGCTTGTGACCGAGTGTTTAAAGCAGTCATGCATGCTTAGAGGTGTGGACAGCATGGCGACTTACCGAATATAATGAACTTAGTGCTCATAGATGATTAGCGGGGGCCAATTAAGGCTTGACAGCGTATATGTATGTGCGTGGAGGCCCGTCTTCACAGCCAAAAGAAGTCTGAATGAATTAGAGTTACTAACAGATGCACAAATAACTCGCAATCATGGCAGGCGTTTCAGCTAGCTTAGATTAGGTCAGCTAATTGGCACACTAACATGATTTAAATAGCTCAAATTAATGTTGGACAAAATTAGTGAGGACTATTTAAATGAATCCCATTTCAAGCTTATTTCTTTCAGATCCCCCTCTCTTTTTTAAGCCTAGATCTCATTCTGCACCTCTCCATCTCTCTCCTCACACACACTCACTTTCATGACCCCTTATAATAATTTAAGAACACAAAGCCTATGGTATTCAGTTGATTTACATATTTTTAGTTATTAAGTGTATATATGTCAAAGCTGATTTCTTGAGCCAGGAGAAAGGCATGATTTATTTATAGGTGGTGGAAAAAAAGGCACTGTGTACATGCATTTTCTAAAAACTTCCGCCATCACCGCTCTCGGATGACCAACATGTGAGGCTTATCTGCATATGCAGCATCCAAACATAAACGTAAACCTAATGAAGGCCAGAATCAATCATGCCATATTCTAAATATATCGCACCATCTCATGCAGCGAGAGCAGGTGACCCGAACTCATACAAATCCCGCAAGACTAATTTGCCTTCCTTTAAATCAATCACTCAGGCCATCAAATCAGCCTATCGCATTGTTTGTTACTCATAGATGCTCATACGTGGAACGAGTTTTCATTCCGCTCTGTTTATGAGGCATAATAAAATGTAAAATGAACTGCCAGAGGGAGTAAAGAAAGGGAGACGACTCACAGCAAGGTTTATTCAGCGATGTTCACAAGATTACCTTTACTACTGAGCAATATCTTAGGAACAGGACCCCCTGGCCACATATCAAGTGAGCGTTTGCAGTATAAATGCAAGTGTATTCTAGCATGTTAGAGCTGCTGAACTTTTTTTTCTTTTTTTTTTCCTATGAAGTTAAACACTATTGTTCTAAATAAAGAGAGCGAACACATTCAAAGTATACAAATAGACGTGTTGAAAGAAATTGCCACCTTAAGGCAAATCCTCCATATTAAGTCAGATGATTTCTCAACATTTGGCTGCTAGGATACATGCAACATTTCTCTGCTTTGAACAGATTTTCTTTACTCCAAAGCGAGTGCCATTTCTGGCACTAAGTGTTAAAATACAAAGGAGATACGAAAAGAGTCAGAAGTCAGAGCAAGTGTCGGGACTCTAAAACAGGCTCATTTAAATCTAAGTGCTTGTTATATGTTTCTAAAAAAGTACAATGCTGTCAAGAGTTTATATGAAAAAAAGTTGATATATACTGTATATATACACACACACACAAGCATAAATAATTATTTTGATGCACGCAACGCATACTTGTAAATCTTTGTAACATTACAGGGAAAAAAATCTACCAATTTCATTGTTCTTGTGACATTTGGTATGATTTCCTTTCTTCGCGGAACAATAAAGAAGATATTTTGGACAATGTTCTTTCATAGTAATTTTATGTCCATAATGACAGACCATAGTCACATTTTTTATGTATAAAAAAGAGGGCAGCATGGACATTCTATTACACATCTTTTATGTTCCACAGTGGAGGGGTGTGGAATCCCACTGGTACAAATGAGTAGATGACAACATTTTCATTTTAGGTTGAACTATTGCTTTAAAGGTCACACAATGCAATCTAATATAAATTCAATACCCATAGTGAGGAAGAAAAAAAGACTACTGTTATCTGCACTTTAACCAACCTTTGTTAGCCTGGTCAGCCTGGTTGGATTTGCTGATTTTAGAGGGGTTTTGGCAAAAGAAAGGTAGCTCTAAATTTATTTAGAGTACCTCTTTATTGCACAATGCACATTTCTTAATATTACTTTATTATATTGTTTTAATATCACTATAGTATGATATGTGTATATTTCTATATGTCTTTATATAAATATACTATAATAAACTATAATAAATGTATAGTTCCACTTTAGAACAAATATACTTAAGTATGTAAGGATAACTAAAGTGCATTAAGTGCAAACTTAGTTGTTCCAATTGAGCAGAGTTTATCGATTTGGATACCAACAGTACAATTGCATGGTATTTATATAAAGTACACATTTGTAGTATACTTTGCATACAAAAAAATTTATTTCACTAGGGCAGCAATACAGCTTTGGATACTCTTTAATCTCTTTTTTTTTTTTTTTTAAGTCCAAGTTATTTATTTTAATACAACTCTAGAATTAACCCAATGTATTCATTTGTACATCAACTAGGCAAGAACATCTGTAATCTTCCCATCCTTAAAATATTAATTCCGGATAACACCATGAAACACAAGCAAGTATGTGTTTTTATTCTCATCCCATTGACGGTCTCCAATAGCAGATTTAGCTCAGATAATAAAAGCGCTCCTCGGATAACCTTGCCATTCATCAAGCCCTGGGAGCTTTTTACCTGTGTCTTCTGCATGAGGCTAGACAGCCCATAAAACATCACTAATTAAATGCTGCTTTGGAGCTTCATCCGACCAGGTTCCAGCATTTTTTTTTTTTTTTAAACGTCAGCGGCATTTGCATAAGCCGTACAATAATGCAACGATACGATGAAAAGGAGAGTGGAGCCCAAGAGAAGTGTTTATAGTGTAAATTAGTTCATGCCGCTCCTCAGCAGCTCGTAAACAGTCAGAGTTCTCTTACCTTGCGATGCTCTTTATGATTATCCCTATTATTATTTCTCTTTATTCTCTTTCCATCCCCTCAGGCTTTGGCAGTTTAACAGGAAATCAGCAATTAAACTCATTCAGGGTTAGAGGCCGAGAAGGCCAGTGGGAGCACAAAAAGGAACGGAGAGAGCACAGGGAAGAAAGAAAGACAGAACGAGAATGTGTTTTGGTGTAGCTCTATTACACAAGGCTTGCCATCTCTGGGACTCATCTCGTCAGCAGGGTCACAATCCTTAGAGAATAAAAAGCTCATTTTCTCTTAATGAAGAGATGGGGGAACATTTGCTCTAGGTCTCTGTACCCACTAGAGTAACGACCGTTCAGTCTGAGAGAAACATAGAGGCCATGGCATGTGAGATGCTACTTTATGCCCACTACAGCAGGGCCAAACCCAGAGAACATGTTAGGTTGGCCACCTCTAGTCCATGACAGATGCTTTGTACCATGAGCAGCCCCACGGACCAACAGCGCAAAGGCCAGAAAGACAAGGGCGAAGAGGCTGGACAGAAATGTAGAGAACAGGAAAAAGAAAGAAAGAATCAACCGACGGATTTGAAGGGATAAATTCAGACAGGTGACATAACGGTGCAATTTGAAGCAAAAGCTCTGTGGTTTGGTGGTGAATTCAAAGAGGTTTGCAGCTAGACGTTTTTGGCAGTGTGTCAAATGTTGTGGAATATATTCAGAAGCGATTATATTGTCTGTAATCATTTGGAACTGTTTTACGCGTTGACTTTCATCTATTGTCGTGCATTGTGTCAAAATGTCACACATTGTGAATTGTGAGTTCCCTGAGATGATCAGATCAAGCTGTATGAAAATGATGCCAAGCTGTGTAGCTGAACAAAGGGAGATTCAAAGCAAAACTAGACTACTTTCTCTCTCACTCTCTGACATATGCACAAAACTCACACATATGGTCAGAAATGCTCTTTGGTGTGTATATCTGCTTCATAGTTATAAGACAACTGTACAATGTGGGAAAACATGTCCAGAAATCTCATCATTTACCTCACTATCTAAATAGAGACTTCCTATAGAGTTCTGCTGTTCTTCAATTAAACATAATATAATAAGTACTGGGGGTACCCACGGTGGCTCAGTGGGTGGCTCACTGTTGCCTCAGCAAGAAGGTCTCCGGTTCAAGTCCCAGTTGAGCCAGGACGACTTTTTCTGTGTGGTGCTTGCATATTCTCTACATGTGCGTGTGGGTTTCCTCCGGGTGCACCCTGCAATCCAAAAACATGTATCGTAGGTTAAACAGGAGACACTAAACTGTAAAGGTTTGAATGAGACAAATGCAAATGCCTGTGTGAGCCCTGTGATGGACTGGCTATCTGTCCTGACTTATGGTCCAAGACAATGGACTCCAGCATCCCTGCAATCCTGCAAAGGATAAGCGGTTTGGAGAATGGATGGATAATTACAATTGACTAACCCTAAAATTTGAAAACAACTTAAAAACATTTAACAAGTGATTAATAATTTTGTAGATGAACCATTTGCACTATTAAATTCTAGCTGACACATTATTTTCATATTATTTGCATTTAGCTAATTAATGACAACATGAACATTCTGTAAAAATGCTATAAAAATTAAAAAAAGTTATTAAATTATTTATTTTTAAAGATTAGCCGTCAGAATTAGATAAAAGTTACAAATGTAAGAATAGACAGAAATGCTTAAATAGCCAATATCGAATTATACATTTAAAATATGGACCTAAACTAATATGTTAATATATGTGTAGATAACTGCTGTTTCACCAATATATTGAGCCTTTTTCTACACATATATATATATATATATATATATATATATATATATATATATATATATATATAAAAGAAAGAAAAAATTAGATTAGAATATTTCTCTTAGACTGCATATTTTCAGACAGCATTTTGGATTAAATAGAGATTAAATGTAACCCTTTGCCTAAGACTCTTCTAAGAAAAAGACCTTAAAAATGTCACCTGTATCTCCTCTGAAGTTTGCAAAGATACCTCAACTATGTCATAAACTCTGCTCAGATTTTTCCAAGATAGCAAAGTCTGCAATAAAACAACAGAAATGTCAATATCATCTCAAGCATTTTTCATCAAATAGTTTGAAGACCAAATTACCAAGATATGCCATCCACATTATTTAAGCTCTATAACCTCAATGTCAAAAAAAAAATCTCAGTTCATTATCTTTTTCCCCCACAATTTTTTTTTTTTCCTTAGAAGAAACACCTTAGACAAACTGAAACAAAACTTCAGTGAAACAAAACTGAAAACTCCAGCTCGGTTTCTGAGGGAGCAACCTTTGAAGTGCCATTGAGCTAATTCTAGGGACCTTTTTCAGCAATGTCCTTTCCAGAGCTACAGCTAAATCATTCGTACACATACAGCCCATCATACTGGCTGAGAAACATGCAGTGAGCATCATAAATGGCTAAATGAGGGCTGGACTATCTCCTATCTGTGTCCAGCATGCCATCCACTGGCTCCCTAAACACTGGAATTGGATGGTGCTTTGGAATCCCACCCAAAAGACAAACCCTGACATTTGAGCGCACCCATAATCCAAAAAGGCAGAAATTGCCAAAAGCTCAGTTTAGGAATGGAAGATTAATTTAACACCAGGCCACCATCACACAACGACACGCTCACACCAATACTCACTTAACCAGAACTCACTCAATTCCTCTATTCAGCTCAATCATGTCCTTTCCTCCTCTCACATACACCTTTTAGACCACATCTATTCTGTCATGGCGGCTGGCTGTTTGAGTTATCATTTGGTTTCATCAGCACATTGCCATTTATCAAGAGATTCAGATACAAACTATGCTATAGACCCACAATGCCCCCTTCTGGTCACTTATTATTCATTTGTTTCTCAGGAGAAAGGCACATTGTGAAAATAGCATTCCTCACTGCTGTAGTAAAACGGTATCATTCAGAGTCCTATGTCTATATACACAGTGATGACAGTTTTACATTCAATATTGACCCGGATATTACGGCCATAAAGAATCATGGTATAATGATATCTGACATAACCTAAACATTATTGGACCTTTGAATTTGTCATCAGTCGATAACATTGTTAAAGTGTCAGTTTAAAGCTAGAACTTTCTATAGTCTACAGACAATTACCTTCCATTCCACAAACAAACTGCTTCACTCTCAAAGTTTTGAGCTCCCTGGAGGCCGTTTAATCTCCATGTATAACTCTAATGGGTCCAAATATAGCTTTTGAAGGTAGCTCTACAGGTAAGACACAGTAGTGTTTGAATCTGGGATAGATTTAACCACAGAGTGCACAGAGTAAGAGATCTGTGCTACGCTATGCACCTTTGTCCACATACTCGATTTTTGGTGCCTTTCAAAGTCTTATTAGTCCAAACCACTATTTTTGCCAATGCAGAATAGGAAAAATGTCACAGCAATGCAAGAATATGTGCCTATGTCTGCCTGCGAGAGAGATGGGGAATAAGGGGGTGCGGGGTGCGTCTGAACAGAATCTTTGATGTTTCACACCTTCTGAAGTGGGCCTTCTTCAGGTGTCTAAAGTGGAGACGTCCTGGAACTGTAGGGAGAGGCGCTCTTGTTCAAAGACTCGCTCTCTCACTCATTCTATCACTCCCTCTCTGAAAAAAAAAAAAAGTATAATTTTGACTATTCACTGTAGCCTGTGGCACATATTGCAGCAGCTTTATTCTATCAAAATAACACCAGGATTGTTATACAATAATATTTTCCTTTCACAGCCATTTAAGGTACAGCATATCTTTTTTTTTTATTTTATTTTTTTATACATTCTCTAATTCAAGATTATTACACAGACACAACTGAAACAATGGCGTGCGTACCAACATCAAAAAACATTTTCCCCATTCTTGGACATTCAAACAAAACACTGGACAGAAGCAAATATTTTAAAAGCAGCATCAAATCAAATATATTGCAATGTAGTGTTATATTATGCACGTATTATACGAAAACGATTGTTTTCCACATTGATTATAATAAAAGCTATTTATTGAGCACAAAATCAAATAATGATTTCTGAAGGACCAGTGACACTGCAGACGGAGTAATGGATGCTGAAAAGTCAGCCTTGCCATCGCAGGAATACATTTCATTTTAAAATATATTAAAATAGAAAGTAGTCAATAAATAAAACAAAATACAATGTGTATGATGGTGATGCTATCATGTTTTATTGAAGATTCTGGGCACACTGTGATTCATACTTTACTAAAACCTTGTCAATGACCACAAAGTGAAGCCAGAAGCTCTTCACAAAAAAGGTCATTACAACTAAATCATTTCATAATACTCGTGTGTGATCTCTCTTCTGTCACACTTTGTGAAGGCGTTGTCTTAATGAAAAGATTCTCATGCTTTCTCTTGGTTCTCTCATCACAGAGGTTCTCATATCCACAGAGTTAAAATCACATTGATTCTTTTGGAACAGCATGAACCAGACAGGTGCTCATTTAAACTTTTTCGGCACCATTTTTGGACACAGACAACTTCCCATCAAATAACACGCTTCCCATCCCTTCACATCACTCACAAAACATGCACCCATTAAATGTGAAGCATGTGATTAAGAGATAGATTTGCTTTGTAGAGACCTGTCTGATAGAAATGAGAGCAGAGACGCTAGCTCATAAACAGGCTGGCAGTTTTTATGCTCTTGAATAATTCATTTCATTTCATGTGTTGCCTGTATATTAACTATAACAAGCCCAAACCTGTCACAGTCAGAATATCTCAAAGACATCACAATGAGCTGTTGAGAGACGACAACCCAGCCTAAATGACTCATCTGTGTGTGTGTGTGGGAGGGAACAAAGAGAGAGAGAGAGAGAGAGATCAGATGCAGGTCTCTGTGTGTGACCTACAGCACAGCAGGTCTCTGATTCTATGCCTGGCTGACTTAGACATTTGCCACCTGTGCACACATACATGCTTACATGTCAGCTTTTATATCATAGTGAAGACTTTCCGACTTCAATTCTTTTACTGAGCCAATTTTCTATCTCCTAACTCCTGTGGTTAAACTGGACTGGGAAGCACCTTTGAGTAAAAATAGTAATCATTTTTATATAAGAAAAACTGTAATTACTGAATATATAATAATGATCAGCCTATACAACAATAATTGAGTTATATTAAAACTGTTTACATTATAATTTTATATAATTATTTCAATGTATGCAATTCAATTTGTTAATTTAACGCATTCATTTTGTTATAATTATATAAAATTATGCAAATTACCTATGTTGATATTTTAGTAATGCTAAAAAATAAAAAAAACACTCACAGATACAACTCATTTAACCATACCCCCCTGACCTTTATTTCATTTCATACCATCTGAACAATTCAAGCTTGAATTAACACCTAAATGCGAGTTCACAGCCAGCTCAGCTCCAGCTGCTACCATTGTCATCATGAAGATGTTATTTAGTATGTTTATTAAGCTGCTTTCCTTCCAGCATTCGCCACAATGCAAAACCTGCCCACCACACACACGAGTCAGTATATTCTCTAGTCAATGGAGCTAGATTTGCAGAAACAACATATCTGACAATGATGCAGTGAACCTAGATTCAGGCCTCCTTGTGTGTGCATGTTTATGTGTATACATGCATGAAAAATTTGTATATTACCGACTTGGGAGAGGAGATATCAGCCATTTCGATCTGCCAAGATGCATGGCAAACCTGCCAGGCTTGATTAAGTTTCCATATAAATTGCATAATAAGCAAACCAGCCATGTTTGAGATCAATTAACCCCAAAACACATGAAGATCTAATATAAACAGAGAACAACTTATCAGCATGCTTTGAAGGATGAAGACGGAGATAAAGACTGATGCACGACAAATAGCCACAGACCTTGTTTGCACATGGTATTAATCAAATAATGTTGAGGAGTGGATCTCTGGCTATTCATCATTACTGTGGACCAAGTACAATAAGCTTGCATGCATTTCTGACTACCTCTGAATGTGCTTTGAGTGATCAGATCCTTTGTATTTAGTGCTGCATTGTGATCTGACCATAAAACAGAGCTTCATCAGTGCGAAACTAAATGGGCATGAATGTCCAAGCTGCTCTTTTCCATACAATGATAGTGAATGGTTACCATGGTACTCTCAAGCAAGATTTTCAACCTATTTTATGGCTTCAAAAGATGTGAAATGGACGGCTTGAGTCATATAGTCCAATTCTATGGCGTGTTTAGTCCGTTTTGGAGCTTAATGCGCCCCGTCAACTTTCATTGTATAGACGAGAGCAGCTTCACTTCTTTTTTTATTGTATGAAAAAGAATACGACATTGGAATGACTTGTGAGTGAATAAATGTTGGCAGAATGTTATTTTTTTGGGTTAATTATGCATTAAATTCCAGGTGTGAACAGGGTCACATGTTGTCCATCTCTGTAGCAACACTGCTGTCAAACGGCATAGTATCTGGCCATCTCAAAAGAGAGAGAGAGCGAGAGGGAGCGGATAAAAGAGTGAAAACCAAATACAACATCATATTCAGAGGAAGAGGCAGAAGAGATGAGAAATGGGAGGATAGATTACATGGACAGAGAGATGGAGAACTTTTATCTCCACCTTAAGGGGAATGACATGGTAGGGGCCCCGATGAGACAGCTCCTCCACTGTAGTCCATTTGTCTCCCTGTTCCAGTCTGTCTCTTAGGAACAAAATCAATATATCTAACCTTTTCAGCAGCCGGAGGCTTAACGCACACGCTCGCGCAAACACTGACACACACTCTTCACCTCACCTTGCCTCTGCTGAGTAAGATTTAGTAAATCACACATCACCTGCTGCTGTTCATCCAGAGACTTGGAGCTAGATGGCACGTATATGGCTCAACACACACATACACACACACACACACACACACACACACACACACACACACACACACACACGATAAATGAAAGATATAAATATGGACAAAGATGCATTAAAAACTCAGAGGCACAGTGCCATCTGTTGGTCAATAAGAGAACAACAGCTTCAGCATGAGTAGCGACAGCAGGCTGTCAAGTTTTGCAGAGGAGGAAGTCAAGTTCTTTGGATCGCAAAAAAAAAACGTGAAAAAAAGAGTCTCGGAGCAATAATTGATTCTTTTATCCTATTCAACAGTGATGAAGCTGCGGTTTAATCTGACAATGTCCAGATTTTAGATAAAATTCACAGTGTGAGTGTGTATCTGATAGCATACAAGTGGGAAGGAAACATTCTCTGTTAGAACAGACTGCTATTAGAAAGTTGACTTATAATCTTCAAGGTGTCATTCTACTCATCAAGAGAGCTCTGATATCTGCATTGTAGGCTGCGAATGACATGAATTAATCGCCGTTTTATGATATACTCTCGACAGCAGCCCTCGCAAAAATCTGCACAATACTTCATTATGATTCATTGAGGAGAGGATACTAGAGACCTCTCAGACAGTCTGTCTGTTTGTAAAGTACACTGAGGCCAAAGAGTTCAGACTTGTGTGTCAATTACTGTTAAGTATAGACCTCATCTCATTTGTTTTCAATGAGAGCTGCTAACTTACAGTGACATGAGTGACAGCGAAAAAAGTTAAGAAAAGTTAAACTTTCCCTCAATGTAAAGCGGCTACCAACAGAAGTGAAGACATTCAAGCTCATGTGATCATTATGCTTCAACTACTGTAGTCGTGTGTCACGACTAAAGATGGAGAAAATAACCTTTTGAAGCAAACAATTTTGAACTTTCATGTGTGATTTGTAACGTGACAGTATAGTGACTGTTGACATGCTGCCACAAAGGCATGTGAATGAAGCTTTTGGATATCAAAAGTATCTTTATTTGATATTCTGACAGAACTAAAAGTGGGCGTGGGCGTGACAAACATAAAAATTCATATAGGCCCATATTGTATGGTTATGTTTTAAAATAGTAGGATATACTATCAGTAGTATGCATAATAGATTAAAATACTTATTATTTTTGGCTCTGAATGTCCATGGTGGTTTTACAAACAACATTAGTTGTTTCATATATTCACTAACATTTCTAAGAATTATGTTGTTTAAAGATTTTAAACCCTTAACTGCTTTTTCAACCAAATGTTAGACCAGGCTGGTAGAAGTTTAAACATTATGAATCAGGGTCAGCTCCGCTTAGCTCATTTTCTAACCCATGATAATCAAATCTCTATCAGTGCCATTAAGATGCAAGTCATCTTATTTTAGTCTTTTGAACTTGATAGCATTGAAGATTTAAGGTTTAAGCAGAGGTTTGCTTAAAACATTGATGTTGGTGTTAGGGGGTGGTCAGGCTTTGCCTATACATTGTGGGGACATTTGGCCAGTAAAACCTGAAATCACCCACCATCACCTACCCATTGGCTGAATCCCACGAGGAATTCATGCTTTTTTTAAATAAAATATTCTGATTCAGTCAAACATTTAATATGTGATTTGACTAATGACGAAGCAAATGTGTCACTGTGACTGTCGAGACCTTCTAGTGGACCTTGACTTACACAATTACTTATATCAAATTTGCAGTAAGTGATTTCTGGAAATATTTGATATTTGAGACACGCACCTACCCAAAAGAATCACGCCCCTTTCTTGGTGCCTCCAACCTCACATTCACATACACGCTATGCAACACAGGCAACGACTATGGCGGAATCTGCTGTGCCTGCCGCCCGAGGGTATGATGTCATCAATAAGTGAAGGTGATTTGTGTAACTATGATAATTCAGGTTGAATTGTTATCTAGCTGCTCTATTCCTTCGATGGCAAAGTTATCCCTTCCATCCCAAAAAACTCTGTTTTCATGAACAGCCACCTACATAACATGATAGTCCAAGTGACTAATACAAATAAAATTTGAAGATTATGGGGTTATAGCATTCGCTAAAAGGGGAACCAAGAGAAAAATCATATAATAGGAGTATGATATCTCACTTTGGCAGCTAAAGCTTGAAACGGGCGGTGGAGGAGGTTTAGAGGTGTACTGTGCATTTTCAACAAATATAGACTCATACAAAAATAATGCCTCTTAATTATTACTTATGGTAATAATTGTTTGTCCACAGAGACATTGTCCTGTATCTGTAACATTGTATTGTCTTCTTCGGGATGTTTCTGGGCTGCCACCTTTGACCAGCGGGTGTATTGCTGCCAATAACGACACACACACGATAAATAACGATTTATCGTCTGGGTCTGAAGTGCAGGAAGCTTTACTAAGGCCCTGTCCCAAATGACAAACTTCATGTGCACTTTCAGTCTTGTGGACTTGCAATGGCCGCTGCGTGCGCATGTACATTAAGTCCACAAGCCCGTAGGGTGTCCCATTTCATTTAAGCTTTAAAAAGGGTGCTCGTGAGCTTTGTGGCTGCTATGCACCCTCGATGTGCACTTCAGCTGAGCCTGCAAGTTCGCAAGCTACACAGAGGACTTTAACCCGGCAGTCACAGCGGCATTACGTCATGAAAGTGTGGACTCAGAGGAAGACAGTGAGGGTTCAGGGTGCCATTTGGGACAGGGCCTATGTTGTTGTGTCCAGTTTTGCCAGATTGGGTGGATTCCAACCCAACTAAAGGTGTACTATCCACCCAATTAAAGGTGTTGCTTACCACTTCGGTAGCCCCTCACAGAACACCCTCACGTTGGATCTCGTGTTCTGCAGTATGGACCATCTCGGCCAAATGGAATTTGATTGTGCAGGTAAAAATTGGTTTGGGTGGGTGGACAAAATGTGGGCTGGTTTGGGGTCAGTTTGGCAGTTATCAAACATCTAAATTGTATACATTTTATAGTCTAATTGGTTAACTCTTTCCCGCCAGCTTAAAAAAAAAAAAAAAGTTGCCAGCCACCACTAGGGTTTTATAATTTTCAGAAAAATATACTGTCCCATAGAATATTTAATTGAAAATATGAGCATGCAATATATGCATGCAAAGAATAGAAGATTTGAAGAGTTCGGATGCAAAAGCCTCTAAAAGATGTTCAGTCTAAAATGAGTGAATGTTCTCCACATATAGTATACAACCCCAAATCAGAAGAACTTGGGACAGTATGGAAAACACAAAAAAAAAAAAAAAGATGTGATTTCTAAATTTACTTTGACTTAAATATAAATATTTCATGTTTTGTCCGGTCAACCGTCATTTGTAAATATGCATCCTTTCCTGTCATTCAGACCTGCAACACATTTTAAAAAAAGGGGACTGAAGACACCAAGTGATGAAGTGTTTCAGGTGTAATTTTGCCCCATTCTTAAGGTGGGCAACAGTACGGGGTCTTCGTTGTCGCATTTTGCGCTTCAAAATGCGCCACACATTCTCTATTGGAGACAGGTCGGGAATGCAGGCAGGCCAGTCAAGTACCCGTACCCTCTTCCTCCGCAGCCAGGACTTTGTAATGTGTGCAGAGTGTCGTTTTGCATTGTCTTGTTGAAATATGCATGGACGTCCCTGGAAAAGATGTCTTCTTGAAGGCAGCATATTATGCTCCAAAATCTCTATGTACTTTTCAGCATTAATGGTGCCTTCACAGAAGTGCAAGTTACCTTTGCCAAGGGCACTGACACAACCCCATACCATGACAGACCCTGGCTTTTGGACTTGTAGCTGGTAACAGTCTGGATGATCCTTTTCTTCTTTGGGCCGGAGCACATGGCGTCCATTCCTCCCAAAAAATGCCTGAAATACTGATTCATCTGACCACAGTACACGTTTCCACTGTGTGATGGTCCATCCCAGATGCCTTCGAGCCCAGATAAGTCGACGGCACTTCTGGACACTCTAAACATAGGGCTTCCTTTTGGTACAATACAGTTTTAACAGGCATTTGTGGATGTAACTACGTATTGTGGTACTTGACAAAGGTTTGCCAAAGTAGTCTTGAGCCTATGTGGTGATATCGCTTATAGATGAATGACGATTCTTGATGCAGTGCCGCCTGAGGGATCGGAGATCACGTTTGTTTAGCTTAGGCTTGCGCCCTTGTCCTTTATGCACTTAAATTCCTCCAGATTGCTTGAATCTTTTAATTATGTTATGCACTGTTGAATGTGAAATATCCAAATCTCTTCCTATCTTTCTTTGAGGAACATTGTTTTTAAACATTTCAATAATTGTCTCATATATTTGTTGGCAAAATGGCGATCCTCGTCCCATCTTTGCTCCTAAAGGATTAGACCTTTCTTGGATTCTGCTTTTGAGCCAAATCATAATTACAATCACCTGTTGACATCCCCTGTTTCAAATCACATCATTATTTAACCATTTCACCTCATTACTAAATTGCTCCTGTCCCAACTTTTTTTGAAATGTGTTGCAGGCCTGAATGACAGGACAGGATGCATATTTACAAATGACATGAAGTTGACCAGACAAAACATGAAATATTTTTGTTCATATTGTCTGCAATGAAATACAAGTCAAAGTAAATTTAGAAATCACTACTTTATTTTTTTATTTGCGTTTTCCATACTGTCCCAACCTTTTCTGATTTGGGGTTGTACATTCATAAACAACTTTCCCTTCTTATACTTTCAAATCCCAGCCTCAACCCATTCAGAAGTACTGGTACTTAGGTAGAGACCTATACAAAGAAGCCTGGCAAAAATGCTTATTTTAAAGAAAAAAATCAGACGGATTTAGAGGCTTTTGCATCTGAACTCTTCACATTTTGAACAAAAACTGAGAAAACATTTTTGTCAAAGACTACATCCAGATCGGATTCAGAACGATGATCTAAACAGATGGAGCTTCACAGTCCTATTGCTCGTTCTGAGTTGACATTTCATTCAGTAACATTAGATAGTTTTGATTTGTATGCTGTTTAATGTTGATGATCACGTTATGCATTTTCTTATATACGATCGCTTGTTTTTTTGTTTTTTGTGTCTTCTTCGTCTGTGTTTTGATTTGGAGATTTTGTACTCATTCAGAAGATGCGTAATGTGTTTTTCCAAGGGTTAAAGTCATTGGCTAATTTCTTGATAATCATTTTGACAGTTTCCACCGGGACCTTTTACTCATATCTACTAATTCTCTTTAATGTGTTTGGCCTGTTTTAAGGAGATACAAATGGTGCTTACCAACCATGATTGACATGGCATTAAAATTCACATTATTTTGGCAAAGTTTTGGGCAGGTTTTTCTTGGAGTGGTGGGTTTTAGTGAGCTTTTGGGCTGGAAATCGTCACCCAATCTGCCAACACCGGTTGTGTTCCCACACAAAAACAATCTGCTAATGTTGCTTTTGCCTTATTGACTGCTACATGTAACTTGAGTCGGATTAGCATTGTAATTAGGTTTTTTATGATGACACAATAAATAGAGAACTAGACTAAAGATGGTTAAACTTGCTCGTAAATTTCAACCAGTCATCTAACTATCAGCGTAACTGTTCTTTCAGATACACAAAAATGCTATTTATGCATGATAAATAATATTTGAAAAATGGCTCTTCACTCATCTTCCCGCAGCGGCTGGGGTGCGTGTGCAACTGTTATCAGGTCAGAATGTTGTGTTTACAAACAGTAACTGAAAATCCTGCATAGAAAAGAAAAAAAGTCTTACAGGGTTTGGAATGACATGGTGAGAAAAGTAATTTAAATCAGCACAATCTTTCAGAAATCAACAGCATTTTCTTGTCATGTCTTTTTTTTTGGTGGCCTTCGCATCTACTTTGTGAGGGTTTTTAAAATGGCTCCTTGATACTATAAATTGTCTGTGACATAGAACACTGTGATGTACGATTTCCATAGAGTGTCTTATTCATTGTGACAAGGTGTTTCAAAACAGAATGAATCGCAATGAAGGCCCTGGCTTAAAATGCAAATGCATGGGGTGCCAATGACTAACTATTGTACACCAAGAACTTGAAGAAAAATAATGTCATGCATGAGTGTTTTTCCTTGTTTTACTCTGAATATTGTGTGCCACTTTGACTTGGCTGTCACTGAGGTACTAGATTTTTCAATATTGGTTTAGTGATACCTCCCTGTAGCTATCCATTTTCATTCAATTCAGAAAAAAAACACCTCTAGAGACATTAGCTACGGCTGAGTGAAGTAATTCATCACCGCAAGCTCTTCAAATACACTGGCGTTGCGTAAAGCAACATTAATGCATTGTTCACCAAACATGATGCTCTCATTCCTCAAACAGCATAACTATGCTGCTGTTAGAAACCTTTGTGGCCTAAAAGACATTTTAGGCATTACTTTTCTGCTGAACTATTATCAGTTTGAAAGAGAGAGAGAGAGAGACAGCTGCTGCCGTTATGCCGTGGGTGAAGAGACACATTTGAAGGAGTGTGTGGGTCGAAGATGACAGTGGGGTTTTTTCATTTGACTTTTAAGTGCAGTAAGATGGAAGATGTAAGGCTGACAGGTCATGTAAGTTATGAGAGGGTGAAAAACATATCACAATGTGACTGCACCAACACACATACATGCAAACTAGCCTGAGAAAAGCAAACACTCTCGACACACAAATATTAGCATGCACAAACAATTCCCGCCCTTTGGTGTACCTCTCTAGCGACGGTGAATTGATGAGCGAAATCATGGTTCCATCACCATAACATCTGGCTGCATCTGGCTTCAAATCAGTGTTTTTGAACCAAAACCGTCTTACCTATGCCTCAAGGTGTCATTGAAAGAGGCAGGGTGTTAGTATATCCTGCACGTTTGGCTCACAGCACTCCACTAAAGAGCCGGCAGTGCGGAACATTCTGAATAAAGAAAGTCATTTAGCTGCGTTTTGCTGCCGGACAGAGAATAAGTGATTGCCCTGGGCTCCTCTCTACTCGCTCTCAAAAACAAAGTCATAATTGAGGTCTTTGTGGGGGAGAACATTAGACTGTGAAACATTTATGCGCGTATTCGTCTGCCGAATAATAATAATGCCGGCAGTGGTGTCTCTTTAATATTAAAAAACACAAACATTTGCACGAGTTCAACTTTCTTTATTACCAAATGCAATAATGAGATGTTTGTGCTACCATTTGATTCAAAGGGAGTATTTTCATCTACCGCTAACAATGTCAGCTTTGTGAAGGTGAATAGGTGACTATGATTTTTGCAATGCTGAAAATGCAAACTGAATAATGAAATATAAAAATCAAGCATATAGTGTAGGTTCTGGGTGGTCATGTCAGTCAAGCTTGCATCAGCTGACACTCTGTGTCCACCTATAAGAATACAACCCTTATCACAGCATTTTTATTTAAAGGTGCAGTGTGTAGTATTTAGGACCTCTTGACAGAGATGTAATATAAATACATAACTATATTTTCAGTGGTGTAAGAACTTACATAATGAACCGTTATTTTTTTATTACCTTAGAATGAGCAATTTCCATCTACATACGCCGCGGGTCCCTTTACAATGAAATCACCATTTTGCATCACCGTGTTCGAGGAACTCACACTGCGCCGAACAACGAATTTGGGGATGCTCCTAAGCATCAGCGAATCTGAAGTCTGAATAAACACTAGTCCAATCCGATTGGCGTAAGTGATGACGCCACTGTGACAGCGCATCCAGAAGTATAAAAGGAGCCGCGCAAAATGGCGGCAGTTATTGCTCTTCAGCATAGTGCTCTCTGTGATTGTCTGTCTATTTACTGTTGTTTGTCCAGTTGTGCAAGTATGTGAAAGCAAAGTATGCAAGAGAAAGCAAGAGAGTTTAAGCAGTGTGTGCATCCGTGTCCCCGCTACATTTCGGGCTCGGATGCACACCTGCTTTGTGTGCAATGCCTGGGTGTTCAGCATGCTCAGCATTGTGTGAAGCTGACACTCAGGCTGCTCCGCTCTCGGCTGGCCGTGTTCGATGAGGCCGGCCAGCCTCGTGAGCCCCGTGGATCGGTCCCGCATTCGCCGAGGCGGTGCGGCGAGGCCGGTCATGGGGCTCACGGATGGACATGTCAGCGAGACTTGGGACTGCTGAGGCATCTTCCCAGTCTTTGTCTGTCAGTTCAGATGTTCTCCTTCCCCGTGTGGAAGCCTGCGCTGCGGCTTCTTCCCCCGGGGCGAAGGACCCGATGCTTGAACGGTCTGATTCTGGGGAATTAGACGTGCTCAGCATCGGGGCAGTCGAAGTTATAACGAGAGCTCCCCACTTCTTATATGCAAGACTCAATCTCACGATTGCCGAGGCAGCGCGCAGGTTATGGGTCTGCTATTAAGGTGAACACACGCGATCTGTGTGCATGGGATACTGGTTGGCTTAACGGCTTGAGCCACGTTGCTGAGGCAACGTGTGGTTTACGAGTCCGTATATTACGATAAAACAGTATTGCCTGATGATTATGGCTGCATTTAAGTCTGAGGATTTAAATGAAATATGATCTGACTCTAAGGAGTTAGATATTCAGCCTGTCATTCAGACCATGTTTCACCGTGATACTGTTCGGCTTTTTTCTCCAGACGATGAAAGCCAATTGTATTATGACGGTTTGAACCACGTTGCTGAGGCAACGCGTGGTTTATGAGTCCGTATAAATACAATAAAACAGTGTCGATGAGTATGGCTACATTTAATTCTGAGGAATTCAATAAAATATGATCTGACTTTGAGGAGTTAGATATTCAGCCTATCATTCAGACCATGTTTCACCTTATTGTGGCTGTATTTAATTCGAAGGAATTAAATTAAAATATTATCTGACTTTGAGGAGTTAGATGTATTTTTTATTCAGCCTATCATTCAGACCAGGTTGCACAGGTTGGCTGATTATGATGGCATTTAATTCAGAGGAATTGAGTTTCATGTTATCTGACTTTAATAAGTTGGATACTTTAATTATGTCACCTAAGCGTGTTTGACTTGTCTGGATATTCATCTAAGGTGGAGCCCTCCTGAAGTTGATGTCGCTTCGCCACCTTGTGGCCTGCGGACACATCAGTTTCAGGCAATTGCTATTCCCAGTGTCTGCCCTAGTGTTGCGGCCCTGTAGAGCTGCTCCTTAGATGAGGCCCCTGCTGGCCAGCCCCTCTCCCGGGTAGGAGCGATCGAGGTCGCCTCCCTGTGGAGTTTTCGGGAATCGATGCTGTGCTCCCCTCATCAAGTATGCTTCGGGCCACATCGTTTCCTCGCGCGCGACGCTGCTGCACCAGCCGCCTCTAGCAAGACTTGCGGCAGTCCAGCAAACGCATACTCACACTGAAAATCTTCCTCGATTTCACCCTGCCGGTTAGCCGCTTCAGGGGGTCGGGAAGGAGGCTCGGTTGACACCCGAGGCCGGCCTCGAGAGCTGGTTCCCATGGCAGATTATCTTGGGAATGGTTATGCCTCCGAATATATCTGCATGGGGCCTGCGTACTGTAGAAGAGGGGATACAGACTGCAGTTCAGTTACCTTCCCCCGAAGTTCAGTGGGGTGGTCTGGACGGCAGTGGTCCCTGGGCAGGTTCGGGTAATGGAACAGGAAGTCCACTCGCTGGTAAGGAGGCCACAGAAGGTGCTCCTCCGCCAGACAGGGAGTCAGGGTTCTACAGCCGGTACTTCATAGTTCCTAAGAAGGATGGCGAGGCCAACTTTAGATCTGAGGTACTTGAATCGTTCTCTGAGGAGATTCAGATTCAAGATGCTTACAGTTCCTCCGTTGTGATTCAGATCCAGTCTGAGGACTGGTCTGTCACGACGGGTCTAAAGAGGACGCATGCTTCCCTGTATCCATCCTTCTGTGTCACAGGAAGTTCCTGAGGTTCGCTTTTGGGGGCAAAGCGTACCAATATCAGGTTCGTCCATACGGCCTAGCCCTTCCTCTGTGGTAGCAGCAGTTCGGCATTGAGGTGTCGCCCTTGGCTGCTCTCAGTGCTTGGGGTTGAGACTCTACACGCAGTAGTGTTGACGCCTTCTCAGAGAACAGTGTTCCTGGAAGTCGTATGGGATTCTCTACGTTGTGGGCACAATTGTCTCCCGCACGTATCGAGTCCATACGGGCGGTGGTCTCTAAAGTGAAGCTAGGCCATAGCATCACTGTGAAGCAGTTTTAAGGACTGCTGGGGCTCATTGCGGCCAAGGCCCAACAGAATATCTCTTGGCCTGCTGCACGAGACCCTTACAGTGGTGGCTGGGAATCAGGGGTTTTTTCCTCGAGGGGAAAACCGTTCTGTATGATCAGGGTAATGCGCAGATGCCTTCGTTCCCTAGTCATATGGAAGAAACCTTGGTTTCTGTTCCAGTGGCCAGTGTTGGGAGCATTACATTGCCGGAAGACCGTTTCAACGGATGCCTCCCTCACTGGCTGGGACGTGGTCATGGCGGCCGCTGGCGAGAGGTCTGTGGGGACCCGGCATTTCTCCTGGCACATTTACTGCCTGGAAATGCTGGCGGTCTACAAAGCTCTGAGGGGCTTTTTCCCGGACCTCCGCGGCCACCATGTCCTGATACGGAAGTAAACCAGGTGACTTTCCTTGAGGGGAAATCCATTCTGTATGATCAGGGTAACATGCAGTGGCCTTCGTTCCCTAGTCATATGGAAGAAACCTTGGTTTCTGTCCCAGGGGCCAGTGTTGGGAGCGTCCTGTTGCCGGAAAACCGCTTCAACAGACGCCTCCCTCACTGGTTGGGGTGTAGTCATGGACGGCCGCTTTTCGTGGGGCCCATGGGAGGGCCGTCATTCCTCCTGGCACATAAATTGCCTGGAGATGCTGGCAGTCTACAAAGCTCTCAGGAGCTTTTTCCCGGACCTCCGCGGCCAACATGTCCTGTTACGGACAGACAATACGCTGTCGAAGCGCACTCAATCATCAGGGAGGGTTGAGGTCGCGCCCTCTGTGCAGACTGCCACATCTAATCCTCCTGTGGTCCCAAGGGAAACTGTTGTCCATCAGGGCAATGTAGGTCCCGGGGGTCCAAAATCAGGGAGCAGACATCCTGTCAAGGCAGGGGCTGAGGCCCGGGGAGTGGCGGCTCCGCCCAGAGGTGGTGGAGGCCATGTGCGAGAGGTTCGGCCCAATGGAAGTGGACCTATTTGCGTCTCGAGAGACGTCCCACTGTCCACTGTGGTTTTCCCTCACGCATCCGCCCCGCTGGGGTTGGATGCCATGGTATAGACGTGGCCGAGGCTGCGTCTCTACGCATTTCCCCCGATTGCTCTGCTCCCGGGAGTCCTGGAGAGGGTCCGTCGACAAGGGGTCAGCCTACTTCTGGTAGCACCCCGTTGGCCGACTCGAGTGTTGTTCTCGGATATCATAACTCTGCTGGCAGGTCATCCATGGCAGATTCCTCTGAGGAGGGATCTCCTGTCTCAGGCGGCGGACACAATATTTCACCCTCGGCCGGAGATTTGGAACATTTGGGGCTGGCCCCTGAGGGGGCCAGGTACCTAGAGGCTGGCCTGTCGGGCGGAGGTGGTAGAGACCTTACTCAGTTCCCAGAGCTCCGTCTGAGAGAGACATGTACAGCCTCAAGTGGAATGTATTTTCCACTTGGTGCAGGGAGCGTGAGGTGGACCCAGTTAACTCCCCGGTGGCTTCAGTGCTGGAGTTCCTCCAAGATTGCTTCTCTGGGTCTAACCCCTCCACACTCAAGGTGTACGTGGCTGCCATTGCGGCTTTCCATACTCCTATGGGTGATGGGCCTTTGCAGGCACCAGCTGGTGGTACAGTTCCTCCGTAGGGTTCGGAGGATGAGGCCTGTGGCTCAGTCCAGAGTTCCAACCTGGGATCTGGCGGTGGTTCTCGGAAGGCTGGCTGAGGCCCCCTTCGAGCCATTGGAGTCGGCTGAACCAAAGAACCTGACCCTTAAGTTGGCTTTTCTCCTCGCCATTACCTCTCTGAGGAGAGTGGGAGATCTCCAGGCCTTGGCGGTAACGCCGACTTGCCTGGAGTTTGGCTCGGGTGTAGTAAAAGCCATCTTACACCCTAGGCCAGGCTACGTGCCTAAGGTCCCATCTAGGGTGGTCAGGTTGTTGGTTCTGCAGGCATTCCATCCTCCGCCTCACGTGACGGCGGAAGAAGGGAGGCTTCACCTGCTCTGCCCGGTAAGGGCACTCAGAGTATATTTGGCGGCACAGTGGAGGAGATCTCAACAACTTTTGGTGTGTTCTCACCCAAGAAAGGGTTGCTCTCTACTCAGACAATCAGTAATTGGATTGTCCAGGCGATAACCATGGCTTATCAGGTGCGCAGTTTGCCTTCACCTATGGCCGTGAGGGCTCATTCCACCAGAGGCATGGCCTCTTCGGTGGCCCTCCTTTCTGGGGTCCCCTTGCAGAGGCGGGCGGGGTGGGCTACCCCACACACCTTTATTAGGTTTTATAGCCTACATCTCCTACGATGCCTGGCGTTAGGGTGCTCCAGTCCTAGCTGTGCCCGGTCTCCGGCTTCACACTAGGGCAGGCGCTACCCTCGGTGTGGCCTAGTGGGTACTCGATCCCAAATTGCTGCCCGACGCAGTGTGAGTTCCTCGAAGGGAACGGCTCGGGTTATGTATATAACCCTTGTTCCTGAGAAAGGGAACGAGCACTGCGTCGCCGCCACACCTCGGCACGCCTGGAGCGCATGCTTCAGAGCAATAGCTGCCGCCATTTTGCGCCGGCCCCCTTTTATACTTCCGGCACGCCGTCACAGTGACGCCATCACGCACGCCAATCGGATTGGACTAGTGTTTATTCAGACTTCAGATTCGCTGATGCTTAGGAGCATCCCCAAATCGCTGCTTCGACGCAGTGCTCGCTCCTTTCTCAGGGAACAAGGGTTATATACATAACCCGAGCCGCTTTACAGTAGCCCTAAATGGACAAACTGCTCTACAGAGAGCTAGCTACTCTCTGCTGTCTCCAATGACATCTTTGTCCAGAGTCAGCCACCGTAGCTTCTCTATGTGCTACGAAAGGAGGGGGTGGGCAGAGGATGGTTGCAATTGCAACCTCACCACCAGATGCCACTAAATGTACACAGTGCAACTTTAAGTTGCTTTTGAGAACCTTCAGCTGCTTTCATTGAGTTGCTCTGAAGCTAATTCCCCTCAATTAGATCCTCTTCTTGTCCAGAGTCAGGATTTAGCCTCTGACATTCTCTAATGCCATTGTCATCAAGAACATTAATCAATTACAGATATAATTAATGTTGCTTCAGTTACAATCAGTTCAGCTTTTATGCTAATTGTCAATTATATTTGACAGAAGTGGTCCTGACAGAATTTATGTGAAATGTCAGAGAATTTGGCTCGAAAACTATGATTTAAGATTAACTTAAAAATTACTGAATGTTATGCTTTTTTTTTTTGTTTATTTTGAGATTTGCTGAAGATTATGTTTAACATTGTTATTAAATATTAACTTTAAGTGAACATTAAAGGTATGGTAGACAATTTTTGGAGAGGCTAGCAATAGCGAGCTAGTTTTGAAAGCCACAACCAAGCTGTTTCTCATAGTTTCAAATGTAACAAGATATTTTTCAACATCGGAATTACAAAACAATTCCACACGTAATGACTAGTAATTATTTTAATATGCAAAACTATTAGCCAATCATTGGCATTTACTTCCAAGTCTAGAATGCACCACACCTGTCAAAATGTGTTCGAAAAAGTGTTAGGCCTATATCATGTTAATTGTTAATGCAGTCTTAATTTAGAAGTAATATGCTATAGAAGTATACATCCTATACATGTATATTAAATAAATAAATAATAAAAATAAACAAACCTGGTATTGCCACAGTCCAAAACACCAAGGTAATACCATGGTTACATGTTGGTTAGTTTTCTGTGCTGTATTCAGCCTTCATTATTCAGTTGATACAAATGTGGGCAGGAACTAGGTTCAAGTAATCTTTAAAGCTGAAGAGATCCACATTGATAGTCTGTAGGATGGCAGCTGAATCTTAGATGGCAGCTGAATCTTAATCTCAGTTTTAATAGAAGTTATCTTCAGCATAACCTTTTTGACCGCTTCGCTACTGAAGTTGGGAAAGGAATTAAGACATTATTACAAATTCCAACCACACTTGCATAACATTATTCTGGGCCGGCAAAATGAATATAACAATAGCATATACTTAAAATTCATATATATATATATATATATATATATATATATATATATATATATATATATATATATATATATATATATATATATATATATATATATATATATATATATATATATATATATATATAATGCTTCACTTCAGTGTTATCAACTCTGTAATTTCTTTTTATTACATTAACAATATTCATACATCCCTGACTGCTATGATATGTGACATTATTCAAGCTGTGTTTTACTCATTAATATGTCTATGGAATATATATTTACCGCCATGTCTAATCATTTAATTATTCCATTGTTAAATGCTGTAAGACAGGCACTGCTTTTACATTATTATTTACAAATGAAGAAGAAATATGTTTTTCTCTCTAAAAGCTCCTTAAGGTATGTACACGCTGAGATGCACACACCTTAAATTAATAAAAAGGTTTCACATTTCTTTCACACAATATAATCTGCATATTGGCCAGCTGAATGAAGTAGGACATTCTTTAGAGCAATGTGAAAGGCAAGAGAGAGAGAGGGATTTCTTTGCTATGAAATGTAATCTCCTGTATTGGTTTGTGAGTAATGGAGGCAGATTCAGTATTTCATTAAGTTGGCCGAAGTGATGTATCATCCCTCTCTTCTCAGTAACGTTGCATTAACTTATTAGCTTTACTCTCTCCCGTTTTCACTCGCTCTCTTTCCCCTCGTCTGTCATTGAAACATAATCACCCTGTAAAAGTAGAGATAATAAAAGTAGAGGGAATAAATGACTTCAAGAGACACAGAGAGAGAAAGAGGTAGTTTACAAGAAGAGGGCATTTTCTCCCTTAATTTAATCAACGTGGCTCAATAGACGGACTGACAGTAGGTCATATATGTGGTTGTGAAGAATGCATCTGGTGTGTGTGTGTGTGTGTGTGTGTGTGTGTGTGTGTGTGTGTGTGTGTGTGTGTGTGTGTGTGTGTGTGTGTGTGTGTACTGGTAATCCTACGGTATGGGGACAAAATGTCCCCACAAAGATGGCAATATCCAAAATCCTTGTCCTTGTGGGGACATTTTTTGGTCCCCATGAGTAAAACAGGTCATAAATCACACTAAGTGATGTTTTTTGAAAAAGTAAAAATGCAGCATGTCTCCTGTGATGGGTAGGTTTAGGGGCAGGGCCAGTGTAGGGGGATAGAAAATATGGTTTGTACAGTATAAAATGCATTACGCCTATGGAATGTCCCCATAAAACATGGAAACACAACATGTGTGTGTGTGTGTGTGTGTGTTTGTGTGTGTGTGTGTGTGTCAGTGCACATGTGTGCATATTTGCATGTGTATTAATGGCTCGCTGCATGAGTGGAGACAGTTCATTACTGAAGCTGTCCTCCATCCAATGATAAAGCCTTTTTAATTATGCTGCATGAAACAATATTAAAGATTATTGGGGTGTGCCTAATTTTTCTAGACAGTGCCACTCCTCTCCGGGACAGCTGCCACCGTGGGACAGATGAGAATGACTGACGGCGGAGTGAACTTCAGAGACACGACAGGAAGCCTAGCCCGAGAATTAGGGCTGACTCAGCTTTTTTTGGCCCATCGAGATGAAGAGCAAGACGTCATGGGCATTTTAATAATGGCAAATACTTCTAGCAGATGTAATGCGTGAGAGGCACAATATTTTGCGATAATGACCAACTGACTGTACATTATCCATCTTGTTGTACAGAGACTGAATTTGCAGGCATTTAATATTGATTTAGATTTAAATAATTTTCAAAATAAATTATATATTTTATAGCTGCACTGTAAAACGGTTTAAAAAATGTTTAAAATTACCTTACCTTAAAATTGTAAATGGTTTATTATTGCATACATTGCAAATGTCAATACATATTGACATTTTCTGCTAAGAAAAAATAGGCCTGGTTCATTATAATACAAAACAATCACCTAAACTGCAGCAATAATATCAATATGAAAGTCCTCTGTGGATTATGAAAATTAACTCTTATTTTACTCCTGTGTTTGAGTGCAACAGTTCTTAATTGACCAGTTAACTTCAAATAAAGAGTTGATTAGAGAATCTTCTTGAAAAGCACATTCCAATGGGAGTTCATCTAGCAAAATATCAAATACATTATGTTGGTTATTAAATAAGAACAAATTCAGAACAAAGTCTGTTAGTCTAAATAAAAGTGGTAATATGTAATGTCTTTTATATTAGAAAAGAAAGAAAGAAAAAAAGAAAGAAAAGAAAGAAAGAAAGAGTCAGGTCCCCGAACACTCAGGCTGATAGAAGCTGGATGACGAGACATGGGAGGGTATGTGTGAAGGGTTTTTCTTCTCACTTTCATTTTGCAAATGTGACTGTCCTGGACTTTTTAAAAACTTGAATTTTCTCAAGATTAGCCAAAGTGAGCTCTCTCTCTCTCTCTCTCTCTCTCTCTCTCTCTCTCTCTCTCTCTCTCTCTCTCTCTCTCTCTCTCTCTCTCTCTCTCTCTCTCTCTCTCTCTCTCTCTCTCTCTTTCACACACACACACACACACACACACACACACACACACACACATACACAAGCAAAGGCAAAGGCAAGCCACACAAATCACAGTCCTCTGATGCACTGATGCATTTAATCAGAGCGGCATTTTTCAGTGGAGGGAAAGTAATCATTTTTGCACAATAAGGCCCATCTGAAAATGTCCACTCACATTTGTGTGGTGGCATGTGTGTGTGTGTGTGTGTGTGTGTGTGTGTGATTAGACTCATAGTATTTGTGCTGCCTCTTGATGCTGAATGTCACCTTCTTTAATCATTCTTCCCCAAACAAACAACTCAAGTCTGCTCTTTTCCCCAAAAAAAAAAAAAAAAAAATTTTTAGGCTCAAACTGTAGAGAACCCACTCCACCAGGAGTGCTATATCATTTACAGAATGAATTGCAATCAGGAAGGAAGGAAACGTTGATTGACTGGAATGGAAAAGGTTATTTTACATTATTATTGGTATTAGTATTAGTATCATATTAAAGAATCGGTTGAATGAATGATTTAATGATTTACTCATAATACACAAAGACACTTGTCACCGCCTACTGGCAAAACAATGTAATCTGCAGAAAAAGTAACTCAAATCCACACCAACATGCAAACAACATGCAGTCAGTCTGCAACATGCAAACACAGACAAGTGAAGAGATGCAAAAGTACTCATTTACACAATAAATGTACTAAAACTTTTTTTTTGTACTAGCCCACCACAAAATAATATATATATATATATATATATATATATATTTTTTTTTTTTTTTTTTGTGTGTGTGTGTGTGTGTGTGTGTGTGTGTGTGTGTGTGTGTGTGTGTGTGTATGTATGTATGTATATGGCCTATATATGATTCAGATGATTAGGTTAATAGATAACGTTTAGATAACCTTTTCATGATATGCTAATTTTTTGAGATTTTGGGTTTCCATGAGCTGTATGCCAAAAATCATCAGTATTAAAATACTTCAGTTGGCGTGCAATGAATCTAAAATATATGAAAGTTTAATTTTTATCATTACATTATGGAAAATGATTTATTCTAATTGGTGACCAAAATTATGTTTGGCTAACATTAGATTTGATTGAATTTGCAAAAATGACTGATTGTCTTCTCAGTAAAAATGTGTTGAAAGCTAAAAAATATATATATATATATATATATATATATATATATATATATATATATATATATATATATATATATATATATATATATATATATATATATATATATATATATATACAAGTCCTTCTCAAAAATGTGCATATTGTGATAAAAGTTCATTATTTTCCATCATGCAATGATAAAAATTAAACGTTCATATATTTTAGATTCATTGAACACCAACTGAAATATCTGTCCTGGACTTTTTAAAAACTTAGATTTTCTCCAAGATTAGCCAAAGTGAGCTCTCTCTCTCTCTCTCTCTCTCTCTCTCTACCTAATCATCTCAACTAATTAACTCTATCTCTCTCTCTCTCTCTCTCTCTCTCTCTCCTGGTTCTCTCTCTCTCTCTCTCTCTCTCTCTCTCTCTCTCCAGAAGGCCATCACACACACACACACACACACACACACACATAGAAAAGAAAGAAAGAAAGAGTCAGGTCACACACACACACACACGTATCAAGGCACCTCAGTGGGAAGTCTGTGGGAAGGAAAAGTGTGGCAAAAATGCTGCACAATGAGAAGAGGTGACCGGACCCTGAGAGAGCTGTGTCCCCTAACACTCAGGCTGGGATAGGGAAGCTGGATAGATTTATTATGGAGGGTGTCCACTCATTTTGTGTAGTGGCAGCATGCAGCCCGGTGGATGCATTATGCATTCCAGTAGTAGATTAACTGAATAGTATCTCAAAAATGTCCACTCACCATGTGGTGGCAGCATGCAGCCGGTGGATGCATTATGCATTCAGTGATAGATTAGACTTCTTTTGTGCTGCTTCTCTCTTCTCTCCCCAAACACCTCTCTTTCAATCTCAAGTCGAAATCAAGGTTCCAGAGTCTGGAGGAAGACTGGGGAGAAGAAAATGCCAAAATGCCTGAAGTCCTGTGTCAAGTACCCACAGTCAGTGATGGTCTGGGGTGCCATGTCAGCTGCTGGTGTTGGTCTACTGTGTTTTATCAAGGGCAGGGTCAATGCAGCTAGCTATCAGGAGATTTTGGAGCACTTCATGCTTCCATCTGCTGAAAAGCTTTATGGAGATGAAGATTTCGTTTAACAGCACGACCTGGCACCTGCTCACAGTGCCAAAACCACTGGTGAATGGTTTACTGATCATGGTATTACTGTGCTCAATTGGCCTGCCAACTCGCCTGACCTGAACCCCATAGAGAATCTGTGGATATTGTGAAGAGAAGTTGAGAGACGCAAGACCCAACACTCTGGATGAGCTTAAGGCCGCTATCGAAGCATCCTGGGCCTCCATAACATCTCAGCAGTGCCACAGGCTATATATATATATATATATATATATATATATATATATATATATATATATATATATATAATAATTATTTGAAGGTTGACTTTTTTGTATTAAAACGTGTGTGTGTGTGTGTGTGTGTGTGTGTATGCTAATTTTTGAGATGCCAAAATCATCAGTATTAAAACAATAAAATACCTGAAATATTTTTATTTGGTGTGCAATGAATCTAAAATATATGAAAGTTTAATTTTTATCATTACATTATGGAAAATAATGAACTTTTATCACAATATGCTAATTTTTTTAGAAGGACCTATATAAATATATATATATATATATATATATATATATATATAGAGAGAGAGAGAGAGAGAGAGAGAGAGAGAGAGAGAGAGAGAGAGAGAGAGAGAGAGAAAGCTATATATATATATATATATATATATATATATATATATATATATATATATATATATATTTCAAGACAATCGTCAAAAGTCATTTTTGCAAATTCAGTCTAATGTTAGCCAAACATTTTGGTGACAATTAGAGGACAACAATTACCAAAACATCTTTGAAAACCAAACGTTGAATTGAGCAAGGAATAACTGATGTATAAGATCAATGAATTGTTGTTAAACTGTTGTCTTTTGTCTGTATTATTGACTGTAAATCAGCTATGAACAATGTTATCAGTTTATGATTTGTCAACATTTTAAGTTATCTTCTCATTGAGTTCCCATTAAAAGCGGTACCAATGTTAGTCTAACATGTCTGGAGCCATTCTACAAAACCTCACTATAGGCCAAGTGACTGTGCTGGTAGTTACAGTTAGCGTTATGTTTATTTATTTCAACAGAAATATACAAATGTTTATCGAACAAGTTTCTCAGATGTAGCCTTTATTTAAAGATGCATCCCAATGTGCATACTATTCACCCTATCTGCCCTAAATAGTAGGCTATTGAATATTACCAATGTCATACTATTTAGGATGGATAGTATACTCATTGAGATGCATTTGTAAGTTGCATGCGAGATGCTAAAAAGCAAACACCCATCAAGCACATGTTTGCACACGAACAATTAAAAAGCTGCACACTGGAAACCAAAAACGCATTTTGTATGAACCAACCACCTTGAAACTATGCAATAGTTTCTTTGAAACTATTGCATCCTTATAAAAAAAAGATTATTTGAAACATTTCTACATAAGTTGTGGAATATATTAGTGGTTATTCACCTTGAATAACCTGAATAAACAAGAGAAATAAGAGTTGACTAAGGCCACTGGCTTTCCTAAATCTTCAGCGCCCTGACCTTGGGAGTTTGCGCACACTTAAACCACTGCTGCTGTGTTTGTTGCCATGTCGTTATTACCGTAATTACATGTACAAGATGGCAACCTGTGATGTTCTACATCTGTTCGGCTCTGGTTCACATCCTCAAAGTCGAAATTATGCATTTTTGTCAACACTATCAAAGCTCAAGTAAAACTGCAGTGGTCAGGTCGTAGCTACACCGGTCAAGTCGGATCTGAGTTGTAATCGCAAGTTATATGAAGACGAGAACGCTTTTTTGCAAGTTGGAAACTTGTAATTATTTGTAATAGGATAAAATAGATAGATTTTTTTTCTTTCTGTCTGTATATATATTGACTTGAAATGATGGGTTACTGACAACAATTTTTTTTATGAACAATGTTATTAACTTGTCAATAAAATAAAATACACCACAAATAGGTTATTGTGCCACAGCATTGTGATGCTCCAATATAGTTACAATCAAAAATAGTTATTTATTTCACTTGATTACATTTACTTGCTTACTTAGCCTACTTACATATTCTTACATTAATGTTGGGACAGCAAAATAATAATAATAATAATAATAATAATAATAATAATAATAATAATAATAATAATAATAATAATAATAATAATAATAACAATGTTAAATAAGCCCACATTGACTGATGTTGTGCTCACAGTGTGAAGAGTTTTTGGAGTTTTGAAGAATATGTCCTAGCAATTGTAAAAAATAGATACATTTAATAAAATGTAATAATAATAAAACACCTTATAATTGATAACTATTAGAGAGAGAGAGACATTTGTGTAGAGAACAAAGCTGACTAAATATGATTATTATCTTGGTCTTTAAAAAAAAAAATTAAGGAATGATGTTTCCAACTTTCATATCAGTTATTATGGGGGTTTTTTTGTGTGTTTTTTTACAATGAATAGCCTGACATGACAAGTTTTAGAAAGAAGCATTCCAGCATTCACAGATTTCACACACAAATAAGTTTTTAGTGAGACAGTTGCTAGTTGGTGTCGGGTTCAATATGAACAATGTTATCAGTTTATGATTTGTCAGACTCTCTCTATTCATCCTGCTGTTCTCTACTCCTCAGATCCAGTCTGCCCCTCAGCTTGCCCTCACTATATGACAGCCCCTCATCCATGTTAGTCTAACATGTCTTCAGGAGCATGCTGCCAAATACAGAGGGAGTTCAAAAGTATGTGGAACAGGACTGGGAGCAGTTGAATGAGGTTGGTCTGATGGACTGCATTCTAAACATCACAAAATCCCAATGCGGCAAAGGTGGAGAATGAAAAAGATTGAAAGGATGAAATGACTGGTTTTCCCAGAGAGGATCTCGCTGTTCTCTGAATTTGATCTGCACCCAGATGTCATGGGCTACCTTCATCTGATTGGCTGCAGAAGACTCATTAGCCTGTGTCTGTGAAATGCTGTCATGATGCCAAAGAGGACACCTAGAACTGCTCAAAATAAAAAGATCAAAAATCAGGAAACAGACTACTTTTGGTACTATTTTCATAAGTAAGGTGTACATTTTCAAAACTCTTAGTAATCACAACATATCAAAAGTGCACTTTTTTTTCTTTTTCTTTTTTAATAGCCTATTTTCAATTGAGTTAGTACAATACACAAAATAACTGTTTCATCTACTTTCATAAAGCTCTTCTATCAAACTTTTGATTTGCATTTCTTCTCGTTCAGTTTAATACATTTGTCTATATTTAATCCAACTGATCATAATGGTTAATCAAAGTCCAAGAGAGAGGAAACGGTCAATGACTGTGTACAGTAAGCTCAAGTAATAACTGCAGTGGTCAGCTCGTGAGCTAATTGTCATGCTTCATCACAACTGTTTATAACACACTAGATATATAGCATTATGGATTCAATTACATGCCATCTGTAGGCTGTATTACTGTAATTAATTTGATTAAATCTTGCAATGTTGCTGTTGAATGAACTGATTGCTTAACATACTAAACTGAAAGAAGATCATACTGCTGTGTTTCATGATGAAACCAAATGTTCTTATTACATATTACAAAAATATTGTGCTTGAAACGATTATGTTGACTGAAAATATGTGCAAGAGAATGAAAGCATTACTTCAGGTTTTGAAAGAATGTCTAGTTGTGTTACAAGTGTGGATCAGTTTGGAGTGTTGTACTAAGAGTTTTGAAAATGTGCACCATATTTTGTGAAAAAAAAATGTCTTGCCTTTTTCATCCTAAAAAAGTGTATTTTTACATTTCGTGTTTGGACGGAGGGGCAGACAGACAGACAGATAGATAGGTAGGTAGGTAGGTAGGTAGATGATAGATAGATATAGATAGATAGATAGATAGATAGATAGATAGATAGATAGATAGATAGATAGATAGATAGATAGATAGATAGATAGATAGATAGATAGATAGATAGATAGATAGATAGATAGATAGATAGATATAGATAGATAGATATAGATAGATAGATAGATAGATAGATAGATAGATAGATAGATAGATAGATAGATAGATAGATAGATAGATAGATAGATAGATAGATAGATAGATAGATAGATAGATAGATAGATAATGACCACTAGATGGAAGCATTTTGCACATTAAAGCATCTAGAGCATGGTGTGCCCGGTCCTGCTCCTGGAGATCTACCTTCTTTGCAAAGTTGAGCTGCCTCCCTGATTAAACACAACTGAACCAGCTAATTACGATCTTCTGGAGCACTTGATAATTGCAGAGAGGAGTGTTGGATCAGGTTGGATCTGAACTCTGCAGGTAGGAACAGGATTGGACACCCCTGCTCTAGAGTCTAGACGTTTTCATCAGCCCAGCATGTTCTCTGACTAATCAGCTCTGCTTTAAATTAAATAATTACTGACACTATTGCATCGTAACATTATTTTCAGTAATTTAATTTGATATTTTATAGGCGCACACCACCTTAATAAAATCATAAATTTGATTAAATATGATGTCATGCACCACATATTTGAAAAAAAGGAACATTGCATTTCACACAGCCCTAAGAAAGCACAGAGAGGAAGAAAAAAAAAACAAAGATGATGACTAGGAGAAAGCTTTATCCTCATTATTTCCAGACTGAGGGGTCTCTGGACACTTAACATTTCTCAGGATGAAAATATCTCTCTTTCCCCCTTGGATTTAGATCTTGGCACAGACAGATATCAAGAGAGCCATCCCCACTTCTCTTATTCCAGGGATGTTTATACATTTCCTTAAATGTCCATTAAGCCACTGTCACTTGTTTGCTCCCAGAATATCCAAAGATCAATTGCAGCGGATGTCACTCTGCTCCCATAAGCATGCTGTACACAGATTAAGTATGTTATGTAAAAGCCGTAGCCGCTCTTCTCCCAAGAACATATTTCTCTCAAAAGTGATGAAGATGCGACAAAGCAACCTAAACTTCAGCACGGTTTATTTGGAATGAAGTGAAGATTTACTTCATAACACATGCTTGTCAAATAAGTGCACTTTTTTCTTTTCTAGTAATCACAACATATCAAAAGTTGACAATTTTGAGTGAGAAAAATCCTGTATTTCTATGGCTCACACACACAGGAAGTCCTAAACAATCTTGTTTGCACTACTGTTCCCCGAGGAGTTTTGAGTATGTTGTTAAATCAAGTTATTCGGCATGCGTTGAGTGTCCCTCTGTGCTCTCAGCAACTTGCCTGTGTCCTCACATTGAATATGAAAGAACAGATAGAACAAACTGGCGCAACAAACTCCCAGACCACTTTTTAATCTAGCTACTCAAAACGTGGTGTGAAAGCGCTATTTCTATTATCAACAGCAAATCAATTAAAAGCTTCCAAAATCTAACTTATATGAAATGTAAACAGCTTGGAAATACATTTTGAGGGGGAATCCCAGCGTGAAAGATGCTTTGATATGCCTGAGGACTCTTAAAAAGAGTATCTGTTATATGAAGCTGTTGGCATTAGTGCCTCCCTACCAGGATGAATGCTGCTTTGAAAGACTGGATTCCTACCTCAGCCACAACAGATAAAGACAGCATATGTTTCACATTGAGAATGTGACCATGTGTTTTATCCATGGTAAAAAGGTTCATACTGAGTTAGGCTTCAGAGAGATGGAAGCTTTCTTTGACCTCACCACTGCCCTTCAAGGCCTTGCTTGCTTTTCTTTCTTTGTGTCACATGGACAAGAAAACAGTGAGGTGTTTTCCCTAGGTTTATTAACAATATATACTTTGGTTCATTGTCCAAAATAGATACATTGTCAATAGTGTAGCAATGTGGTAACATTTTGCAATACAGTCCTTTTAGTTAACATTGGTTGGGTCATTTGATGGTTCTAAAAGAACATGATGTGTATTTGGTTTAATGGGTTTATGCGGTTTTAAGTTAAAAAAAAGTAATTATTTTGCACATACCACACATTATTGTTGCTCATCTATGCCCCGCCTTTTACAAAGCTCGTCATTCTGTGTGCTCTGATTGGCCAGTGTTGCAGTGCATTGTGATTGGACCGAATACCTAGCCTGGCCTGGCCATACTCAATTCTAGTCAGAATATGAGTCTGGTACTGCTCCATTGAGCTTTGATTATGGGGTGTGTTTCAACCGAGCCATAAGACCTCAATTGGATAGACCCTCAACCAATCAGAGCAACGGAGCGCCGCGTAACGTTAGTTGTCAAATGTCAACAGAACTCAACTGCACTGTGTTGTCAAGTCCGTGTTTTTCTCCATGTCCGCGGGTTGAAGCGACCCCAATTATGTGATTATATAAACCCAGGAATGCGAATTTTAGCAGGCAACCTTGCCAAAATAACATATTTTGCCAACCAAACGCCATTTTTTTCCGGAGAACCCCCCGGAAAGTTATTGTTTGGGCTATAGATTTGAGTAGCAATTGTGTGCTGCAAAAACGTGGCAACCCTGTCTGCACGCGCGCTGGATTAAATAACGTTACAAGAAAAAGATGAGTGTAAACGATCTTTGCCAGTATTGTAATAAAATAATTTAAGGATACACAGAGTACTTACCAACACGATCATTGTTTATGAGAGAAATAGTGAAGGTGAATGCATATACGAACAAGTTCTCTGTTTAGGATAAGAGCAAATTCAACCCAAAGCGCCTTTAATGACGTGGATGATTACGTTACTGTTGATCATCTGTCCATCATCGTCTAAAGCCCGCCCTAACAATTTCATTTGTCCAAACAGTTTCTGTTCAGGGATAATAACTCCTCTATGGAGCAGTCCAGACTAAATTGCCTGAGCAAAAAAAATTGTGGGCGGGGCTACATTCGGCTGGCATCCAGGCTACCGAATACCTTAAGCGTGTGATGGAAATGTCACGCTCCTTACCATATACCATATCATCTCCCAACGCAATATTGACAGGTGATAATGCCCTATGTTACCAATTCGACCTCGAATCTGATCTGGAAAATTTAGATGACCAAGCTGATCGATCAATTTAATTATCGACAAAGCATTTGTTGCATCCATTGGGGACATAATTACTTATTATAATAACTTATTCTGTCTTTTTTGTGTCACGCCACACGTGCAACGGGTTAGTGTTAACATAAAACCATGTCTGCATTTGTTGTCCTAGGAATGACAAATAAACTCTGCTCTATGCTGCTCAAAACTCGCATTTGAATAGTCAGTAGAAAACTCTGAAAAAAAGAATGAACACTTACAGGCTTTGTCTGTGAGTCAGAAGTGCCACACTGTATTACAAAGATGTAATTGCCCCACTATTTATTATCAGCCTTTGTGCACAGTTGGCCTTTACTAAGGTTTGGGAAACAGTCCTCCGAAAAACGTAGCACACAGTAGAATATTTGGGTTGAACTGTTCTGGAACAATGTTGTTACTAAAGCTTAGCCACTGTTTTCTAATTGTGTCCTCTTTTGGAAGGCCAAACAAAGTAGTTTGGCTTTCGCATCGAAAAACACAGCGTCACCACGACATGGCGCAGGCGGCAACAATACTACAGCGAGAATAAAAGTTATGCCTACTTTCTTTGCGTATACATTTGGACGGTGTTATGAAACTGCCCCCACTGATGTAGATTTTTGGGGGTCGTGTCTGAATAAAGCGTTTTTAGGAAGGAATGGCTGAGCCTTAACATTTACAAAGAATATCTCGTTGGGTTTGAGACTATGAGCTTTGTAACTCTGCAGATCTTATACATGCACAAACAGCAACACACTAAAGAAAAAGGAAAACAAGAAGTCACATCATATGACCGCTTTAATTCATAAAAGGCACACTATGTCGTTTTTTTCGCCACTAGAGGTATTTGAATGAACTGATTGTTTAACATACTAAACTGAAAGAAGATCATACTGCTGTGTTTCATGATGAAACCAAATGTTCTTATTACATATTACAATAATATTGTGTTTGAAAGATTATGTGGACTGAAAATGTGTGCACCAGAATGAAAGCATTACATCAGGTTTTGAAAGAATGTCTAGTTGTGTTACAAGTGTGGATCAGTATGGAGTGTTGTACTTAGAGTTTTGAAAAAGTGCACCATATTTGTGAAAATAGTACCAAAGCAAAACAAAAAAATGTCTTGCCTTTTTCATCCTAAAAAAGTGTATTTTTAAATTTCTTGTTTAGACAGACGGACGGACCAAGCGTATGTTGGGTATGTAACGCTGTGCTGTTTTATCATATTATATACATTATTTGAGTGTGTTGAATGATGATGTTATAACATTACCCTGTACGTTTGCTTGGTTGCTGCTATGAGACACTTGTTGCACACTTCAGTAAGCTAGATCGGAATTAGAATATCATTCTTGGAGACATCTGGGATAATGTATAACACTGTTCAAGTGGTTTTTAGATATTTTAATCCAACAATCTTGCATATTGTGCCTTTAACTAAAACTAACAATGACGAGCATATTTGTTACAGTATTATTAATCTTTCTTAACGTTAGTTAATTAAATTAAAATGTCCATTGTTAGTTTATGGTTGCTCTGGAAAAATATAAATGGATACAACTTTTGATTTTAATAGTGTCATCTATTAGTAAATATCTAAACATTCTTAATTCAAGACACACTTACTTGAGATGCTAAATGAACTAAGCCATTAAATCTTGTTTTCTTGAAAATGTATCAAAATTAAGTGAGAAAACCAGAAAGAGATCTGCCGATGGAGAATTTTGAGACAAAAACATGTAGGCCTATGCATCAGTAAATATCAGAAATCTCTGGTCCTTGATGATTTTAGTTTGACACAGTGTTCCACCGTTCCTGTCGGATCCAATATAGAGGGCACATCATTGTTTTGTTTTTAATTTCATCCAATGTAGCTACTTTGTTTTTCCACAACCTGGCACTGCACAACATTTTGCTCTTCAAAGGCATGCTTATTGCTAAGTTGCTCGATCCAGTGTCAGCATCGTGTTTGTTATTTTCCTCCTACTTGTCGTGTTTGAATCAGTGGGCGGGGTTACTGAACTTTAGGGTTTGTGATGTCACCAACCCGGGAAGAAGCTTGTTGTAGTCTCTACCAGCCGTTTCCTTAAAAATAGATTTCTGTAAAAGAAAATCTCTCCCTTTGCATTGAACTTTGAGCATCATAACTTTGCAGATGTTGTTTATGCTCAAACAGCAACATTACACACTAACTAAAGTTGAAAAAGAGACATCATAATCAAGGAACCCTTTAAAGTGTTACTGAAGCAGACTTCACAGATACTTTCAAACCAAGAAGCTTTCTGTTGGTCAACACAGCGAATTCGCTTGACCAATTTGAAACTGATGGAAAATCTGTGTGAGGAAATATTTCGCCTTCATGCTACATTTACGATCGTCCACGACAAATTCGCCAAACAATGGTAAACGTGACCGTACCTTTAGTCTACGCCACACCGCTTTCCCACACCAGACACTTTTCAACGACATCCAAAAGGCCCAAACGCTAATGCACCCTGACACACATTTCAGACAGGCTATTTCTCCCAGAAATCCCGCTTTCTTTCCTGTCACAGCTGTCAGCTCAGGCAGACTGTAATTCAGACGAGCATATCTGGCACTAAGAGCACGAGGGCATGTTCAGCCCGAGCTGTCTGAGACTTCCTCCTTGAAGTGTAAATGAGATTTGTGTCCCTTGGGATCCACATCATGTCTGTAACAAAACTGTGTTGGTGACTGTTTGACCTGAGATGGAGGATAAAGCCACATCGAGGGGTCTGCAAAGGTGCCGGGGTTTTAAAAAGGTGGAATACGAACCGCATAAACACCGTGGCCTGAGACAAAGTGTCACAACAGGGTGCTAAAGAGCATTTCACCCACGAGACACAACATAGCCGTACTTAAGGTGCTGTACTTAGCTGAACATGATTTTACACAGGTGCACTTTGCACAAAGAACGAGGTTTTATTGCATGCCCCTAGCCATTTTATTTTCGCACAAAGGAAATGTTAAAATGACATGCTTTATATTAAATGGAGTTATGTGGAGTCTTTGTGTGAAATTTGCATAATGTACCTGGCACAGAGACTTTATATCTGAAAGTGAAGGTTAATTTATGTTTACTGCACTTTAGCTTCTGAAGGTTTTCTCAAGATAAATCATATTCATTTTAATAAATGTCTACTAGTGGAAATGTTATGGTGGCTCAGAGAGCTATAACTCCACTGACAGTCTGTCTGTTCGTGGAGCTCAGCGCTCAAGTGTATCAACAAAATACGATCAAAAAGAGACATGTTAAGATTTCAACACTAATCTGACAGTTTTAATATGAAACAAAGAGGGAAAAGATCTGTATTTAAGCTATAGCTGAGTGTTCATCACAGTCTAACTCAGTTGTCAGAGGCTAAATAATGAAAGTAGGAGTGAGAGGAATTCACAAAAGATAAATGAACAGCCACGCTAAACTGATTAATTACAGTAATACCAAAACCATATTTCAGTAGTGTTTCTTCAAAAGCCACATTTTGAAGCCGCAGCATTTTTAAAAGCATTTTTAACACTTTTACAGGCATCACAGTTAAATACAGTTTTTTTCCAACATTCTTTCTAAAAAAATAAAAAGTCCAACGAATATATTTTACACTACTTATCACTTGACAGCATTCTGTGGTGGAATTTTAAAAATGCCTTTCTCGTGCTATAAACTAATTTCATAGCCAGTATTTTTACTCATACAGTCAAACCAAAATGTATTCCAACGCCATCAACATGTTCTCACATTATCACAGTTTATTCACTATAGTTTAAAATGGTAATGAAATATGACTCAGAGTTAAACTTTGTCAGAACAAATTCATCTTGATAATGTCAGATAACTTTGATGGAAAGGTATGTAATGGATTACAATCAACCAATCAGATGTCAGCTGTTAAATTTAACATCTTATGTCGCATTCCAGGCAACCCTTGTTTTTTCAACCTTCTACCCGTGAAAATGAACTAGAACAGCCGTCAAACCTGTGACTTCCAACCCGTGAACTCGTACTAGATCGATGTACTCCCAGTTTTGAGTTCTGACGTCACATAGCCCGCGAAACAACAATGGCATTAACCAAATCGTTTATTAAAGGGTTACTTCGATTAGCATTAAGTTTTGTGTCAGTAGAAACCCAGGAGTATATTCAAATTATCGTACTTTCCCCCCTCATATGACCCTGAGACGAGAGAAATATGTATATTATTTCTGGAAAAATTCCTCCGATGACACAAATCTCGTCATTTTGCGTCATCTGAAGAGTTTTTGTCCAGAGGCTAAAGACTACTGCCAGCAGGAGGCGCTATTTCCACATGTTTTTCCACATGTTTTCAACATCGCACTCACAGCACTCGGCTCGCGGAGCTGCAGAGATTCATGTAGCCTAAATGGAGCGGTGCAGAGCAAAGTGAGTGTTTATCTTTTAAAATGAACTTCCTATGACAGTTAAGCTTCCAAAGACATGAACTGAAAATGCGCTGTGAATGCGGCCGCGAATCCCGCCATGTGATGAATGTAATCCGATCCTGCTGCGTTTGTGCCGTGACACTCAATCGGCTCACTCGCATTATATCGAACAGACACGTTCAGTTTTTAATTGTAGTGTCTCTAAGTGAACTGATTTTATGAAAATGCATTCTGGGAATTGTTGTCTTTCATCCCCATGAGACAAAAATACATTTTCTATGTTTTCTCAGTCTAGAAGGCACCAAATTCAAAAATAATTTCACATTTCTACTACATTAATGACCCAGTTTAAATACAGATTCATCTTCCCATCTTGCTCTAACATTATTTATCCGCAAATGTTATGCATTATCAGCAGCTTTTCTAATGTTAGCTAGCTTTCAGTCCACTGAGTGCAAGAATACCTACATTAATACCAAATACATGTCCAAATGTAAAATAAAAGATATAACAGCTTCTCTTGCCTTATGCGCCGTTTTTTCTCCTCCTTTTCCCTCAAATAAGCAAGGAGTAAGCACCTTGGCGATAGAAATTATTGTAAATGAGCATAAACCCTGTTTGGTCCGTCATGTTTTGTTTACATCTATAGCTACCACAATTCCTGGCGCTCAGGCAGTTTGGCGTGATGTTGCCTGGAACGCTACAAAGTCGTGAGTCGTGGTTTGAAGACGTAATGCAGCCTGGAATGCAGCATTACATCATACCAATTTAGGTCAACCAATTACCAAGCAATGCTTAGTTTTGTTCAGTCTGTGGTGTATAAAGGCCACATAAGAAATTATAGAAAAAACGGTAACACTTTACAATAAGGTTGTATTAGCTAACATTAGTTGCATTAGTTAACATGAACTAACCAACACCTCTGTTCAGCATTAGTTAATCTTTGTTAAAGTTAGTTAATAAAAAATACAGCTGTTCCTGTTCGTGGTTTGTTCATGTTAGATCCCAGTACATCTAAAGCACCTAATGTTAACAAGATTTTAGTAGTAAATGTTGAAATTAACATTAACAAAGATGCAAAAATGCTTTAAAAGTGCAGTTCATTATTAGTTCATGTTAACTAATGTTAACTGAAGAACGAAAAAAACACTTTAGAAAAAAGTTTAGGTCAGGTCAAAGGATCTGAATAATTTTGGTCGCAAATTTTACTGGTAGCCCACTGTATGAGGAATTTTTGGTTGTAAAATGTTGCAGTTTATTTTGCTATCCTCACTTACACAAAGGAACTACAGTGTCCTGCACCCACTAGTAAAAAATGATACCTGGTGTCTGAATAATTGTTTATTTGTCTGTACCTATATGTAAAATAAAATGCAAAAAAAAAATTTGTGTAAAATATTATTAAATTATCCAATTATTATTATAGACTGTTATTATGAACAGTCCATTTTGCATAATTTGAGAAAAATACAGCTTTGAAATGCACATTATAAATTATGCATATTTCCTTTCACATCACATATAATATATAATAACATATATATAATAAATCAGGCCTAAGTTTTTACTTATATTTAATAATATTTTAAAATTAGTTTGGATCTGTGACACGGGTAAAACAATACAATTCAATGGCATTTGACAAGAAGCCAAAATAAATGATGTTGAAAGGTCTCCATGAAAGTTTTAAGGTTGAAATATGTTCGTTTGACAAAAAAAAAAAAAAAAATTAACCCTTGGGACATAAAAGTGCCTGAAGTTGATTTAAAACTTAAGTGCTAATTAACCAGAATGGGCAGGGTATATCTCTACCAATTCCTACAGTAATCATTTATCAAGAACAAGAAGGTCAGGGAGATCATTTTAAACATCATATGTATAGTAAACTGAACATCATGGGAAATGTCAAATCCTCATGCTAACATGGCATGTAAGTGTATGTCTCGGTCCAGAGGTATAAGGCACGTCCTCTTTCTCAGCTGCGGTACTTTCCCCATGGCGTAGAGAAGGTGATGCGCTCTTAGTTCCCACAGTCTGGTGATTTGGGTATCAAAAATTCCCTAGCATCAGTAAAAAAAACCTCCTCATCTGTGCTTAAGCCTGACATGCTACATATTTCAAAACCAAAGCATGTCAAATATAGCTGACTTGTTGTAAACAAGCCTAGCTTACTCTAACTGATGATGGAGACGGCGTGCATTTGTTGATCTATTCTGTGAAAGAACACAGAAGGTTATTTGATATCAAAAATAAACCCAGTTTTGAAAATGTGTCACATGGACTACTTCCCCTAGTGAAAAGAAAGAAAAAAAACACTACACCAAAATGTATTTAAAATACATTTATTTCATCCTAAATATAGTAGAAATATATGATACTGATATAAATATTATAATGAAACTTTTTTTGGCATACTTCTTTATTGCACAATGCAAATGTCTTTTGATGTTCTAATAGCACTATATGTATGATCTCTATCAGCCTTTCCCAGTCTATTACTTATTCATTATGATGTTTTGAATTTAAAAACCACACGAATATCATTTGTTGACCTCAGACAACAGTATAAAAAAAATAAAAAAATCCAGTTCATGACACCTTTAAGTTTTAGTATACCAATTTAGTATACCAAAAATACAATTGCATGGTACTTTTATTAGGTATATAAAATGTAAATGTATTTTTTCGTCGTGTCCCATGGACAAGTCACATGGCATAACGGTGAGTAAATAAAGACAGGATTTTCATTTTTGGGTAAACTATCTTTTGAAGAGTCCATGAACTACTAAGATTTTGAGTTTATTCTGTCCATGCTGACGTTCTCCCTGCGGGCTTTTAAGCCAGTCTGTCTATTTCCATTTAAAGCCACTCAATACCACCTGAACTCTATATAAGACTATGTTATGTGAGCAATGTTTAGAAAAAAGATTATTTTCAGAGTTATCTCAAGGCATAAACTGATTTTAAGTGGATGGATTTGTGTTCTTATTTCAGGGCACCAGCAGATGCCATTGGTTTGATTAATAACCGGGAAGGTCAGGAGGTTGTAATGTTCCCTTGCCAAACAAAACGCCTTCCAGGTGCTTGGACAACCAAAAAAAATCTCTATCTAAATAAGTTCTCTCCAAAAAAAAAAAAAAGGACACGTGAGGTACTTTGCACATGGACAATTCCTCATGCCAAGCATCAAATGTACCTGATAGTGTCTCGCTGCACACTTTTTATAGTCGAAAATATTCTCTTATCAAGACTAAGATGCTTCATGTACTTTCAAACCCCTAATCATAATAAAAGCCTTCTGACATGAAGAACAACGGGAGCTTAATTAATATGTATGGGCAAGTTTCCTGGAAAAAGATTAACCCTCAGCATGGACTATATTACACTGTCAAAAGAGATTCTACATTGAAATCACCTCTGACTAGGATTAATCTGTGATAGAGAAACCGCTCTATGTTTTATTCATCTCATTCCCAGATGCTATGTTGAAAAATAGACTAGAAGTAGATTCTCACACCTGTTGAAGTATGGTGAGCTAATGTTCTAGGCAATTTATAACACAGCAGACATGAATGGAGAATGGTAATTCATTAACATTCCGAAAGATTGATAAGATTTAGCTAATGCTGGAGAAAATAAATGCTGACAAATGAACTCGAAACTTGAATGTGTGACAATACATAAACAATGTTGAAGTAGGCTAGGCTAAGTGGCATGTTATTGTAATACTGATGTAGGAAAATCATTATTAAGTTGCATACAATCTCACATTCTTTTTAGCGCTGCTACGCGATTTAGTGATTTCTACCAAACGGTGTACTAAATGTTTTCAACAAGAGAATAAAGCAGGCTTGGAACCTAAAAAAAGCTCTCTAGTTCCTGGCACACCTTGAGATTAAAACCTTGTGTCTCCAACCCAATGAGCTCATCTTCAGACTCCACGGGAGATATGCTAATGAAGTCTTTGCATGAGACAAATTTGTGTAGCAAAAGTGGCATAGCTATGCGGTTTCGTCTGGGTAAAAAGTGAATAAGCCATAAATCAACCTAAACTACTGCATGCTTCACAAAATGTTCTTAAACCTTTGTTTTTTTTCTTTGATGGATTTCTTTGAACAGGTAAAGCTGGAAAATGGTGGGCTATCAACATGGTCAATACATATTTTAGATGTAGGGGAGAGCAGAGCACAACCTCACACTTTTTGACTTTTTCAGTTTGTGTAAAAAAGAAAAAAAGACCCCACATTAATTTCCCACATGTCTACAATTATGTGGTTTTGTATCATTATTACAGTGTATACTTTTTTCTTGATTTCCCCTGAAAGAATGGAAGTGAAATGTGACAATATGCCCCATAGGTGGGGTATTGTAACATGTGAGGGGGCACATTGTGACAGCTTAAAATATTATCTGATATAATCAAAAAATATGCAATTAAATAGTTTGTCAATAAAATACAATTATTCATTTTTTCATATAAAAGAAGAGGCACTTTTTAATCATTAAAAGTATACTAATGTTTGTGTTTGACAACAAACACACTTCAAAACACAGCTATACAGCATAGTTCAAAACATAATAATTAATAACTTCTGAACATTGACTCTCAGTCATTATTAATCTTTTTCTCATGGTTTCTCAATAGAATTCATAAAAGTATAGAATAGAATAGCACAGTTCTAATAGGGGCTCAATGTAACACAGTGTTATAATGTGCCCCACCTGCACAACTGGGATTTAAACTGCGGCTCATGTCTTCTGCTGGTTAGATCAGCGTTAAAGAACAATCTCAACTGTTAAATAACAGATATACGGTTACAGTAATATTCATTTTAAATAAACACAAAAACAGATGAAAATTAACTTAGCCTATAAGAAATGTACTTTTGCTATGGTTAAATAAATGTTCAGTGATAACTTCCAAATATTTTTCCTCTATATACTGTTTATATGGCAGTAATTACACTAAGTTTTGTCATGTTGGCATGTGTGGAAAGGTTTAAACCATGTGTGTTACAACTAGTCCAGCGTTAGGTTATGCCCCGCTCTCCCCTACACTCAAAACATGTTTGAGCTCCTCTTGTTCAGGTTAATTCGTTCAAATGAGCTAAAGTAGCAAAGTTTTTAACATATTGTCACAACTTAATGTCATTGATAAATACACCTTATTTATTATTTTGTGTTAAAACTACATGAATCATTGTTGTTTTTGACATAACTAGCACTTGCATTTCTAAAGTAATTTGTGGCAGATAAACAATGAAATGTTAATTAAAAGTTTAAGTGTTTCCCATATGGCTATTGCATTTTGTGCGCTTTTTCAGCACTCTTCTTCTGTTAAAAAAAAAAAAAAAAAAAAGAGAGAGAGAGAGAGAGAGAGAGAGAGAGAGAGAGAGAGAGAGAGAGAGAGAGAGAGAGAGAGAGAGAGAGAGAGAGAGAGAGAGAGAGAGAGTTTGGATGGGCGATGGGCGGTAACGTCTTACCCCATGAGACAGTGAGACAGAGACTCTTATTTTCACATTAGGCTACATGAGTGCATCAGAATGAAAACATTGCTCATTAGTAACTCACGCAACGTTCTAATCATTTATTAGGAACCTGACTCAAGCAGCCAACCAACGTGACAGCAATGGAGAACATTTTTGCCAAAATGAACCAACAAAATGAAGATGAAGTCACACAGTCCTGGGGAATCGGTTCTTTGGGACGCATATGAAGAGTCATCGGAGTTTTCAAACTCTTCCGAGTTAAATGGCACAGAACTCGAGCCTCTCCACCTGTCCCGTGCCGTGCCGCTAGGCTTGGCTTTGGGGTCTTTCATTATCTTCGCGGTGGCAGGAAACATCCTAGTGATACTGTCAGTTGTGTGCAATAGGCACCTGCGAACTCCAACTAATTATTTCATCGTAAATCTCGCTATTGCCGACCTGCTCCTGGGCACAACCGTGTTACCCGTATCAGCCACCTTGGAAATATTGGGTTTCTGGGTGTTCGGGAGGATTTTCTGTGATGTTTGGGCCGCTGTGGATGTGTTATGTTGCACAGCATCCATCATGAGTCTGTGCGTAATTTCCATTGACCGTTATATCGGAGTGAGCCATCCGTTGCAATATCCCAACATCGTGACGGGACGCAGAGCTTTGCTGTCCATGCTGGGAGTTTGGGTACTGTCTTTGGTCATCTCTATCGGACCACTGCTGGGATGGAAGGAGCCTCCGTCACCGGACCACACGGTGTGCGTAATAACAGAGGAACCCTTTTACGCGCTCTTCTCATCGCTCGGCTCATTTTATATCCCCTTAATTGTTATTCTAGTCATGTACTGCCGTGTTTATGTAGTGGCTAAACGGACAACGAAGAATCTAGAAGAGAGAGAGAGAGAGAGAGAGAGAGAGAGAGAGAGAGACGCTGAGGATTCACAGGGGTTCGCAGGTGCACGAGGACAGCACTGCAGCCAAAAGTCGCGCTCATCAGGCGAGGAATTCTCTGACAGTCAAACTCCTGAAGTTTTCCAGGGAAAAGAAAGCAGCTAAAACCTTGGGGGTTGTGGTTGGAATGTTTACGCTGTGCTGGTTGCCATTCTTCTTCACTTTACCCATTGGTAGGTCTTTATTATACACAGCTGCACACTGTGGCCCCCTCTCCCATTCGTTATCACACTAAAGTTGTCACAAAGAGAAATTGCTATTAAATAGTAGGGTGGATTCGGGTTGATTGAGACACCTTTTGCCATTAAACAAAATTATTTACATTAGACCTACTTGAAACACAGCTGGTTTAAACTGGTCTGATCATCTAAAAAACAGCTGACGGTTGAAAGACCAGATAGGACCAGCAAAGCATTCTAAGCTGGTTTAAACTATTCTTTCTTCATGTAAAAGGTAAAAAAATATAAAAACAAATAACAACAAATAACATTTTTGGTCAACAAATGAATTTAATTAATGATTTTATAAATAAATATATCTAATAGCTTGCCCCATTGTGACTAGCTACAATCTACATTTAGGCCTATTTAATCACACACACACACACACACACACACACACACACACACACACACACACACACACACACACACACATGTTGTGTTTCCATGTTTTATGGGGACATTCCATAGGCGTAATGCATTTTATACTGTACAAACTGTATTTTCTATCCCCCTACACTGCCCCTGCCCCTAAACCTACCCATCACAGGAGACATGCTGCATTTTTACATTTTCAAAAAACATCACTTAGTGTGAATTATGACCTGTTTTCCTCATGGGGACCAAAAAATGTCCCCACAAGGACAAGGATTTTGGATATTGCCATCTTTGTGGGGACATTTTGTCCCCATACCGTAGGGATTACCAGTCCACACATACACACACACACACACACACACACACACACACATATACACACACACACACACACACACACACACACACACACACACACACACACACACACACACACACACACACACATAATTATTAGTTTATATTCTAGCTGGTGTGCAGTTTTGACCAGTAGAACATTTAATTGTAGTTAAAATATTGACATGTCATTATACACATTTGTGTCCTGATATTTCACATACACACACACACACACACACACACACACACACACACACACACACACACACACACACACACACACACACACACACACACACACACACACACACACACACACACACACACATCATTATTCCAGTTTATATTCTAGCTGGTGTGCAGTTTGACCAGTAGAACATTTAATTGTAGATAAAATATTGACATTCATATAATTTTAAATTCTTAATGGCATCCCACCCTTCATCCTGTTTGGCCTTTCTTGATGCCTTATTTATTGCAATGTGCCTGTCAATATTTGTTCTCATGTCATTACTTAGGATCTATGAAAGGTTAGCAAACAGTGATTAAGATAAAACAATCCTCACAAGAAGACATAATTATTACGGTTTAACTTTGATGTAAATAACGGGTAGATGACAAATAAGGGTGAAACAGCATTTTTTTTAAACAAAGTTCTAAATTGCTTGAGAATTGAATGAATTTGTAAAGTTCAAATACTGTTGTTTTTTAAACTGTTAGTGGTTAGCAGATTTTTTTTCTCATTGTGTAATTTATTAAGCTTTTCTAACAGCTCCAGGCAAAATATGTCCTGCGGTGTTACATGACATTACTATCAAATTCAAATATTGAAATATTATTAATTTCAAATACAAATCAGGTATGTTTTAAGTTTAACAAGTATTCTTAAAGAATGATCATTAAAATTTTGCATATAATTTTTTTCACAGCTGTTTTTCGATTATATTCTTTGCTTGTGCCATATTTTACCACTCACTCCACTGGAAATATTGTGTAAAATTTGAAAAAAATATTTGAAAATGTTTATTATTTTTTATATAGTTATATTATGCAATGTTTTCAAATGCATATAATTATCTAAGCTAGTTAACATTGTAAAAGTCGTTTAATTCTGTTTTAAGTGATGTCACACCACAGGATGAAATGAGACACTGTATGAACATTTATGGTGAAATTTATTGAATACTTTTGTAACAAACAAATTAATTTGCATCTCTATTTGAACATTAATGAAAATACAACATATCATTACAATCTTATTGCTTAGGGTATGAATTTGAACTAAAAACAACAAGTGAACAAGACATACTGAATGATAAAAATTGTGGAGGCGTCAAATCAGACCCAGTCATAAAGACCATTAATTTCTATTTTTAATTTAAAAGACTAAACAAATACCTTGTTTCTCAGGAGAAAGACATTAAAGTCATGCTAAAATAATTAAAAGCATGTTAAAATCATCAATTCAGCTCTTTGAACAAAGATTCCAGTAGGGGAAATAGATTGTCTGGCTATCACCAGACCAAGCTCAATTTAAGATTGAACATTGGTCTGGGGAGTCTGCTCTGTATTTTCTACTGCACAAGAGGTGTGATCAACGGGCATAGTTCAAATGAGTCTGTACGCAATCGGATAGTCCTTCAACCAATCAAATTCCATTCCTCACGAAGCTTTGCGCTCTTATGTTTTGGGATTCTGGTTATATTTCGTGGTTGAATTTCTCCTTTAATTTTATTTTCTTGATATCTGTTGATGTAACAGAGACAGCTGTTACATGTTTTCTATACAAGTGTACGTCTTAGAGAATGTTTCACCAACTCAAACTCCATATTATAAACTAATTTACTTTCTACTTCTCTCCCTAAGAATCTCCTCGTGCCTGGCTTCAGCTAACCTTTCCCGGTACCTCCTTGTCCTTTCTTTGCTCATGCCTAAAAACTGTCAAAAATCACTTTTATAACAATGAGCAGTGACTGTTAACATGTACAACAAACAAATGAAAACAGATATATATTTATTTTTAATGTATAATATAGGTATATTATGTATAATGAAGACAGATATTTAATGTATGTATAATATATGTATATATATATATATATATATATATATATATATATATATATATATATATATATATATATATATATATATATATATAATATTTACAATATTTGTTTAATATATAGAGAGATAGAGATATATTTATATTTATGTTTAGTATTGCAAACATAGACGAGAATCTAGCTAGACATCTGTCTTAATTATGTCACACTACAGGACGTGCTGTCACACCACATTACTTTTTCAACTTTGCGGCCATTTTGAGTCATTGCTATACAAGACTGACCCTGGGCCTTACAGTAACTGAATAAGTTAATTGTTTTAGACCTGAATATGTTTTTGTTTTTTTAATATATATATATATTTTTTCTCGAACTAGTTCAGTCACACCACAGGACTATCAAAAATGGACATGTTCATGGTCTGACAGAAATGATGAAATTTATCAAATTAATAAGAGATTAACACATCTTTTAACCTCTTTAGCACATCTAAACATCTGGGAGATTTCCTGGTAGGGGGATTGAATAAAAGACCCCTATGGATGTCCATGTAACTGCCAGTACAAAAATCTAATATCCTATGTCAAACTTCAGGAAAGCATTTGTGTTTCAAAACTAAATGTACTGTAAATATTATTTTAGTACTTTTTAGCATTTTGAAAACGTAAGTTAATTAAGTAAATACATACAAAATAATGCCAAGGCATTTATTAGCTGCTTTATCTGCTTTATTTTACTAATATTTACATTTGATGAGTCATCAATGTTACAATCACACCAGGACATTTTGCTATTCACCTTGAAATATGAACAACACCAAATAAATTGTACGTCCCAAAATCATAATATTGGAATAAAATGATGTTCTATGCCCCATTGCATGTGTTGTTTTAGTTGAATAATGCAGTTCAGTAAACATTTAAACTTAATTACAGAAAAAAACATGCATCACGTCATCTGCCCGAACGCCATTTGAATGCCAAATGAATTAATCTTTTTAAGAGTTTGGCAAGGTAAATGGATTCGTCCTTTTTTTTCTAATTCTATTTTTATTACACTTTGTTATAGGCCTATAAAGGAACAACACAAAATACATAATACAAAAATAAAAAAAAATATAATAACATAAGTAAATTGCTTAAATTACAGTGGAAGTGTCCATTCTGTGTCTGATCCGCCTTTACACTCACAGGAAATACGTAGAGATGATTTATCCCAGAAGCCTTCTGCTGCTGGACGCTTGAGGTCAGTGGGAAGACCAGAGTAGGGGTTAAGACAGAATAAATCTTTTGCACTTTATTTCCTCTTCCTCTCTTGGGACCCCCAGTGTGGGGTCTGCTGCATCCGTCGTTTGGCTGTCACATTAGGGAGTATGAGAACGAGGCCCTGGACCGCAGCCATTCAGACTCAAAGGCAGGTTATTATTAATGAATTAGCATAGTAGTCATTCCTGTCCCAGACAGGGTTATCTCAGCAGGGCAGGGAGCTTGGAAGTTCGGCTAGCCTGGTTCTTAATTAGGCAACTGTGGTTTTCTTTGAATTGAAGTGGAAAATATTGTGTTTATTGGGTCCTTACAGTGGATTGTTGTAGATACAGAGGTCATATTAACATGAACACATCACGATACAATGTTTCACGTGTATTTAGACGTCAGTTTGTGTTTAAATGAAAATCATTCTTTATTTATTTAGTTTGTTACTTAGTAGTGTAAGTGGGATAATATAGCCATTCAGCTCAAAGGGATAGTTGACTCACCCTCAAGCCATCCTATAGGTGTATATGAGATTCTTCTTTCAGTCGAATACAATCAGTTCAATAATCCAATGGCTAACCCAAGCATTATAATGGCAGTGAATGGCTGCCCAAAAATGTGCATCCATCCATTATAAACGTAATCCACACGGCTCTGGGGGGTTAATAAAGGCCTTCTGAAGAGAATCGATGGGTTTGGATATAAGAAAAATATCCATATTTAAAACTTTATTAAGTAAAATGTCTAGCTTTTTTGCCTTCCGTATTCAACTTATGAAGAAAGTGTAACGCCTCTTGTAATTCAAAACGTTTATGCTACGTCCGCCTTCGTCACGGCAGTTACGCTTTTTCTGTAAACTGAATATGTTGAGGGTTTGAGGGTAAGTAAATCATGGGGTAATGGGGTCATTTTTGGGTGAACTATTCCTTTAAGAAAATCATAATTTTGGCTAATTCATTGCTGAGGAAATGAATACATGAGATACACATGCTAACAGGGAATATGAGTCTTGTTACATAAATCTTTGATAAGTTTCCTAACCTGTCATGCTAGACAATGGGGAAAAAAACAGTGAGCCACTTGACTGCATGCAAGTTGGAAAAACAGGATGCAAGGATGTGGACAGTATATCTCAACTTGTTTGCTTCCTCTGAATCCTTTACTGTTCTAGAACAGTTACATTCAAGAGTTCTTTGATAAGAGCGGTAATCATATCAGACTAATGAGACTATTTGCTATTTAAGTAAACTGCTTTGCTAACATTAATTAAGGTCTATTTAAAGTCTATTCATGACTGCGTTTTAGAAGAATGAGGCCTAGATCTTTGTCACTTATACACTCTCTTGGCCTTCATTCATGAAACTTTTTTTTTTTTTTCTTCAGCCAAGTCTCATGGTTCCCATGGTACTTTGAATGCAATGGGTCAATGCACTGAGGTGCCTCTGGTTTGCACAGCAGGGATCTCAGTCTAAAGCAATTAACGGCACAGATCCACAGCTCTACCACTGGAAATTAATGAGGACAAAAGTAAAACCGATAGTTTAAACTGGCCTTATTGGCCAATTGGCCTGCTATGAGATGATAGTGGCACTAAAGTGTTTTATCTTACATGGTAAACCCTAATGCTCAAAACAATTCATTGGTTTGAGTAGAGCCAACTCAAATGAAACAAATTAGTTCAATCAAATGAACTTTTATGAGTATTTAGAACATTCTTTTGAGTTCTCAAAACGGACACATTTTAATTAATCTTAATTGTTTTATTGTTATAAGGTTTATGAACTTTTCATTTAGACTAACTTAAATTTAACAGATTTCAATTTCCCTGCATGCTTTATTACATTTAAAAGGCACTGCAAATGCATAAGTTTAAATTGTTATATGTTTTTTGCAAGATTAACGTCAAGTGGGATATTTAGTATTTTTGTTGTTGTGCTAGTTTAGAAGTGTTTCTGTTATATATTTTTTTTTGTATCAGTGACGAGTGAAGCATGAGCTTATTTTGAGAACAGATATGTTAAAGATTTTAAATTGCTGTCCTCATTCAGCAAGTGCTACTCTATGCTAATGCTACCAAAGCATTATGTAACCAATTAGCAAGCATTTATTGAATAACTAGTTAAAGCTATTCAAGTTTTCACAACTAAAAATGCCAGATTACATTATATTTTAAGTTAGATGTATAAATTAGTTTACTCACATTTTTTAATTCCAAACAATTAAAATATGCAAGTTCTGCTTAATTAAAATTTCTTAACTTAAAAAGATTGAGGCAACTGATTGCCTCATTTTTTAAAAATTTTTATAATTATGTATTCTGTCTTAACCCCTAATCTCATCCTGGTTTACAGAGTACTCTGCTTATTAAATAGCTTGATACTAAACTCAACAGGTTAGTGCTAGAAATTCTTGTAAAAAAACAAAACAAAAACAGGACCAGGATAAATGGAGCAAGTTCCGTAGTGTTCAGCCATCGGCACTTGGGCCCTATAAAAACTATTTAAGATAGACTTGGGTTATAGATTTATAATGGATTATAGACTAATGGATTCATACATTTTAAGGATTCGGTTTGCATTTCTAGGGTTGTATACTACACACACACACACACACACACACATGTATATATATATATATATATATATATATATATATATATATATATATATATATATATATATATATATTTGTATCATTTTAGATGTCAAACATGTCTACAGATAGACATGTCTGAGACATTTGGCAAGTGACTGCATTATGCAGGTGTTCTTCCTTTCTCAGATTTGGAATAGAATATCCCTAAAGGAAATTCAAAAATTTAGAAATAACTATAAGTTTACTATACTTTGTAGATCAGTAGCATGCATCTTTATTGACTTAGTTCTATGTGTCCTAAATAAACAAGCTTATCCAAACAACTCTTGATTGATATGTTTAACCGTGTCTAAATACACATCCTTTCTTTAAAGTATGCATCAAAGAATAAACACAATATGTTAATTTAAACTTTTTTTTTTTTTTTACAATAACTTTCTTCTTTATAAATGCTATGCACATCTGCCATTTAATTTGTCAATGACACATTTTAGTAACTCACAAGTTGTTGCTAAGCAAACGTTGCTGACACCTGCTGGATGCTAAAGCAAAATAATATTTGCTACTTACTGCTGTCTTTACCTCCAGCCCCTCTCTCTTGACCTACTGTGGGCATAATGGGTGGAGCTGCATCCCCTAACCACACCCTAATCCTATCTCTCCACCCATTAAACAGGTTAAGATCCACCCTTGAGCTCCAGATGCTCTGCATCGAGCACTAGCTACTTGGAACAAATACCAGTGGTACGGCAGGGGGTGCAATCACGAACAGTGCCAGCAGGGGGCACACCAGTCATGTTAATGAGAGAGAAAACGAATCTTACTCACACAGCGTGACAGTCAGAAAATGGACAGAAAGGTTTTCTCTGGAATTCACTTCATGGCTTAGGCTTTCTCTGAATATTGGGTCATTTTCAAATTCTCAACCATGACAAGTACATTGTGAATTTAGTTTGCAGTTTGAATGACTAATAAACTTGGAACACTGGCATATGGCTCATTTAATAATAAAAATATAACAACATATTTCTCTTTGCAGTGGCCTTCAACGGCAGCCTGCGGCCCCCTGAAACCATCTTCAAAATCATCTTCTGGCTTGGTTATTTCAACAGCTGCCTGAATCCCATCATCTATCCCTGCTACAGCCGGGAGTTCAAGCTAGCTTTCATCCGGATTCTGAAATGCAGATTTCACCACAGGAGACGGCCAGGTTGGAGAGCATACAACTACCAGAGCTCACGCATCAACTCCTTCTACTCACGGCAGGACTCAAAGGACTCTGTGAACTATGGTAGTTACCTAAATGGGAGCCAGAGAACCCTGTCCTCTGCCAGCCCCAGCCCTAGTTATCATACCAAAGGCCTATCACATTTCCAGGAGGATGGACCCAGACATGCCCGGAGCAGGACACCTTCTGTGCTATCTGAAAGTACTTTGGATCATCATCTTGAGCCTGTGGAAGAAGATCCAAACCAGTCTGTGGGCCATCCAGATCAAGCTGGTATCAGAAATTGGCCTCAAGTGCAATTGAAAGAGTAAGGATGTCAAACTTTAAGTGGCACAATTTGTTTTGGTTTACTTACCCGTAGTATTTCTCTGGTCATGAATAAATACAAAGAAATAATTAATATTCCATTCTAAACTATTTAATTCTGATATACAACCCAACTTCCAGAAAAGTTGGGACATTTTGTAAAATGCAACCTTTGTTTAACAGACAAAAGTACCAAACATTTCCAATGTTACAAAATGCTCCACCATTTCTGGAAATGGGGTTGTACAAACAGCCGTTAATGTACAGCATGTGAATACATTAAAGCAATTTTGCTGAACTTTTTTTTTTTTTTTTCAAGTTCCAGTTCTAAATAATTCATTAATAATTTTCAAGTTGTAAAGTTGTCATTGAGATACTTAAAAAAGTTAATACTTAAGCAAACTTAAAATTTGAAAAGGCTTTTTGAAAAAAAGTTACTCAGACTGATTGATCGTAAAGACTGATACATTTTAACTAAAATACATTTCTAACCTACAGAAATGAGAAAATGGTCCCCACATTTCAAGAATCTCAGAAAGGATTATTTATTTATCATCAACATATGCATTTCAGTGGCTCTTTACTGGATATAGACAATGCACTGTACATTTTATTTACAGTCTTTTTTCATAAGCAGCCATTTTCAAGAAAGGGATTTCTTTTTTGTCAGGCTACTCAATAAAACCCCTTAGGATAATGCGAGAACTGGAGGTCAGTTTTCTCAATACTGCCTTGAACACTTTACACAAGGAATGTAGAACAAGACTGCAAAAATAAAAATAAAAATTCAACAGTCTTTAAACAAAATCAACCATTGACATTCTCAAGCTGCAATACAATAATTGTCTTAACAGTTTAATTAGAAATATCATGATATCACCCAAACACTAAATCAAAAGAAATGTCTAAGAAGTAAAAAATAAATAAAATTACACTTACGATTTAGTAACTGCAACTCAACATAAAAAGTCAAACAGTATATAAAAGAAAAATATTCATAAATTGCATTGAATACACTTCCCTCCCCCACCAGCAAAAGATCTGCTAATAAGTATGTTGACATTTAAAAAAAAAAAAAGAACGTGGCTCTGTGTTTAAACATTGTACAGTTTTGTAAATACAGTATTCTTCTGAGTAAACCCTAATCTGAAGGCCTTTAATTTTCTAGTGTTTCCACCACAGCATCCTGTGAAAAGGTCGGATCCTGGGATTGTTTTCATCGCTTTTGATGAAGATTTGAATTTGATAAAGATTCAGACTGTTGTTGCAGCATCTGGAAAGAAATTATAGCATGAATAATCTTACAAAGGGGAATGCAATTAACCATGTAATATGAACATTTACAAGGAATTATCAAAAAATACCCACGGTTTAAAAGGCTCCTTAAACAACAAACTTATTCTTGGTGGTGGAACCACTTTTGGTGGCCGTGTCCGCATGTGACTGGTATCCAATGATGACCTTTGCTGGCACACCTAATCTTTCCTTGTACACACGCCTGTGAATAAACAGATAGAAATGTAAAAAAATTACATATAACGGCAAGACATAACATAATGTGTCTACCTAATAACCACAAATGAAAAGAAACCGGAGTAGCAGCAGATCTTTTCTTCCATATTGGTGATGTACATCCGAGTGCGAAAAAGTAAGAAAGTGACTTGGAGATGCAGGCATGGCACTCAAGGTATGTTCACATATTACACAAAAAACTATTTGCGACGAATTTAACAAACATCCATGTTGTGTTCTGAGCTAAATGAGCTTGTTGTATGTGTACATGTGATGGTATTTTGACCAGAGAGTTTATAAAATGTGTGAAGGTGTCAAAACAGTTGCAGGAATTCCTCCGTTCCACACAAATGAAGATCTGCTGCAAGAAGACAGAGTTTCTGACGCCTGTACCAAACTGTAATGGGAACCATAGCTCCTATGATGAGAAAAGCAGGTATGATTCAACATTCTGTCTTTTTTATGGTGTTTTTGGTTCATTCAGATTTCAGTCGAACCGTACCCAAGTTCACTTAGAAGTGGACCGAGACCCATCTTTTCAGCGGTCTCTGTACGCTTGTTTGGTGTGCACCAGGGTTTGGATGGCAGCGTTCAGTTATTCACATGAACTGTGCACCAGTGTTTGTTTTAAAGGAACCAAACCTGCCAACACACCCTTAAAAAGTCACCATGAAATCAAAATGGACCTTTTTTTTAATGGTATATTAGTGTTACTGCAATAGCAAACGATCCAATCAATTCCTGGCGGGAAAAAAATAATGTATTGCCCTACATTTATTGTAGTTTGAGAAGCCATTTCACTGGATATACATCACAATACAGAAGAAAATATCACAACGTCCATTTAATGCTAACTTTAAGAATGAAGGTAGTCTTTGCAGAGGTGGGGTTTAAGTGGACTAAATGATTTGAGAAGTGCTGCATACATCAGCAGAGAGATTTATGCCGTTTCACTTAGCCGGCTTCACACCGCACGCGCTAGCAGTGCGTTGGCAGGGCAGAAGCGGTGCGTATGGAGAGCGGGAGCCGCGCGTGCATCAGTTGTGCATTCACACTGGCAGTGTTTGTCTCGCGCGCAGCTGAAACGCGGCTCGTATATTGCAAATATAGAGGCGAATATCGTCCATTCTGTCACTTTCGGTGTTCTTCTCCGACCCCTGTCTGTCTCGTGCTTTTATTAATGATGGGTAGCATATATCTGCTGCAAATACAACTGTGTTCCCCTCTGTCCCAAACACACATGCATTTAACATGCTGTATAAAAGGTAGTTTAGGTGATAAAAGTAACCCTAAAGTTCAAATAAGCCTCTAGTTTTAATCATTTAAACAGACCTTTGAAGTTTGAGCAAAAACTGGCAGTGATGTGTTTTCGAGTATTTTATTTAGCGCCGGATGTCATATGGTGTTTGTGAAACACACAGAACACTTCACTACATGACTTCAAGGTGAAATTAGTTATTTTGCATGTTAATCAGGTCAGTTTTGATCAGAACAACGCACTGTGGCTTTAATTCAGCGTTGCCTCTGCTGCCGGTGTGAATGCACTAATCTGTTAACATGAGCGCTGAAAAAAATATGCGCTGCTTACGCCCTGCTTATGTGTGCGGTGTCTCGCGATAATTTAATAACCATCTAATCACGGTTATTTGATCGAATCAGGGCTCTACTAGGCCTACTATGGCACAAAGGGGAGTTATGGACCAAAAGAAACACACAAGCACCAATTAAGTTTTCGTGCAATATATTCAGTCATTTAGAGCCATTCCATAGCTTAATGCGAGGGACAGAAGAATATTGACATTGTTCAATTAAAGTTGACGGAAATTCGTATTCCCTCCATTTCAACTGTCAATCATTCGCCATTCAGCATACAAGCTGCACGCCTAAAATTATTTCCAATATCATATATTCCCGTTATAATACTTGATCAGTACATAAAGGGCTGTGGATAAAATTACTGTAGCTTATTGCTTTTTCTAAACAACGTCGTACTCTCCGGTTGTCTGTTAGAGCACAACATAATGACTATAAATTGACATCAAACAGCGTTGCAACTCCATGGTGCTTTACGCACATCGTTCTGCACCCGGAATGTGCATAAGTGGTTTGTTCTTATCTGTTTTTAAACAATTCATTTATTATCATAGTTTTGTGCACTGTTCTGTCGTATCTATCATATCTTGTTGCCTCATTATAAAGCTGTAATAAATTAATAATAATAATAATAATAATAATAATAATATATATATATATATATATATATATATATATATATACATATATATAAAATTACTCTGCACAAAATATTTTTTAAAGAATTACTTTTATCTGAATTATATCTCACTTCATTTATTTATTTATTTTTTCAGAGCTTATTATAATATATAATATTTTCAGAGCTTATTATTATAATATATATAATAGTGTGTGTATTTAGTGGATTCTGGATTGTGTTTAGTTTACCAAATAAAAAAGTGGCCATTAGTTCATACTGTGTATGAATGACAAATTGCATGGCCTTTTCTGTGATTAAGTTTGTTGTGATTTGTCAGTAAAGTACTGAATCTAATACATTTCTTTAATATTTAAAGGTGTTAAATGTAATCTTATGATGCAAAATGATAACTTAAAAAGGATTCAAATTAATCATAATTACTTAATGAAAGAAAAAAATGAAAAGCCTTAAAACGGACAATCAATCACCAAAATCGCAAAGCCCTAAAACAGTCATTTAATCATCAAAGCCCTAAAACCGACAATTAATCATCAGCTAAATTTCATAATCACAGGCCTAGTTTAACTGGAAGATCAAGTTATGACCTTATGATTAAAATTTAGGAGATCAAATGCACGGGTGAAAAATAAGATGAATAACATGCAAACATGCATAGATTGGGTGAATTTTAAATTATTTTCAGATTTAACCTATATGTTCATATTGATATAATTTCTTAAAATGTAAAAAATGTTACCCTATGTGTACAATAGCATCTTTGTTCTCGTAGTCTGTTGTCCATATCGCTATTTTGTCTCCCTTTGTTCGGATGTTCACGACAGCGCGCATACATCATCACTGTGGTCATCAAATGCTTCTCCCACAAGGCACAAAAGCTGAAAAAAAAAAAAACAGTTGAGAGAGAGAGCATCTAAGCCTTTGGGATCTATAAACAAACAATACATTTTGAAGCTAATGCAGTTAAACCGACTAGACAGAATGTGGACTTACCGTCTCCAACCAGAAGCGGTCCAGGTCGGCTCTGCGCTGCTGTTTGGACAGGGTGATCAGCCAGCGGCCACCCTTCTTGTTTCTCTCATCTTCCCACATGGGCTCAATGCCATCCTGCTCCGAAAAGTGCAAAGCGGATCAATTTAGATGGATTCAAAATACTAACATATTGTTGGAGCACTATACTGTGCCTTACCTTGAAGAGGGAGTAGTCACATCCTGACATTAAGTTACTTGATAACTGAATGTGATTGTATAACCTGGGAACAGAACATAAAACCTATGTTAGTGCTGTTTCTGTTTATTTAATCAAAGGTTTTTGTGAATCATTCATGCTATCCATGTTTCAATTCCCTCTTGTTAATACTCACGAAGTCTTCCACTGTGTCAAACTTTGAGATGAGACGGAGATTAGCCTGCCATGTTTTACTTTTGTCATTTTAAAGAACCAAAGAGCCCATCTGTCCCCCATTAAAAACAAAACAAAAACAGATCAGTCTTCCAGGAATTTTTTTTTTTTTTTGCTATTTTATTACATTACAATGCACAACAACCATGAAATGTGTGTGGCCTGTGTGACTTCACCTGTTCTGCAGAGGATGTTTAATGTAATCTTCAAGACTCACAACCTCTTGAGTATTTTCAACGTTTTTTTCTTCTTCTGAATTCGGTGGATTTGTTGAATTTTCCTACAAGGAGCATTTCATTTCTATTACATTTCCACTATTTTCATCTAAAGGTTTGCAAGCCGAATGTGACATTTCAAACAAAATGCTTAATTTTGAGCAGTCAAAATATGAGGACAAAAATATCTTTCAATATCAAGTGTCTCAAAGTCTTTCCTTTAATACAGGGTTACTGGAAAAAAGAATGGATATTCTTCAAAGTTCTTGTAGGAACTTCTTTAGAAGTTCTTCAAAAAACTGCCCTTTTTTGAAAATATACATGCAGTTTCCCCAAAGGTGTATTATGTATATGTGTATATGGTGCCTCAAATATCTTCTCATTTTTTACAATGACAAATATGTATGTTCAGAAAGAAAATGGCAGAGAACAATACTATTGTAACTTAACACGTAAGTTAACTGTTTAAAATTTGACATCATTGACTAAAGGTCTTTCTAAACATTTCAAACTAAACCACTAACAACTGCACGTATTTACTTCTATTTAGTTTTGATAAAAGGACTGTATACGAACTAAGTTACATGGAGCGTTGTCCATAGAAAATGAAAACAACCACACTATAGTCTTAGTGACACATCAGCAAACCATGAGTCTAGTTTAAAGATACAGAGATGGGTTAACTATGATCTTTATACTCCAAGAGAAAACACCGAATATGCTCACGACCCTCCTTTCCAGAAAAAAACATCAAATATGTTAATACTTTTGCACAATATTCTTCAAAGGCATATGTGCGGCAGTCAGACACCTCAGCTCATTTGACTTTGCTTTAAGAGATATCACTCCATAGCAACACATGTATCCTTCTACACAAACACCGACCAACATAAAACAAGTATTTAACATTATTAACTACCAATGGTGTCATCACAGTGTTTGTAGGAACACTTATATTGACTCACCGGTTCAGCAGTCGCCATCTTCTACAAATGTGAAGAGTCTTTCCGTGTGTGAAAACACCATTTGATTGGCCAAACTCAACTGAACACATGTGAGTGAATGAGGAGCACGCGTCTGGACAGCGACCCTAGAGGACGCAGAGAGAAGTGGACTCCGCCGTAAAGGTATGGCTGTTTATGATTCATTAACACTCCACTGCTTGAGCAAAACTAGTATTTCAGTTATTTCATTTATACATATAAATATAATAGACTGATAAGTATGTATTTCTATAACTGAAAGTAGTCAAACTTATTAGGGAAATCGTTTTTAAAGTCATCATGAAATCAAAATGGAACATTCTTATTATTTCACTCTTATAGATGTCACATAGGAAGAAAAAACTATCTCAACTTCCATTTCATGCCGACTTTAGGCCTGTTCACACCAAGAACAATAAATATGCAGATAACTATAACTATATTAGCATCCATTGGTGGTCAGTGGACAATAACGTTATTTTTAGTATTGTTAAATTGTCTCCTGCTTTAAAGGCATAGTTCACTGCCTTAAGCCATCCTAGGTGTATGACATTCTTCTTCTTTTAAATGAATACAGTTATAAAAAATGTCCTGTCTAATCCAAGTATTATAATGGCAGCCCCAAATTTTGAAGCCTAAAAAAAGTGTATCCATATCCATTATAAAAGTAATCCACACGGCTCCGGAGGTTAAAGGGTTATAGCGATTAGCATTAAGCTTTGTATCAGTAGAAACCCAGGAATACATTCAAATTATCGTACTTTTTACATATGACCCTGAGATGAGAGAATAATGTATTATGTATTTTATTTCTGGACAAATTCCTCCGATGAAGCAATTATCGTCATTTTGTGTCATCGGAGGAGTTTTTGTCCAGAGGCTAAAGACTACAGCCAGCAGGAGGCGCTGTTTCAGCATGTTTTCAACATCACACTCACAGCACTCGGCTCAGGAGCTGCAGAGATTCATTTAAACGGAGTGATGGAGAGCAAAGTGAGTGTTTCAACTTTTCAAATGAATTCCTATGAAAGTTAAGCTTCCAAAGACATGAACTGAAAATGCGGCAGACGTGGTGTTAACGGGGCCGTGAATCCCGCGATTACCTCAGCTCATGTGATGAATGTAATCCGATTCTGCTGCGTTTGTGCCGCTACGGCCGTGACACTCAATCGACTCATAATATATTGAACAGACACATTCAGTTTTTAATTGTAGCGTTTCTAACTGAACTGATTTTATGAAAATGAAAGGGGGGCAAGTAAACCATGTCCTGCCTAACGTAGGGCAGCGAAGAGCATTCTGGGAATTGTTGTCTTTCATCCACATGAGACAAAACTACATTTTCTGTTTTCTCAGTCTAGAAGGCACCAAATTCAAAAATAATTTCACATTTCTACTACATTAAATGACCGAGTTTAAACACAGATTCATCTTCCTAGCGCTGAAATCGCCTTTAATAAAGGCTTTCTGAAGTGAATCGATGGGTTAGTGTAAGAAAAATATCCATATTTAAAACTTTAAAAAGTAAAATATCTAGCCTCTGGCAAACAGTCTTCTATATTCAACTTACGAAGAAAGTGTAACGCCTCTCGCAGTTCAAAATTATTGCGCTACATCATCGCTACACCACTTCTGCATTCTTTTATGCAATTGATTGATGCATTTTTTTGGGCTTCAAATTTCGGGGTGCCATTCGCTGCCATTATGATGCTTGGAAGAGCCCAGACATTGTTTTATTATTTTTGATTTACATGCATCATATAATTTATTGGGATTTTATGGTTTTAATGTACATTTCAAGATTTATAACAGCAGATTTATACAGAATAGAATTTGATTTGATGCCAAGTCATTAATATTGCAAGTTAAAAAGGAAAAGGAACGTTTTTGTGTTTGATAATCACATTTATTCAGTGTGTAACCACACAAATAACTATTAATCAGAACAACCTCTTAACACAACAGTCAACACTGTATATACTGAGACAAGGGTGTTAATGATTAGTATGTCTGTTTCATGGAAGGACAAGGCAGGGTTCATATTTCAACTCGAGGCTCAAAGCTGCAAGACAGTTCGGATACTGTGGAAGAAGCCAAAAGAAAGGTTTGCATTAAAATATCAGTGTTTCCCACATTGCATTAATATGATATCACCAAACAGCACCAGATAAAAACAGGCATTTTATAAGGCATGTACCTCTTCCCAGCATGCATCAGGTCAAAGGCCTCATTGATCTGGGTAAAGGGCATTGTGTGAGTAACAAACTCATCCACCATCAGCTTCTTACTCATGTAATCATTCACTAGCTTAGGAACACTCTCCACACTCTTCCAACCTTAAAAGGCAAGAGAAAATCCTTGTGTTAATATTTGTTTGTTTATTAATTTTTTAACGCCATGTTAACGTCGATGCAATTTACATGGCAAATAGAAGGTCAATATCACAATCCATAAAACATAAAATAATTATATGAAACATTTCAACTTGATTTCAACACATTCCAAAATATTCCACATAAACATGTTTCTAAAAAAATGTTTTCTAGCAATATCAAAAGTTGCATTCCAACAGAATACGTTTAACTGTCAAAGGAACTTGACGAGACAAAACAGGAATTTGCCCAACAATAGAAACCCATGTGTAAGTCTTGAGTGACCCAGTCAGCACCTAGTGAAGACGACTTGGGTCTCCTTCGGTTATGAATTACCCAATGTTATATTTATATGCTGCATGCTCAAAGGATATATATTATGCCATATGAAAATGTAACTGGTAACATACAAATATACAACAATAAGATATTATACAATATAAAATCAAATCATGTAATATTTTATTAAGGTAAAATGAATTATTAAACATGTTTATTAAATATAATATAAATTACTATCACATAATTAATATATTATCAAAATAAAATCAAACAAAATAATAAAATAAAATTAAAATTAAATACACCCACCACCAAAAGCTGTGCCTTTCCATGTACGCCCTGTGACCAGCTGGAAAGGGCGGGTGGAGATTTCTTGCCCTGCCCCTGCCACACCAATGATGACACTGGTTCCCCAGCCTTTGTGACAAGCCTCAAGAGCAGCCCTCTGAATTAAAAAAAAAAAATGACAATAATATTGGTCATCTTGAGAATCCCAAGCTGTATACATTTTATTATGCACTTCAAATAAGTACAATAGTGGTAACTATACCGTCTCTAATTATGAGTTACCATGGCAGCAAATATTTTGAGGAACAAAGACGACTTCAACTAAGCAGAGATCTACAGTTCTGCTGTTGACATCTGGATGGCTGTATTAGTCAGCTTTCGTTCATCCCTATCTAAACAGCAGATGTTTCTGCAGTTTACCATAATGCCAACATTGCCGATGCATTCGAAGGAGTAGTCAACACCTCCATCTGTCAGCTCCACCAGCACTTCCTGAATGGGCTTGCTGTGGTCCTTGGGGTTCACAAACTCAGTGGCTCCGAACTTCTTGGCAATTTCAAACTTGTCTGGGTTGATGTCAATGCCAATGATCCTTGTGGCACCGACTGACTTGCAGCCCATTATGACTGCGAGCCCCACTGCTCCCAAACCGAACACAGCACAAGTAGAGCCGGCCTCAACCTACCAGGGTGAATAGGAGTCTATATTGACAATGTGACATTTTGAGATGGAAGGAAATATTCAAATTATTATAAAGACATGAACATTAATTAAGTGAAGCAGACTTTAGCAGTATTGATGGCAGCCCCATATCCAGTAGAGATGCCACAGCCCAGCAGACACACTTTGTCCAGGGGGGCATGTTCATCCACTTTGGCCAGAGATATTTCAGCCACCACAGTATATTCGGAGAAGGTGCTGGTACCCATGAAGTGGAAGAGCTGCTTTCCTTTACAGCTGAATCTAGAGGTGTTATCAGGCATCAGACCCTGACCTTGGGTCACCCTAAAAGAATTGCATCACAGCTGAGCATTTATAAACCAAATGTCAGTTAGCATGAACAATAACAAGACATACACTGGGGTCTGTGTCACATTTTACTATTATCTTTTAGGATCAATTGATGGATAAAAAGAAGTTCAAGATGATCAAAAGGTTCTTTACTGTCACTTTTGATCAATTTAATGCATCTTTGTTGAATAAAAGCATTAATCTAGCTGACCCCTAACTTTTGAAAGGTAGTATATTTTCATAAAGGAGAAAATGATGGAAAATATTTTCATAATTACCTGATTTTCTGGCACAAGTTGGTTTTGGGATTTTTACAGAACTTGCACTCTCCACATTGGGGTACATACAGCGGAATAACAGTATCACCTTCATAAAAAGTGAAAGAGCTTCAGGATTGCTGCATAACTCCCAAAACTGCTCACATTGTATACATTCAATTTCAAAGAAGTGAGGGTTAATGGTTCGTTTTGACATGCCTGCTTTGAATTTGGTGACCCCTTCGCCAACACTCTCAACAGTGCCTGCCCCTTCATGGCCCAGGATGACAGGAAACAAGCCCTCAGGGTCACTTCCACTCAGGGTGTAGGCATCAGTGTGACACACACCTGTAGCGTTAATCTGAAAACAAACAACCATTCAAGACTTCTCACCATTATATTTGAATATATATATATATTATTATTCAAACCACAATACATGTTTTCTCTATAAATGATTTGATTACTTAATTGTAATTAAGAACAAAATCATAAACACAACACTCCTACCTACATAATCATGCATGAGACACTAAAGACAGTAGGGTCAAAACTGAACCTGCTCAGTGTAAATCTTTCACAAAACATGGTGCTTTGACTGTGCAGCTGGTTTGTTACAGCTTTAGCAGAGCTTGTGCAATTATCAATTATGAAAAGATCTAAATCTTCTGATATGTCAGTTTCAAATGTTATAGGCAGCATGAAGCGGAAGAAGCTACATCAAGCGGCTGGTAGAGACTACAACAAGCTTATTCAAGGGTTAGTGACATCCCTAAAATGTACATAAGCCCTGCCTCCAGGAACATGCAACAAAGGCCATGATGAGTCAAGGAAGAGTTGTAGTAGAGCACATTTAGGCATCTACTCAAGCGGTCGCATCCACTTTACACATTATTTACAATACAATACTTCATAAAATACTGTCATACCGTCATAGAAGCAAGATGACAAAAACTATAACCGCAATTAAACTAAATTATACTGTTCTATCTTCGTGCAGCACATTCTCTGGCTATCACACGAGAAAATTATAGATTATCATAACAGAATATGCAAATCAATGACTTGAAGATAGTTAACTCCACATCACCTACATAAATTCATCAATTAAACATTCAGAGGATATCAGAGCTGCTAGCACTCTGAAACTCCACCCTCTTCTTGAAAGAGGGACGGAGCAATGGCTCATTTGCATTTAAAGGGACACAAAATTACATGTTTTTGCTCACCCTCAAAAAGTGACAATTTTAACACGCTATAAAAAACATTATATGTAGGGTATTTTAAGCTAAAACTTAACATACACACTCTGGGGACATCAGAGATTTATTTTACATCTTGTAAAAATGGTAATTTTAGGACCCCTTTAAATATTATGAGGGCACATGAATTAAAAAATAATGCCATGCATAGATAAATTATTTATAATAAACACTGCAATATTCCATCATTTCAAGACAAATTTTCAAAAAAATAATACTTTTGACAAGTGACTTTTTTTACAGAGCACCAAAGTACTCTCGGTCATCTACAATCTATACACATCAAATAACCTATTGCTTTTGTCAAGAGGTGCAATGTTCCGATTAATGGTTTACCTTCACCCTAACTTCATGGGCTTTAGGTGGAGCTACCTCCACCTCCTCAATGGAAAGGGGCTTGCCAGCCTCCCAGGCCACTGCTGCCTTGCATTTGATCACCTGAGGAAGAACCAAGAAGCTGTTAGTTTATAAAAAAAAACTGTTAGAATGTGCTGGTAACTAGTTCTCAGCTAAAATGAAGGTTATGCAAGTCGATGTTTTGGATGCAAGTCGAGTGCAGTTAACATCAACACAAAACCAAGTGATGTAAATACGGTTTCGGACAGCAAAATCTGCATGTGCGGTGAATCTCCATTTACATGCTGTAAGAAATCTGTGGTAAATGTGAAATGCATTGAATGCAACAATATAGAGATTATAATAACAGGTGATATTTTATGCATGCCTTGGTCACATAGCGGGAAACAAGGACAACGGAAAACAGGTCAGAGCTGCACAATGGATCTTTGTATACCTAGATCTGTACTCCTCCTGTCATGCACAAGTACTGCTACATATTTGAAAACGTTTTTGATCGAAGTGCATTGAGTCTCGACACTCGAGGTTTTTCACAAATGTTGCTAACGTTACATTAAACGTGCACAAATACTATTAATACTTTACGTAGTTCAAAGGGTGAGGGCAAATTTCGCCGTTAACTTACTTTCCCAGTTGTGTCCATGCTTTTCTTCCACCACGAGAGAAGGGAAGAGGAGGTGTGGCAAGCTGAAGAACTCTTTCTTCAACCAATCAGAGACCAGGATGTGGTTACGCTTGAGCAAAGTTCGTTGATTTTCTCAGCGCGTGCAGCGCTTTTACATCTAATAGGTCTGATAATGAATGGTATGCACTCGCATTAGAAATAGCCTCTCAATGCATTTCTGATGCCTGATACATTGTACATATTAAACTGGATATAAGGAGAAAATGTATTTAACACGGACCAAAAACATTTAACATACACAAAATGTTTTTTTCTCTCTCTCTCTCTTAAGGAAAAAACTAAATTTATGAGAGGAAAGATAGGTTTTTCAGAATCGTCTTACAAAAGGAACAAGCTGCGAATTAGACTTCCTGGTTCTGACGTCATACCTAATCACGCATGGAGTTAGGAACTTTGAAATAGTCATCAAAACACGTCACCGATTTTTCACTTCTGTTTGGTTCTACACTTAAGATCTGGAAAAACCCTGACCTAACACGGTCTACTATTGATAATACACATTGCCTTATCTCTGATAGGTTTGCAGACTCAACAATTTCCCCCTTTACGAGACGTTTGTAACATCTACACTTGAGTAATAGCAAAGATGTTGATACATCACATAAGAATTAATAAAAACAAAATTACAGTTGCCATAGGTTTTATTTTGTAAGTCCATGGTGGCATCTAAAGATCAACTGAAACAATTTGCAATTCTGTAAATGCAGACATCCATAATAATCCAGCAATTAAGTTTTTTTTTTTTTTTTTACATCATTATCTGGAGTTGGCTTCAGCATTTTGTCAAGTTGTTTAAGTTGATACTGGTACAACCTTCAGCAAATGTAAAATGGAAGTGGATGCAAACCATCACACAAGGTTGTGTCTGTCCTCCGTGTACACAGACATGTCGTAACTTAAAACAATAGCCCTATCAGTGGACCAAATAAAAAAATTCACTGCTGAGAAAATACATTTATGATACAAAAAGTAAGAAGTTCAGCTGTACAAGAGAGGCATCAATTAAGTCAAAAGACACTGGCAGGCCCCAAATGCTGCTTCTGGCTTCTCACTGGAAGTTTCCACAGCAGATGAAATGACAGATCCCATCCTGTGAGTCCTTCATCATCTTCCACCTGCAAAGCAAGTAGGAAAAATGTAATCACGTTACTCCTACTACAATGAAAATGCTTTAATTGTAAATGGAAAAGAGCAGCTCAGATACATTAATCGTTATAAATTACCATTATTCAGCAAGGACCAATTAAATTAATCAAAAGTGACAGCAAAGACATTAACAAAGTATGCGATAAAAATAAGAAATGCTTAAGTAACAAATCAGCACATTACAATGATTTCTAAAAGACCATGTGACATCGCAGGAATTAATTATATTTTTATGATATATAGGTCCTTCTCAAAAAATTAGCATATTGTGATAAAAGTTCATTATTTTCCATTATGTAATGATAAAAATTAAACTTTCATATATTTTAGATTCATTGCACACCAACTGAAATATTTCAGGTCTTTTATTGATTTAATACTGTTGATTTTGGCATACAGCTCATGAAAAACTCAAAATCTCAAAAATTTGCATATCATGAAAAGGTTCTCTAAGCAGCTATTAACCTAATCATCTGAATCAACTAATTAACTCTAAACACCTGCAAAGATTCCTGAGGCTTTTAAAAACTCCCACCCTGGTTCATTACTCAAAACAGCAATCATGGGTAAGACTGCCGACCTGACTGCTGTCCAGAAGGCCATCATTGACACCCTCAAGCGAGAGGGTAAGACACAGAAAGAAATTGCTGAGCAGAATAGGCTGTTCCCAGAGTGCTGTATCAAGGCACCTCAGTGGGAAGTCTGTGGGAAGGAAAAAGTGTGGCAAAAAACGCTGCACTGAGAAGAGGTGACCGGACCCTGGGAAGATTGTGGAGAAGAACCGATTCCAGACCTTGGGGACCTGCGGAAGCAGTGGACTGAGTCTGGGTAGAAACATCTAGAGCCACCGTGCACAGGCGTGTGCAGGAAATGGGCTACAGGTGCCGCATTCCCCAGGTCAAGCCACTTTTGAACCAGAAACAGCGGCAGAAGCGCCTGACCTGGGCTACAGAGAAGCAGCACTGGACTGTCGCTCAAATTTTGCATGTCATATCGGAAATCAAGGTGCCAAAGTCTGGAGGAAGACTGGGAGAAGTAAATGCCAAAATGCCTGAAGTCCAGTGTCAAGTACCCACAGTCAGTGATGGTCTGGGGTGCCATGTCAGCTGCTGGTGTTGGTCCACTGTGTTTTATCAAGGGCAGGGTCAATGCAGCTAGCTATCAGGAGATTTTGGACCACTTCATGCTTCCATCTGCTGAAAAGCTTTATGGAGATGAAGATTTCGTTTTTCAGCACGACCTGGCACCTGCTCACAGTGCCAAAACCACTGGTAAATGGTTTACTGACCATGGTATTACTGTGCTCAATTGGCCTGCCAACTCTCTGACCTGAACCCCATAGAGAATCTGTGGGACATTGTGAAGAGAAAGTTGAGAGCAAGACCCAACACTCTGGATGAGCTTAAGGCGCTTCTCGAAGCATCCTGGGCCTCCATAACACCTCAGCAGTGCCACAGGCTGATTGCCTCCATGCCACGCCGCATTGAAGCAGTCATTTCTGCAAAAGGATTCCCGACCAAGTATTGAGTGCATAACTGAACATAATTTGAAGGTTGACTTTTTTGTATTAAAACACTTTTCTTTTATTGGTCGGATGAAATATACAAATTTTTGAGATAGGAATTTTAGGTTTTCATGAGCTGTATGCCAAAATCATCAGTATTAAAACAATAAAGACCTGAAATATTTAAGTTTGGTGTGCAATGAATCTAAAATATATTAAAGTTTAATCTATCATTACATTATGGAAAATAATGAACTTTTATCACAATATGCAAATTTTTTGAGAAGGACCTGTATATATATATTTAAAAAAGTATTTAGTATATTATTTTTACAATATTACTGTACTGTTTGATCAAATAAATGCATCTTGGTGAGCATTAATGTTTCAAAAACTTTTTTTTTTAAATCATACGATCCCCAAACTTTTGAGCAGTAATAAAGGAATGGATTTGAAAATCCATGAAGGGCAATAGATTGAATTTTGCGCTTTGGCAGATACAGAGCCAGAGACGGATGCATTCAGTGCTTGTCATACAGCAAAACTATTCAGTGTTTTCAACAACATAAGGTTTTAAATACACACAAGTACTGAAAAACAATACATTTAGAGTTTGTAAAATACACACTAATGTCTAGTAAAGCGGCAACAACAATAGTGTTTTATTCTTATCAGATACACATTGTGTAGGTAACTAACGCTTACTCTATTCCTCTCCCACTTCACTGGCCACTTTCATGTCCTTCGGGAGAAATGAATGAATCGATGCGTTGTAAATCTGACAGATACAATTCTCTGAACTATGATGCAAACTAACATGGCGGTTATTAAACAATGAAAAAATGTATTTAAGAAACGTAATATCACGTATTTGATGACATACCCAACAAGTTTGTGAATATTTCAACAAAATAAAAGCGATACATCTATCATACTGTGCTTTTGTGGCAGCAGCATAGAAATAGGGCTGGGCAAGATCCTTAAAAAAATAAAATGTATATCTCGATATTGTCAATTTTTACGATATTTGAAGTTATATCAATGTGTACAATTGCTTTTGAGAAAAAAAAAAAAACATGATTTTCTTTTTGCCCCCATTAAAAATGTAGATCTAGATAAAACTTAATTAAATGTTTAAATGTTCCAACTGAGGGAAATTAAACTGGGATAAGTATTTTTTACACGTTTTTAGCTAAACTTTTTTAGTCTGTCACAAGTCCCTGGTTTAAGAGAAGCTCTGTAGCATGAAACTGTGTTTCCACTGGCACTAAAAACCCCTCTCAGAATACCCTCTCATTATCTGAGAAAGCATCTGTGACAGCTGTTCACAAATTTTAAAATACAGTTTCGGCAGCGCATCCTGGCCAAAGTATTTATGGCAAGGCAAATTGTATCGGGGGTCGATTGTCTTTAGTAGCCGTTTGAAGCCAGGTATTTCCACGGTACTGACAGGCATCATCTCTTAGGCTATGTAAAACATGACCGCTGATGTAATTTCTTCCCCCTTTTTACTATTTCTCGCACCACAAGAGAATGAATCGACCAGCATTATTTGTTTAAGGACGACAGTCAGATTTTTCGGCAGAAGAGGTCAAGACTAGTGAAGAGGAGTCACGGAGTTTCATGCATTGCTCGTATTGCACAGGATGCAGCTTGAGGTGAAAGATTAGTGGTGCTACCACCCTTTGTTGCCATTATCTTCTTGCACACCTTGCAAATGACGGTATTTTGATTGGTTTCCGTTATCTGAAAACCAAACCACCCCCATATTATAGATTTTGCATTCCTTCTGGAGATTATTTCATCATCCCCTCCTGTGTCTCTTTCCACAACTGTGTAGTTGTTCGTCTCCATTTTGCTAATGTGAAGAAAAAATAAATAGACTATACCGCAACTCACATCTCGAGCTCAGTAATACACGACAAGACGAAAAGGAATGAATATTCGATTTTAACAATATTTTTAAGGGTAACTAAATCCTAAACTATTTTTTTTGTTAATGATCCGCAAGACTAGGGCTTTTTTTAGTGCTGTTCATTGATTTGAGTAAATGTTGACATTTGGGTATAAAGTGGTTTAATATATGATGTAAATCAAAATGCTGCACTCTTAAGGTTGATTGGTGACTACTGCAGTTGAATTTTCCTATTGTTGGTCATTGTGAAGGCTCACTACCACGCCCCTTGGCAGGAGCTCACCACACCCTAAGAAATGTTTTCCCATGATTACATGATGAGAACGGCTTCTTTCCATTATGAACTACGTGATGTTACTTGAAGTAGATACATTATGAATGAAACTTACTTGACAATGGGTATCCACATTCTAATGAAGAAAATGCGGTTAAACAATGCAGTTATAAGTACGTCAGGCTTTTCTTGTGACAGTTTTGCTGCCGTCACGTGTACAGATAATTTTCATACATGACGTGCGCTTTCAAACCCTGACACGCAAGTGGTTGCCGTAGTAGCGAACAACTACCGTAACCTGCTGCCGTATATAGCTTTTATTTGAGGAAATCTGTTTATAATAGGCTATTAGGTTTGAGATGATTGGTCCTGCGCTGCTTATTGATTCAGTTAATTTGAATGAAAATACATTGCATGTATCGGATCTATTTTTAGTGGCATTCAGTATAAGGATTTGACTGTTCATAGATTAGGTCAGTGGTCCCATTCTCTCTTGCGCTGCTGCTTTGCTAGCATTGTCGGCATCGGGAGTTAATGAGCCAGGATTGATAAGGCTCTGGCCCTGTGTCTTCAGACAATTCACCCTCCTCCACTTCAGGTGAAGGGGGAGAAAAGTCCTCTACTTTGAATGACCGTTCTGTTGCAAAGCTACTGGCGTCACTCCAGTCACTCTCCATCTTTGCAAGTCAGACAGCTGTCAATTAATCCATCACTGCGGGTCTCAGGTCCCACCCTCCATACATCCCCTCTGTCTCCGCTGGGCTCTGCCCACTTTCCCAACATTTTTCAAATATTGCCAGTGGGTGTATTTAGGCTCTGAGCTGGGATTGAGTTACCCTTTTGATCAATGCCAGGGGTGTTAGTCAGCCGTCGGAAGAGCCAACATATGTCACGATGGCAAACAACGTCCAATAGGAAAATTCAACTGCAGCAGCCATCGTTCAACCTTAACTTTTTCCCTGTCAGGGGTTTTTTTAAGTTGCCAGCCACCGCCAGGGTTTTTGACCATTTTCACCAAAATGTAATGGCCCATAGAATATTTTTTTTTATGAATATCTGAGCATGTGATGAATCAAAAGAAAGAGCTGACCTTCTTCTTTTAAACAAAAGCTTCATGCATTCCTTTTTTATCAACACTTGAATATGGGTAAGTTTCATTAAAAAAACAAAAAACACTATGAACAAAAAATAACATTTGTGTGAAAGACTATATCCAGATCAGATTCAGAACGATTATCAAACACAGATGGAGCAGATTAAGTCCATCAACACCACTAATGCTTGCACAGTCCTATAGCTTGTCCTGGGTCCACATTTCATTCAGTAATATTAGATAGTTTTGAGTTAAGATGTTTACTGTTGATTATCACGTTATTTTACATATGCATCTGCTTACATGCAATCGCTTGTTTTGTCTTACATGTGTTTTAGTCAGGAGATTCTGTACTCATTCAGAAGATGCGTAAGAGCACCCCCCTACTGTCTAACAGTGAAAACACGGAAAGATTTAATAGGGCAGGACTCAGACACACCATAAATTGTAGAATTAAAACACTTTATACCCAAATGTCAAAACATTTACTCTGATCAATGAACAGCCCTAATAAAGCACCAGTCTTGCAGATCATTAACAAAAAAAAATAAAAATTTTTTTAGGGTTTAATTACCCTTCAAAATTGTACATCTTAATCAAAATTCTATATATCTGCCAGCCCTACATGGAAAAAATAAGGTCATGCATTCTAAATAACAGTCCTTAAATTTCACTAGAATATTTTAAACTTGTGTGAAAGGGTTAAACTAAATTAAGTACTTTCAACTGATTTCATTATTAATTTCTGAGGATCAGCATTGCTAACTTACCCCTGAATCCACGTCCACCACCTCGGCCTCCTCTGAACCCTCCACCACCGCCGCCTCCTCTTCCACGTCCACCAAATCCTCCTCCACCAAATCCTCCTCCACGACCTCCACGGAAGCCACCTGTAAATACGACACTCGCTTTAGGATTCTATTGCTACGCAATGCTACTCAATTCTAATGCTATGCAATTCTTTGTTTACTAAATATGTATTTGGTTTGGTTTCTTCTGTGGTCTTACCTCCTCTTCCACCTCTTCCTCCTCTACCTCCACGGGGTGGCCCCTTCTCACCTGGAGGCCTGGGGAGAAATCTCTGAAGGGGCAGCAGCTTCATGGGGTCGATATAGAACTGATGCAAGAGGAGAGAAAGAGATAAGCTAATTAAAAAATATTCTTCATCATAATAGCGTTAGTCACATCCTAGTGTATTGATTAGAGGCAGAACAGCGAAGGAAGCCGCTAAAACAGCTTGAAGGCTCATAAAAATCCCTTTGATATTCTGGAATAATATCTTCTAAATTATGGATATCCTAAAAGAACACCCACTGATCGTTGTCTAATATTGGAAATAACACTGATAAGCAGCGGGATGGTTCTTTAAAAAAAATATTACAGAGTAGACCGCATAAAAAGAAATAAGAAAATTGCATAGAAGAAAGTTCTGTGGAGTTACATTTGATGTACGAGACTATTCGATAAGTCAATTGAACAATACTGCTGCTAGGCGTTTTTTTATATCTAAAGCGGAAAACAAAATCATATTTGACATCAGATTTTGCATGCATTGGTTTTATCTGTGGTGGGTTCAGAGAAATGTCCACTCGGAAGATGAGCAAATTGAGAAAGGATTTTTTTCAAAGCTTATACAAATATTTATATTCTTCTGGCAAACTAGTATATGACAATTAAGCTTGCTTATGGGCTTGTTATAAGGCCAGTTAGGACAGACAACATAGTATGACATTTTATATTGAACTTAAGAAGAAACATGAATGAAACTTGCTTAACAGTTGCTATATCAACATCCTAACGGAGATAATATGCTAAATGTATAATAGTCGCATGTAAAGCTTTTCTTGCGATTTTGCCACCTGTCATGAGTACACACTTTTCAAACATGAGAGGTGCATTCAACCCTACACACTTCAAGTGATTGCCGTGGACGAACAAACAACAATGGACTAACTGTTATTTGAGGAAATCTGTTTATAATAGGCTTGTATTAGACCTATTGGCCTGTGCAGTCTATTGATTCAGCTGATTTGAATAAAATAGCTAACATTGTATAAGTGAATTCTTATGTTTAATATACAATAATAATGCAAGCTCATCGCTTGTCTCTTACCTATTTTTAGCGCCATTCAGTATGGGAACATGCGTCATGTTGCGTGATATCTCTGCGCCTAACTAGCAGCGCTCGCCATAATATAGTCCCAAGTTAATGTCGGCCTAGAAAATTGCCTAGTCTTAATGTCTACATCGCTATTTGTATTGTGAATACACAGGCCACAAGTAATTAGGTGGGGCACTTTTAGTTGGGTCATGCTAGCTGGCAACATATGATTCCATTCATTATGCTAAGCTAGTGGCAACCCTGCCAAACCAAAACAATGCACGCACTGAGACTAAAATGCATTTGCCCACATATCTAAATGTAGGAATGATGTTGAATAAGCGGTATTTCTAAAAACGGTGGAGTGTTCCTTTAAGAATAAAGGGCATGTAAACTTTCAAACTGGAATATTTTTTATAAATTCAGCAATTGTTTTGGTCTTGTGGACATTATACACAAATCTGACCAAAAAAGCTACTTTTAATTAAGAAGGTACCATACAAATTTGGTTGAAAACAACTTTACACATCCAGAAAAATGAAAGACTGAGCTTACCTTCTGTAACTTTTTGAAGGAAGATGCCTTCATATTGTCAGAAAGTTTAACTGAAAAATACTGAGGACTTTGTTAAGGAAACAATTTAACTCATTAATCCTGTAAATCCTAACATATTAAATAAATTTCAGAAGAAAAAAAATTTTAATGGAAAAAAAAAGTTTATTAACCCTTTAGACAAAACATTTAAAAAATGCATGTGTTTACTTTAAATTATTAGATTTGACTGCAAAAAGACAAGTGTACCACAATCTGAATGTGGACATTGATAGAATTAGCTATACCATAAAGCTTTATACTTGCTATATGTACAGTGTGCTTTATGGGTTTAAATACACATTTCACTTAAATGGATAGATCTCCCATAAATTGTATTTCTATAAATAATTACTCCCCCACATGTTGTTCAAAACCCATTCAGATATTTTTGAGGAAATCCAAGAGTTTTCTGACCTCTCAATAGACAGCTGTTAAAATAACCCATGTGACTCCAGTGGTTCAACCATAATACTTTTTGTGGCAAAAACAAGCAAAATAAGACATCTCCTGTGCAGTTTACACAACAGAGCAATGCTTTGCAGCTGATGCTGTTCACCTGAGCACCACAACGCATGTGTGTGATGATGACGCAGGAGATGCACTATTTATTTACTGTGGAAACTACTTGGAGACTGGCACAGGCTAGAAAGAAATTGTTGAATAAGGTTGTTATTTTTGTTTGTTTTTGCACACAGTACTCATCACTTCATAAAACGGATATTTTTACTACCTTTCTGGGTCTTGAAAGTGTTAATTAAATTGTTCTTTGGTTAGAGAGCTCTCGGATTTCATCAAAAACATCTTAAGTTGTGTTCTGAAGATGAACGAAGGTCTTGTGGGTTTGGAACAACATGAAAGTGAATAATTAATGACAGAATTTTCATTTTTGGGTGAATCCCTTTAACCATCACCATGAAGTCGATGTAAAATTTGACAGCACTGCCAGCAACACATGAAGCAACCTGGAAGGATACAAAATCACGAAGCTGCCCAAAGATCTCGTCCACTTTTCCAATCTGTTCTTTGTTTTCCAGATATATAGGAGCGTTGAAGTAGGGGACTTTATTTTCCTCCGTCACACATTTCAAGACAATATCATCCTCACAGGGGTGAATGAACTCTCCCACAGCTGAGACATGAGGAGCAAGAACACGCAGAGATGCAGTCTTGCAGTGCAATTTACAAAAGTGTGTGAATACATTCAGAAAAATGGCAGAAGAAAAAAAAAATACCTTACCGACAACATATTCCGGTGGACCATAGTCCTGATTTCTGTTAAATCCACCTCTGCCACCTCGGCCCCCTCCAAATCCACCTCCACGACCCTCCAAACCCACCTCCGCGACCACCTCCGTATCCGCCTCCACGACCACCACCAAATCCACCTCCACCTCTGTTAAAACCACCGCCACGACCCCCTCCTCGACCACCACCCCCGCGGAATGACATGATAAAGATCCTGTAAAACACATTCAAAATAACGTTAATCATTTGGCTACACAAGGAAACGTGGCATTCAACTACGAGAAGTCAACGTGAAGTTTGTTCTTCGGGATCCAAACAAACCCTGAAGGAAAATACCACATATCCAGGTCTGGTGCTGATATTAAAACGTTCCTTATCATAATATCATTACTTTCATGAAATAAATAACAGTTGTACTGTAGTAAGTTACTGACGAGCATGGTGAACCGGGAGGTTAGCCTTTTAGCATATTTAATACCTCCGAGTGCAAAAACAGAAAAATAAAACCAACCGGTATTCTACGTAAACATTTGCTGTTCTAAAACTCGCACTGAAAAGTGAAAAGCACAATTTACCTTTAAAGGTGGCTGGTTGGACTATCAATGAGCACGCTGTTGACTCTGGAAACACATGTGCCTACCCTGCCTGCCGTAAATGAACACCGGCACACATACTGTCGTAAACACGGAAGTCATGACCATGCTTGGACGATAGGGGCGTAAGTGTCAAGTAAAAGCAATTCTTCACAGAAAAAAACATACTATAATAGTATATCCAATGTTTCTGTTTCTTATTAAGCATTTTCTGTATGCATATAGGCTACATATTTTTTTCTCTCGCATTCATCTTAATAATATGTTAAATACATATTAGTATCTAAAGCTGATGTGTTGGCACATTTTTACTGATAAAGTGCAATTAAGCTATTTTTATGCTTTTAAAATAAAAAATAAACAACTACTTCCCCATTTTGCTTTTTTAATGATTCAGCTTATTTAAATTAATGTTTGTTTGGCACTTTTTTATCAGTTATAATTAATTAAAATATGTTAAATTTAAGTTTTTTTTTTTTTACTGTTAAATCCATGTGAATATCCTTGATTTATTTCTAGAACTCACTAAACAACTAGAACTAGAGCCTGTAAATAAATATAAACACAACAATATGACAAAAAAGTGAGGAAAGGGACTTCACTGAGTTTTTAAGGAAACAAGTCTCTAAGTCTCGGTAAAATATATTTTATTTATTTATATAGCACTTTTACAATATAGATTGCTTCAAATCAGCTTTACAGTGATAACAGGAAATGATTCAATAATGAAAACAGAGTTCATTATAGGCTACATCAGCTCTAAAAGAAAATACTGTCATTGTTCAGCTGAAGCCAGTTCAGAGTTGATTCAGTTCCATTGTAAATATCATCAATTATTAAATTAGTTCATTTAAGCGACAAAGTAGTTCTGCAGAAAATAGTAATATAATTCTCCAACTCAGTTCAGTTCTCATCCAATAGTGTCAGTGCATTCAAATCAATAATATTGTTAAATAATTAGTGTCCTAAACTAAGCAAGCCAGAGGCGACAGTGGGAAGGTGATGAGCCAACAAATGAACACAGCGTGAGTATAATTCAGGCTGCACCAGAAATCAGATTGTTGATCGGTAGAATTAAAACATTTCATCCAGTTCCTTTTACTTGAAGATCGGATTTTATCACACCTGTTTGAAGCCGAAGCTGACCATAGGGGTCTGTGAAGAGGACCTGTCTGGTTCTTGTGGTATTTGCTGTGGATTTGTGCCAATGACTGTCTGACTATAGGCTGACATACACTCTTAAAAATAAAGGTGCCAGGAAGAACCAAAAAGGGGTTTTCACGGCAATGCCATAGAAGAACTATTTTTGTTTCCCTGAAGAACCGTTTTGTGAAAGGTTCTTTAAAGAACCATTTTTTTTTCTAACCATTTTATAGTCTAAAGATCCTTTCTACTTTATAAAGAACCTTTTGTGCAATGGAAGGGTTCTTTTGATATTAACGGTTCTTCATGGAACCATATACACTGACAAAGAACTTTTATTTTTAAGAGTATAGCCTAGATACAGTAACCCTCGGGATAAACAGATAATTAATATTAACATGCCATTCTTTTTACGATGTAACGAGTACATTGGATGTTATGGGAAGTGTTTCTGTTTATCTAATTTATGTATCCTAATAATCCTTTAAAGGATCAAAATACAGTAAAAACAGTAATACGAAATATTTTTATAATTAAAAATTGATGAGTTTCTGTTGTAATATATTTTAAAATGTAATTTATTCTTGTGATAGCAAAGCTGAGTATCATTACTCCATTCATCAGTGTCACATGATCATTCAGAAATCATTCTAATGTTCTGATTTAGTGTATAAGAAACATTTCTTATTAATTTTAAAACACAGTTGTGCTGCTTAATATTTTTGTGGAAACTGATTTTTTTTTTTCAGGATTCTTTGATGAATAGAAAGTTCAAAAGAATTGCATTTATTACTTTTTTAGTAATATTTAGTAATTTCATAAATGTCTTATTTTTGTATAAATTTAATGTACCTTTGCTAAATACAAGTCTCTCTCTCTCTCTCTCTCTCTCTCTCTCTCTCTCTCTCTCTCTCTCTCTCTCTCTCTCTCTCTCTCTCTCTCTCTCACACACACACACACACACACACACACACACACACACACACACACACACACACACACACACACACACACACACACACACACACACACACACACACACACACAGTATATGAATGCATGCACTGATGTAGCAGCAGAGGTCACTATTAACACATGATGAGTTGAGCAGTAGATTTACAGTATCTCTGGAGGGGCTGTGATGATTGTGAGGGACCATATTATTTGGATTCTGATCAGGTACTGCTGCTCTCCTGGGACTACACTCTAGAAGGCGATATCTGTAAATAGAAGTCAGTTTTCCCGAATCTTTCTACCTCATTTCCCCCCCTAGTCTTTTTAAATGCCGCAGGCAACTGTCAGCATCCAGCATGGGAACTTGAGTAGTGTACCGAAGAAGAGGGAGAGCGCGCTAGACAGCCAGAGAGAAAGTACCCTACATCAAGAGGAGTGCCGCACTTTATGTGGAGCTTATTATAACCTTGTGTTGTATATCTTGTACCACAAATACCTTTACACTTTCCCTTAAACCTTTTAGAGAATAAATCCTGCCTTTATACCTGCACGTCCTCGAACTTGACAGTGACTAGAATTTTGACTTTATCTCTTGGCTGACTGAGAGACATTACAACATCTGAATGTCAATATTTAATGTTAAGCTATTGCACACACATGCTCAGAAGCTGCGCTACTTTTCATTGAGGAGATGGAAGACACACCCAGTCTTGTTGGACAATGCATGCAAAAATATCTCTGAATGTATTTCAAAACAGAATAATAAAAAAACAAAATAAAAATCCTAATAGATTATGTATTCAGCATACATGTATGCGCTTGATGAAACTTTCATAATGTGTATGAAATATTAAATAATATTTCATTTTAGAAGAGCCAGAAACTTAGGACATTTGGCCATTCAAATTTCTCAATTTCTTGCATGGCTCACAAGTTCTTTACCTTTGAAATCTTGCTGTAAATTAACTATGTGTGGCCACTCCACAAATTCGTTTTGTGCTTTTCAGGACATGAACCATGCGGTTTAATTGCACAATTGTGGAGTGGTTCCTATCTTAATGTATCGATTTTGTGGTTGGGTAATCCGTGATTGTCACAATGGTCAGTCAGATTACGGGGTGGAGAAGGCAATGTGGCCTTTTATACTGCAATGGGGGGAAAAGTCTGTTAATTGCCCCTCAATGGTGAAAGTAAATTAATTATTGATCGCGTACACCACTCTTTTTCTGTACTTGCATAGCTTTACAAATACTTTTATCTCCCCTAAGTGTAAGTACATTTCCGCTCCGGCGTAATTACACACGGAGGGAAGCCCATGGACCATTAAGCACCTCATTAGACCCAAAAAGTTGTTCATTCTGGATTTGTTTGTGATGTGTATTTATCTGAAGATGTCTCTCACACATTTTGCACATTTTCTTAATATGTTACATTTGGTAGCCACATTTTTGTGACAAAAAAAAAAAAGTTTTTATTTTCACACAGAAATCATGATCCATCATTGAATTTATTTTTAGTATAAAACTTAGAACTAACCACACGTATACAATTGGGTTTTTTTTTGTGTGGTGTTTTTTTTTTTTTACAAAGTACACTAGAATGACAAGCCATACCCACATCAAGATGTTGGGTCTGGGAACTCAACATTGACAGGGCTCAATCCGAGGGGCGGGATAAACGGTTGTCTTTCAAATTCCCTCTGCCCTCTGCCCTCTGACGTGGCCTTCTTGTCATTTCGGACTTCGAAAAAAACGAACAATGTATAAAAGCTAATATGTGACAAGGTGTACAAAAAACAAGCTAAAGAACCCAGAACCCAAAACCCAGAAGTTTTTATAAGCTGTTTTATAAGCTGTCCCAAAAAACGAGAGTTTAAAGACATAAAAGTGGACACAGGCATGCGACATGTTATATTACACTGAGAACTACGCCCGCTGGAGGGGAAAGTAATCAGCGACAGGAAATATAATATATAAAACTGACATTTGGATATTTGACTGTACACATAAGCATACTGAGGCATACTGAGTGTCAGGATCCCAAAATGTACCCATTCTTCCTACTGAAGCTTCACATTTTATTGCCTTATCCACTTTCGTCTCCTTAAACACTCGTTTTTTTTTTGTGTTTTTTTTTTTGGTCGACAGCTTATACAAACTTAGTTATGTTTTTAGCTTGTTTGCTGTACACCTTGTCACGCATCAGCTTTTAGACATTGTTCTGTTTTTTTAAATAAGTCCAAAACGACAAGGAGGTAGCCTCACGCAATACAAAGTCAATGGAGAGCGTTTTGTCCCGCCAAAAGTCAGCCATGTCAGAATCATAGACTGTATTAAAATATGGACGTAGTGTCCATGACGTCACCCATAGGATTCTTAGGAGCAGTTCTGAAGTGTAAAGTAGAAACATGCTGGCCTTTGCCATCTTAGCAGTGCGTCATCGTACGACACTCCTGGATAACAGAAAATGGGCAAGAAGGCGGGACGTGGCCGGAGCTGAAGTGACGTGATGACTGACAGACAGCAGATAACTGGCAATCCACCTGTCACTCAAAGTGGCCACGCCCAGAACTTTAAAGCTCTATATAATGTATGCAGTATGCATATTTTATATATATATGCATACTTTAAAGTTTTTTATAAGTATGCAGAACTTTAAAGCTTTATATAATGTAAATAATGTAAAAGTATATAAAGTATGTAATAAAAAAAATCACCCCCCACACAGTTGTCATGAAGGGCAAAACTAGCCATTTAGACCAAAACTAGAATTTGTACCAGGCTGTAAACATGTTTTTTTCTGCTGTAAATTTTGGCATTTTAACATGGAGGGCAATGAGATTCTGCTCCCTTCTGGAGACTGTCCCTAGTGGTCAGTCGATGAACTGCAGTTTAAGCCACTTACGTATTAGCTTCAAGAGACGGAGGTTGCCCCTTTGTCAAAATACACTTCCCTGCATTAACGCTGGCAGTTACAATGGGTGTTCCTGTTGGAAAGTCATGCAGGTGTGCACTCTAGTGTGGCCATGACACACACACACACACACACACACACACACACACACACATACACCCAATGGGCAAAACCCCTCAATTATCCTGCAAAATGAAACTTTACATTCAAAACAATGTTTTTGAGAAAAAAATAACGTTTTGAATGTAAACCATATATTTTTTCCAAAACAAAATCAATGTAGCCTACACAGTGTACATCCCAACCAACACATAAGCCCCTTTCCACTGAAATTACCCGGAACAATTTGTACCAGGAACTTTTTTTACAGGAATTCCAACCCCCAATAAAATGCAACGTGAGCTCAACTAATCAGCAAGTTAAGCGCCCAAGTCCCACCCTGAAAGTTCCTGAACTTTGAAAAAGTACTACCTCGCAAGTAGGGACTTTCGGAGGGGGAAATATTTACCTGGAACATCATTTAGACCCTGGTTCCTGCGGTCGAAACACACAGAGTACCACCAAGTTCCTAGTTCCTGGGGAAAGTTCCTGCGGTGGAAACGCAGCTAAAGTTGCACATACCGTGGTCTACAGACAAAACAACAGAAGAATTGACTGTATATAGTTACAGTAAAAAAAATTCTAATGTTGGCATACATTGCTCCAAAACAGAAAAGATCGCCTGTTGCCTTTTTATGCTAAATCTCTGTTTGCTAATTGTAAAACTTTGTGAGAGCTGTTTGCCCATGTGATGAGTCAGTGAGCAAATCAAATTTGAATGGCAGTGTGTTCCTTGTGAAAACGAGATTTTCTGCATTAAAAAATGGTACCAATACAAATAATTGTATGTAGTGTTTAGAAAAAAAGTGTGGTTTACTGCAATTTGAGTGTAAAGCAGGGACATTTGTAGTTTAGCAAAATTGGTTCAGGGAATTGGTGCATGAGTTACTTGTTGTGGTCATTGTTGTGTCTCAAGTACCAGTATTTGTGTGTAAACTGTTTTTCAGAAAATCACAGAACGGGGTCAGCGCTGCCACATACTGAGGTGCACAGTGCACAGAAGTCGCAAATAGCAACAGACCTCCAAACGTGTGCCCTTCAGATTAGCTCAAGAACAGTGTGTGCGTAGAGCAGGGTTCCTCAAAAGCCCACGAGATCCACTTTCCTGCAGAGTTTAGCGATAACCCTAATCGCTCACACCTGAACATGCTAATCAATGTCTTCAGGATCATTAGAAAAATCACAGGTTTGAACAGGGTTGGAGCATTGGCCCTCCAGGGCAAGATTTGAGGAACCCTGGCGTAGAGAGCTTCATGGAATGGATTTCTATGGCCATGCATTCAAACCTTACATCACCAAGTGCAATGCAAAGCATTGAATGCAGTGGAGGAGCTGTGGAGACGTGTTCTCTGGAGTGACGAATCACGCTTCTTTGTCTGGCAATCCAATGGACGAGTCTGGGTTTAGCAGTTGCTGGGAGAACGGTAGCCTACTTGCCTGACTGTAGTGTGCCAATTGTAGGAACACTGCTAAAGGCACATGAGTCGGTGTGTGCTTTTTGCTAATATGATTGCAGAAAAAATAAATAAATAATAGAGCAAAATAAGCTTGTAGCTTGTAAGCTTGTATAATAATGTACCCCTAAATGGTACATTTTAGTAACTTAAAAGGTACATATCAGTACTTTAAGAGTGCGTATTAGTACCTTTAAGGTACATTTTAGTACCTTAAAGGTACATATTAGTACCTTTTCGGTTTTGTACCTTAGGGTACCGCCCCAGTGACAGCAATGTACCTTTTTTTCTGACAGTGTAGAAATTTGGTGTACGCACTTTTGATAAATGAGGGCCAATATGTGTGAAATGCGTTCTGACTGAAAATGACATCGGCGCTGACCTACAGCCAATGAGAGAGCAAGATACAGAGCAGCGGGAGGTTCAGGGAGGAGTTCTAGACCAGAATATCAGTATTTTAATAGATATATTTACAATTCTATCAAACAGAAACCAAGCTCAAACATTTGCACGTCCAGCCGCACTAGCAGAACATTGCAAAATGATTTATTTAACTCAAACTCTCTTTGCAGAACACAATCCTTGCTCCTGTGTTTCTTCCTCCATATTCTTTTTTCCTTTTCGCTGCAAAAAAGCGCACCGACAATTTGGAGTGCAAACGTTCTGCGGTTTATTATTTTTACAGTTTTTCTGATGGCTTAAGCAAATTTTTTGTAACTATTGGCTATTTTTGCAAAACTCTACACACAAATGAGAAAACCCTTCACCAAATCAGCAAAACATTGTAGTTCTCTTGGAAAAGCTAACACACCATGCTTAACTCTTAAAAATTTTTATTTTTGTATCAAGCAGTTAACACAAGTTATCACATAAATAAGCACACAATGCTCTAACTACACACTGATGGTATGAATAAAAAACATATCTGGCTTTTCCTTTCTCTGTGAACAAGGTAGGCTATGTCAGTTTGAGGTCATACTTTTGCCATAGTTCTGTAAACTTACAGGGATCCAAACTTCAAGTACTGGTCTTTATTTACGCACATCAAAACAAATAAGTGTTTTTTTCCAAGTCAAAACACAAAATAGTAAATTCACTGAGGGAAAAATAAATAAAAATACCTGCCCTTGTCTCTCTGGGTCCGGCCACAAAATGTTGTCTACATCACATGCAATGTCCTCTAGTCCAAGACAGTGGGGAAAATATCTTCTGGAATCCAGTATCCAGGCCTGACATGATGCCTGGTCAATATCCCCCACATGCCTCCTCCATTGCCTGTAAAAGGGCTATGCGTTGATGAGGATGTAGAGAGCGCCAGGCAAAGAACTCTTCAATTGGATTCAAGAATGGAGAGAATGGGGGGAGGTTGAGTATAGTGAAGAGTGGGTGTTTCTCGTAGCCCTATGGATTTATTTGCAATCACCATTGAATATATGGGTTTCTTGTTCTGCAGTGAACATTCTTCCTCTGCCCCCTGCATCTGGACGTCTAGCAATTCTGTAAAGTAACAATTTCAGTAGTTTTACATGTATTGTTGAGTTTCTCATTAGAGTATGGCAGTGCTACAAAACTTAGTGTAAACTAAAGGGACTGTACTAACCGATTCTCATTTCAAAATGTCCTTATGATGCTTGCTACAGTGTAGCAGCTCAAGTTAGGCTGAACCCATTGGCCAGCTTCCCTCAGAGTCATTCCATGGTTGATTAGATGGTCCACAATTGTAGCTCTGATGTCATCAGTAATTCTATTTCTTCCTCCTCTTCCCCTTCCTCTTCCTCCTCTTGCTACTCCTTGTCCTCTTCCTCTAACTTCACCTCCTTGTCGCCCTCTCCCTCTCTCTTCTTCACCTCCGTGTCCTCTTCTTCCTCCTACTTCTTCCCCTTCACGTCCTCTTCCTCTGCTTCCTCTAATTCTCGTCCTGCTCCTTCCATTGTACTCCACAGAAAGCTTACCTGTGGATTATAATGCTTAGGCTGATTGCAAAGTGAACAAATGATCTAAAACAGTTTTCACGTGTGAAACTGTGCCAGACAGTTGGCAAAATAGTGAAAATAATAGCCATACATTTGTATAGTTTTATAGAGTCCTGTGCTGTGGATTGTACCTACAGTTTTGCAAAGTGTGTGTTACAAAATTGCAAACTGAGTGCAAAGCAGTGTTTGTGCTTTTAGTTTTGCAAACTCAGTGAGTGGTATTATAAGTATTAATAGTTTTAGAAATTGTGCTATACGAATCACAGTTAGGGTTTAAGCATTCAGAAAAAAACTGTAATAACAATTCCAGTCTCGCGTGAGAACTCCAGTTTGATGCACGTGTGATCTCGCGTTGTTTACTTGTCACATCGCACGTGTGTTTGTTTGGGAACTTTGGGAAATGTAGTTTGCGCCCCGGAGAGAGTTGTCGGCAATTCTTTTACTTGTACAGTCATGCAGTGTGAAACCCCCTGTCGCGGATCCATCGTGCAGTGTGAACACAGCAGCTGTGACTGAATGGTATTCCATATAGTCACGCAGTGTGAAAAGATCAGTGATCCGACCAGTTTGAAAATCGTGCAGTCTGAAATCAGCATAAGTATCCACAAGGCATGTATAAGCAGTCAGGTAAGTCTATACATAGGGTAGTGAATGACGACCAGAGACCAGGGAGTATTTAACTGTAGTATGAGTTCTTAATGAGCAGGAACGGGTGCAGCAGGTTCGTATTCAGTTGGTAGCTGTCAGTGGTGGAGGAAGTACTGAATCTCAGCACTTAAGAGAATAAATTTACTGAGAGATATATTTACTTTTGTAAAAGTAGAAGTACCACAATGACAACCCTACTTAAGTAAAAAGTACCTGATTTTAAATGTACTTTAAGTATTAAAAGTAAAAGTACTTGCATGACAATTTATTCTAATGTCTATATGTATTTGTACTTCGTTACATTCCACCCCTGGTTAGCGTTGCCACCCATCCCGGTTTTCCAGGGATCGTTCTCTTTTTTTTAGCGACTGTCCCGGAAAATGTATATTCTTTCCCGGGACACTAATTGTCCAGTTTTTTTTTTTGTGGTTTCTTTTTGTGAAAATGTACTTTTAAAGTAGAATTTCATGGCTTCAAATTAAACCGTTTCCTTATACTGTAACTGTGTTTTCTTCATGGTTGTGTACATTCAATCCTGTGTCTGTAAACGGGTAAAAAAACAAACAGTGGATTCGACAATATGCCAGGCGTTTACTTTTATTTGATTTGAAAGCTCAACTTATCACCTATCGCCTAGCAACTGCCTGTGCTGTCGGTCGGTTGCACGTATCCATCCATCCATGCACATGCAGGATAACAGTGTGCAGTTGCTTTTTAACAACTTGTTAACTCAGTTTTGTGAGCTAATATAAACCCACAAAATATAACCCCAAAAAAACAAAACAAATAAAAAACAAAAACAAAATTCATCTGAGTGTCCCGGTTTTTCACAAATCAAAGGCAACAAATACTCTAGTTACTTGTTCAAATCAATCACTTTGGTAAGTTTTCTATTTTCGAAAAAAAAAATTCAATATTTATTCTCATTAAAATATGTTCATTTTAAAAATACACAAACAAAATTATTTAAAAAAGTAAAGATTCTGAAAGCATTGAAAGAGATGAAAATGCAGTTTTACAGTAACAAAGAAATATGATATTATATTTGTATTATTTTTTATTATAAATATGGTGATTATCTCTACGATGGACACCCAATTTAATATATGATATTTATCATCTGAATCTAACAATGTCATGTCAACAAATGGAAAAGTCAGCAGCTGTTTCTTATCATGTTAATTATTGTGCCTTTTTACCCCAAATAGGCCTACTATACTTTTACATATTCTTCCGTTATTTAAAACAAACTGTTGCTTTAATTACCTTGAACGAAACTGAAAATCGTTAACAAGACCTTTGTCTCAAAATGTAGTCAATATTATTTTCTCATTTGCTACATAAATCTACAACATAAATCTACAAAAAAAAAAAAAAAAACACATGAAATATTAGATCAAATTAGACCAAATTTCCATAATCAAAAGAAGGTAAAAAACATGCTGAGATGATTTGTGTCTTCTAATGGTTGAATGCACCTTTTACCTTGTTGTGCGTTATTTATCTAAGGCATAAAAAAATCTTTATTTATTATGAATGAAACCCAATGTCATTGGCTCTTTCTTTCACCTCCGTAGTGTTCTGTGCACAAACTAACCTACTAACGTCGTTATCTGTATATATACACACGTGGAGAGACAAAAAGATAGAACGTAACTGAACGAAATTACTTATGTGGGCGAGGGCTCTCTTCCAATCTGTGTTCAGGATGACACTGAATGCAAAGCACAGATCCAAGCCAACCCAAGCCTGCATCATTATTCTGGCCATTGATTTTCCACTGGGCTTCCAAAGGGCCTTGTTCTCTTTGAAATGAAGTATAAACAAAGTACCAGCATGATATAACAGAATTTTTATTCTGCTTCGGGAGGCAGCAAGCCCTGTGGATTAGAGGTTTTGCTCAAAGAAACACAAGTGGTGTGCATGTGTGTGTCCATTTCAAATGGCACACTGTTCTCTCAGCCCGTGTGAATGACACTTGTTCTCTGATCAGGTTGAGTCAGTTCATTTTGAGTGGGTGAGGAGAACCGAGCGTTCAGGGACATCTGAAGACAGGTCATCTGATGCTTAGAGCCAGCCTGTGATGCATTCTGAGTTGGCATTTCACCTCTTGAGATGAGAGACGATAAGATTTGGCATTATGTTTGGTTTCCTTTAATGCTTTGACAGGCCGGGTCTGATTTAACTGAACTGAATGAAGTGTTAGGACCAGGGTGGGAGGAACAGCAGTGATAAAGGTCATATCTGTTAAGATCTCAAAGTTATTTCTTGGTTTTGTGTCGGCAGCCGTGTATAATGTAGGTTATAGTTAAAAAAGGGAAAAGAAAAGAAAGAAACTAAAAAAGAAATAGTGGTCTGCTTTTTGAGTGTTTCTAGATCCACTCCATTGTAAAGAATTTCAATGAGTCTGTAACCATATTCATGTTTTCTCAGGCAGCAGATGGACTCTTTGATTACATTAAGAGAATATCACCATAATGGTACAGCTACAAATGGAAAACACAAAAGTCCATGCCACCAGGTCAGATAATTGTTAGCTACAAGCAGAGAAATCTCTTTTTTGGAACTTTGATGTTAGTAAATCAAATACTTTAATGTATTGTAATTGGTTCCCTTTGATATTGTCCAGTTTTACACATTCCATCTCACTTTGCCTTCTCCATTCCATTCAGTGCAGCATCGATGACCAAGATTATACCCTGAAAGCACCTATACATACAAATAGCAGTGTCATTAGAGCTGAGAGGTTTTCCATGCTCTCCCTGCCCCTACTGTTCATCCACACTACCCTTTCAACAAAATCAGAGAAGAAAATGTGTATTATTAGGTTTCTCATTCTCTTTAATAAGTGCATTTCTTTTCCATAACAAACTGTTCTCTGGTGCCTTCACTGGATGATCTGGACCGAGGACTTTTGTCTTACATGGGTCGTGCATAGAGTAGTGGTTATAGGAATCGGTTACAGGAACTATAAATGAAAATTCTGTCTTTTACTCACCCTTATGCCATTTCAGACTTGTATGATTTTGTTTCTTTCTTTTGTGGAAAACAAAAAAGATGAATTGACTGGGCCTTCGATCTTCGAAGTGTTTCACATGTCTTGTGTGGAATATTCCAAGTCTTCTAAAGACATAATAGTTTTGTGGGTCCCACTTTATATAGGTGGCCTTCACTACTTATGTACTTATATCAAATAATACGTACAATGTACTTATTTTGTTTATATTATAATGACAGACACTTTTGCTGATATTGTGGTGGGATACGGGTAAGGTTATGGACAGGTGTGGTAGGATGGGTAAGTTTAATGGTAGGGTTAGGTGTAAGTGAAGTGTCAACAGTGTAATTATAAATGTAACTACAGAAATTAATTACAGATGTAATTACATAGAGGTAATTTAAAAAAAAAAATTAAGTACATGTAAAAGCATGTACTGGTAAGTACACAATAAGTGCATTGTATCAAATGATCTATATATATATATATATATATATATATATATATATATATAATTACACTCACCTAAAGGATTATTAGGAACACCTGTTCAATTTCTCATTAATGCAGTTATCTAATCAACCAATCACATGGCAGTTGCTTCAATGCATTTAGGGGTGTGGTCCTGGTCAAGACAAACTCCTGATTTTCAAACTGAATGTCCGAATGGGAAAGAAAAGTCATTTAAGCTATTTTGAGCGTGGCATGGTTTTTGGTGCCAGACGGGCCGGTCTGAGTATTTCACAATCTGCTCAGTTACTGGGATTTTCACGCATGTCTAGGGTTTACAAAGAATGGTGTGAAAAGGGAAAAACATCCAGTATGCGGCAGTCCTGTGGGCGAAAATGCCTTGTTGATGCTAGAGGTCAAAGAAGAATGGACCGACTGATTCAAGCTGATAGAAGAGCAACTTTGACTGAAATAACCAGTCGTTACAACCAAGGTATGCAGCAAAGCATTTGTGAAGCCACAACACGCACAACCTTAGGCGGATAGGCTACAACTGCAGAAGACCCACCGGGTACCACTCATCTCCACTACAAATAGGAAAAGAGGCTACAATTTGCACTAGCTCACCAAAATTGGACAGTTGAAGACTGGAAAAATGTTGCCTGGTCTGATGAGTCTCGATATCTGTTGAGACATTCAGATGGTAGAGTCAGAATTTGGCGTAAACAAAATGAGAACATGGATCCATCATGCCTTGTTACCACTGTGCAGGCTGCTTCTGGTGGTGGTGGTATAATGGTGCGGGGGGATGTTTTCTTGGCACACTTTAGGCCCCTTAGTGCCAATTGGGCATCGTTTAAATGCCACGGCCTACCTTCCTCCAGGTGCACAACAATGCCCGGCCTCATGTGGCGAGAGTATGCAAGCAGTTCCTGGAGGATGAAGGAATTGATAACATTGAATGGCCACCATGCTCACCTGACCTAAATCCAAAAGAACACCTCTGGGACATTGTGTTCCTGTCCATCCGACGGCGCTAGGTTGCACCTCAGACTGTCCTGGAGCTCAGTGATGCCCTGGTCCAGAAATACCCCAGGACACCATCCGTTGTCTCATTAGGAGCATACCCCGACGTTGTCAGGCATGCATACAAGCATGTGGGGGTCAATGGACTAGCCTGCAACATATTTTTCTTCACTTTGATTTTCAGGGTGTCTTTGAATTCACTCCTCTGTAGGTTGATAATTTTCATTTCCATCAAGCACGTGGCATAATTTCGTTCATAACACATTACCTAGTCCATATTAGTATAGCTACCCAGCATGATATTTTCCCCCATTGAGATCTGATGTGTTTTCAAAGTGTTCCTTTAATTTTTTTGAGCAGTGTGTGTGTATATATATATATATATATATATATATATATATATATATATATATATATATATATATATATATATATATATATATATATATATATATATAATATTTATTTTTATTTGTAATTTTTTGAGCAGTGCTTCTCTTACATTTATTTATGTTGGTGCTTGTGCCCTCTTATTCACTTGCATTATACTTTCATCATACAAAATAATAATAATTTGTGTTCCATGGAAGAAATACTCATATAAGTTGTGGCACGAGGGTCGTAAATAATGGCATAATTTTCTGTGTTAGGTGAACTATCCCTGTAAAAATCATAAAGGTTGTAGATTAATCACAGATATAGCGAGTCATAACATGACATGAGGTCATATTACGGTTGAGACCTCGAGCAAGGCACTTTACCTGTAATTATTATAATTACTATAGTGTGTAAGCCACTTGAGAAGAAGGTATCTGTTAAATGTCAGGGAACTTGATTGATATACTGTATGTTTGCACTGAGAAGATCACTAACATTTAGAGAGACAGTGTAGGAGCCATATTAATTTTTGTTTCTTTAAACTTAGATATATTTATTATTAAAGTTTTCTGTTTAGTTATTATGTTAATGTATGCTCCTTCTGCAGGCTTTGGGAGGAAATTAATTATAAAGGCTGTAATTCCAGTCCAGCAGGGTGTGCTGATACCAGCATAACCAGCATCATGTATTGAACCCTGTCCCAAAGGTCTTGTGGTCAGTCAATCTTGCTGACAATCAAAGTGGCATTACGTCTCAAAAGTGTGGATTCGGATGAGGATGGAGAGGGCTTAGGTTTCCATTTGGGATAGGGCCTTTTGACTGTCTGGTAGAAGTCTGCTGCGGAGCTCACCTCAGGCTCTGCAAAAGTGTGCATTGAGGGCACATATATCGGCCACGAACGGGGTGCTCACAAGCACCCTTCTGAAACCTAAAATGACAAATGACAAATCTACCATCTTGCGGACCAAACACATGCCAAATTTCATTTTAATTTCTTGCATATCTTTTTTTCCCCGTTATATTGCCAGTTGTTTTTTTTTATTTTTCATTGTATTTCTTAATGTTCCAGCTCAGTGTTGTTCGTTTACAGTGAACGTTTTTTTTTTTTTCAACACACTGAAGGGGCCCTCGGACAAAGATTTTCTTAGGGCCCCCAGGAGTCTAGGACTGCCACTGAGTGACACTCTTGTAGGACTTAAAGTGCCCCATTATGTTTTTTTAAAGGCTCCTAATTTTGTTTTGGAGGTCTATTACCACAGGTTTACACGCATCAAAGATCAAAAACGCTATCATTTTCGCATTTCGGGTAGTCCGCCCGTCCATCTTGGGTGAAAGATGGGGTCTGAGCAGACGTCCGACAGACTAAAAAACCTAGCGCTAGGAAGATCCACAGAGACAGACTGTCAGGATGGGGAAGTCCCAGAGCAAGATCAAATATGAAACACCTGTGTTTTGCCAAATGTCTATTAACAACTGTGTTAATTATCCAGTTTTTATTTTTAATTCTTACACGTGTTATTCTTATTTCTTATCACTGTTTTAATTTCATTTTCTATGTAAAGCACTTTGAATTGCCATTGTGTATGAAATATGCTATATAAATAAACTTGCCTTGCCTTGCCTTGCATAATATACATGCACATCACCATATTCTTCAACGATTCTCAAACGACTCAACGGATTAATCAGTCTCTCCAAATCCCTCCTTTCCGCGAGCCTACTCTGCTCAACCCCAAACTCTGCAAGAACGTTTCTCAGTGATACAGTACTCATTTTGAAGAATGTTATGAGATGTTGCAACTGTAATTCCTCACCATCAGCATTAACAAGTGCATGTCCATCAACAAAGCGAAGTGTGTGTATATTTCTAATTTATTGCGGTCCACATGCAGGAACTGTATCAACAATAGCGCATATGTTAGCCTAGCTCTAATGTGAATGACTGATTAAGATTAGCATTTTAAATTAAGCATATTAACATTAAAGTTTGCAAAACAAATCTCACTCCATCCTTTACCTTTACTCAAAATAGTAAGAACGACAGACAGACAATCTGCATTAATAGACAGTTTTAGGTAAAAGTGGCTCACAGCTGCTTAGCAGAAGTATTTTTTGTAGTAACGTGTTAACCGGAAACTTTCACTTTGAAGACTCAGTTGAAAATATGTACATTAATAATTATTTATACTTACAAGGTTGCGATTTTAAGGAGCAAACTGATCCATACTGGGTACTGACCCATCTTTCAAGAGGAAGCGTTTGGCGAATCCTATGTTGAACTTGTAGTAGGGTAGGAAGGGGGTCACCTGCACCCGAAAGGTATATTTTTAACCTAGTTTTTGTAATCCTTAAGGTGTTTAGAAAAGGAATTTTGATGTTCCCCATTCAAATTATTGTCCCATATGTGATTTTTGTATCATCTTTTGTGTCCGTGCTTGATTTTCTGTGAAAAATGAAAACTTTAAATCTACATAGAATCTGAACAATACATTCTACAGACACAATCCACACCTTCTGCCCTACAAAGCAAAAAGGCAGTAACTATGAGTGCAGAACTGAGAAAAATGACTTTAAAGTTATCCTGTCATCCAGCCTAAGTAGTTGTAGGTAGATAATTGGACATGTGGCTGTTTTGTTACTTTATATTAGCTTATTCTTTGTACATATCAATCCTCATATTTAATTTGATATTTTACCCCTATTTTGCAGTTACTGTATTCTTGCTTTGTATTACTTACCAAAACGTGGCACCATACCAAGGAAAAAGGCAGTAACTACAGATTCTCCAAAACTATTTTGCCACAACTTGGGCTCTGGGTGTAGCTACACTGTATTTGAAATAATTGGAACTATTTGCTTTCCTGAATATGGATATACCAAACCCAAACTAATTTGACCATTTTAGGTCAATATTTTACCGCCGAAGCTGTTCTGGTGCTGAAAGCGGCTGCTTAAAGTGTCTCATTGCTAAGCTGTATCAAGCAAGGGAAAATATCTAATTGTGATTATTCTGGTTAAAATTGCGATTTAAAATGCAAATTTAAAAAAAAAAATTATACAAATGAAAAGTGTGTGTAAATAACATTTTGTGTTTATATATTACCATGACTAATAATAATTAGGATTATTATTATTGCTAAAAATATTTAACAAAATAAGAAATTACTATTACAATTACATTTTCATTATTACAAATTTAAAAATGAAGTATTTCAGAATAAATATATAACAATATAATTAATAATAATAATATTTATTATTATTTTACAACAAAAAAAACTGCTGGGTTACCTGTTATTATGCAGACAGTCTATGACTAAAAATCATTAGAAAGGTCTAAGGAGTTATTGTAAAATATAATATTATATATATATATATATATATATATATATATATATATATATATATATATATATATATATATATATATATATATATATATATATATATATTATAAAAATCTGTGTTTTTTTTAATCCGTGATATTAATTTCTTAAAGTCTATGTCATTAATATGTAATATGAGCCTCTTGTGCATCCACTGTCTGGAGAAAACCCTCCTGTAAACTGAAGAAAAACAAAGATTGTCCTATAAATTTATTTAGAGAGAAGTATTATTTTTCTTATTAGTTACCGAAAATTTTCATTCATACTGGAATTCAGAGGGCGCCCTCGAGCAGAAACGGCACAAGTAATCGTTTTGAGGAAATCCCTAATGTGAAGCTAGCGCTGTAGGCTGCTAAAGATAGAAACACTTTGATAAAACATGACGACAGTAAACACGCGCCAAGAGGTGTATTTGAGTTCTTCAAGCCGTCCCGGGTATTTTCATAATAATAAAGTATATTATAATGCAGCGCTGATTGACATAGACTTAATCACTGTATAGAATACTTTAAAATTAAGAAAGGTAAAATCGCAAATGTTAAAAATCGTCCTGTGAGGATGCCGCGAAATCAGCTGTGTGTGTTCACCATGGAAACAGTAACTACACAGCGCAACACGGTTATATTTTGTTAGGTAAAACATAACAAGAATACAGTAATGGATGTTACTGTATTTATGCTTTGTTTCACTAGGGATTTTTTCAGTTACTGTACAAACGACTACCATTTTCTCCAAAACGACACACATTTGAGATAACATATTTTGTCACATAACAAAGGATGCCTTGAATGTCACGAAAATGATAATAACTCATTTTTGACCAAAAATGCAGTTACTGCCTTTTTGTTTTGTAGGGCAGCCTTGTTCTCTTCGCCTTTGCATGAGGAATTGATAGATATGAGGATTGTGATTAGATTATGTATAGTGCATATAAAACTCAAATAAACACCAAAAATTTAAAAAATTGTGATCATTGGATCACTGGAACTCCTCCCCTATGGACCCTATTGATATATGATTTCTAACTTTTTTATTTTTACAGTCTGTAATATGTCTAATAAATAAATGTTGATGATCCCCACCTGAAATATTGTCACATGTATGTATTTTCTGGCTATATTGGTTGCCACCCTGGATTTCCAAAAAAAAGCACAAAAATAAAGAACATTTACATAATGTCTTAACTGTACATTATGTAATAACAAATGTCTTTTTCAAATTGTTATATATTTATAATGCTTTAGTTGTCTAATAAACATATTACCCACTTTAAAAATATTGTGCCAAGTTTTTAATTTAGATTTGAATCAATTTGAAACAGTGTGGTCGGAAGTCAATACACTGAAGGCCATCAGAAAGTCCAGACTTACCAAGCCCAAAATACACAAAAAAAAAACTGTTTGGAGAAATCCAGTGCCACACTGTATCAGTGCCGGCCCATCTTCCCACCTTCTCTACTAGCAGCCAACTTTGATGACAATCTGGGAAACGGAAAATGATTGATGATAATCTGGGAAATTAAAACTGATGCATGCTAATCATCCTCAAAAAAGAGAAGGGAGATATCGATGGTGAGTCTGAAAAATATACTCCTCTAGCAAGTTTGAAGCTGCCTTGAAGACATTAGGGAAAAGAAAGTCAACACTGTTGTACTATAATAGCTAATTGGCTAGTTGGTGATCATTGCTTATCATGCCCAAGTCAAAGTCTAAGTCAAAGAAACACAAGGAAGAAAATGACAGTGAGTCTGAAGAGTTCAATCCTGCTACAAAGAAATCTAAGAGAGATGATGGTGTCAAATCAAAAGACCATGGTCCTGAAAATTGTATTTAACATGTAAATGGCTTTGAGCATGCAGATTTTACACCACTTAGTAAAATTAAAGGGTCTGCTACTGACAAGCTGGCTCTGCTACACAGCATTTGTGATAGACGTCTCCAAGAAGCTCTTGATTCGCCATTTCGCATGGATGATGTGTGTAATCTCATTCCAGAGAGTCTTGTAGGTGCCAATTTAGAAACAACTGGCTATCATCGAGCCTGCTACCAAAAGTTTAAAAAGAACCAGGGACGCTTACAGGAAAGACCTACTGTGACATCTCCGCAAACTTCAACATCACGCTCACCACGTAAATGTGGGTCCTCCTCAGCAAAGCAGCTGTTCCCCCCAGAGTGTATCTTCTGTGGAAAGCTGGAAATTAAAGTACTGGGAAAGACCGAACGATGCATCAAGTTCCCAGTATATAAGGCAAAGGCTGGAGCATTGAAGGAGCCTACATGGAAACAGATTACACCTCAAGCCTTTGAACTTGGACTTCATCGTCTACATCGCATGGTGCAAGGTGAGGACCTTTTTGCGAGAGAAGCAAATTACCATAAGTCATGTCGCAAGTCATTCAACCTGAAATATGCAAAGCATATCACATCCCGAGGTAAAGCCCTTGCTACCAACTCTGTCAGTGAAACAGAGCAGACTACCAAGGCTGCTGCACATCAGATGTCATTTAATGCTGTACTTGATGTCATTCAAGATCAAGTGATAAGACAGAACAAGATTGAGCGGCTTGCATCACTGCGTCTTGTCTACACCCAAGAGTTGGAGAGAAATGGCTTCCCCAATCCAGAGTACAGAAGTGAGAAATTGAAGAGAAAACTTGAGAAGCATGAGGGGATTGGCATTTCTATGGTCACAGCAGATTTGAAGGGTTGTATCACCCATTGCTTGATATTCAGTGCTAGCTTATCCATCTCAGATGCAGTGAGAAATGCATATAAGATGGGGAGCACGGACAAGTATGAAGATGTGGCCCTTCTTCTTCGTGGTACAATCAAGAAGACATACAGAGAGTCAAATTCTCTTCCTTGGCCTCCCACAGCTGATGATCTGGTCATGTCCTTGGATGACCTCCTCCCATCTAATCTCATGAGGTTCCTGACCCTCATGATTTCTGGTGATGCTGACTTGGAGAAGAGTGAGAAGACAAGACGCCTTGTGCTCTCTATAAGTCAGGTATGATAACTCTCCACTGGATATATGTTTTGCCTTTAAATATTGCATATGTTTTATTTTGTGTACACTATTGTTGCTTGAACACTTCAATGCTAATTGCTTTCTTTATTATTTCAGGACATCTGCCGTGCTGTGACAAAGGGAGAGTGGAAGTTGCCTAAGCATATCCTCCTCTGTACCACTATATGTCACCTTTATCGCAGTAAACTACTGACTACTATTCTCAGTAGGTTAGGTCACTGTGAAACTTACGACTTTGGCTTGGAACTTGAGACCGCTCTAACCAAGGCCCTCAATGAGGTTTCCGTCTCTCTCGGTCCACAAATTATTACTGGTGAGGAAACTATGTGTTTCATCTCGAGTGGGACAATCTGAACAAAATAACGACAAACATTCATGGCTCAAATGTGGTGAACTGGACCGGTGGGATCATGATACAGGAGGTGAAACCTGGATTTGATGCCCCCAACTCTCTGGAAATTCAACGAATGCTCCCACTCTACGAGCGGAACAAGACACGCTCTCTTAAGGTAGACATACCTGAGACCCTAAACACCGTCCATATCTATGGCAGTCGGCCCCAAATTTCCTGAGGAGCAGTTTTTACTCCACCCACTGCAAACAACAAAGTCTACTCAAACTGCATCCAAGAGTATCGTGTCTGGCTACTTGTCCGAGTGGTAGGAAGCAGTGGATCAAAGCAACTTGTTGCAGGGTTTGCTGGCTTTGTATCAGCCACTGGTTACAAGCCCCCTCGAAGATCTACCATCGACTACTTCACCCCAATCAACCAACCTTTTACAGAGTACTCAGTCATAAAGGAGCTGCTAAAACAGTCTGAGGAGGCCACCATGGAGGTGGGTCAGGAGTATGTCCTCAACACCTTTGACCTCGGTGGTTGCATGAAGGCCCTGCCTCTCATTTGGAAATTTCCAGATGAGTATTAAAAGCATGTGGTCACCCCAGGACCCTTCCACACTGGGATGAACTACATGGGCATGGTGACAGCCCACAAATGCAAGGGCTCAGGCTACGCTGAAATCCTCATTGAGGCAGAACTTGTCACTAGTGGCTGTCTCGAAGGTGTCCTGAAGGGAAAGGCATATGCAAAAGCACTGTTCTGTCTCAAAACAGTCAGTGAAGCCATGGAACGACTTTTACTTCAGAAATTCATTGAGGAGGAGAATGTGGAGATCACCAATTCCAAAGCCCTCTTTGATCTAGTCCAGACCTGTAGTCGTGAGAACCTTGATCTTGCACTGAAGGATCCCTCCACTCTCAACATCCTCAAGAAGTGAGGCATATGAAAACAAGGTGCGTGCCGGCCACCTTGGCAAGACTGCCACATTCTGGCTGAGTGTGATTGATCATGCCCGTCTGATCCTGATGTTGCAGTACTCTGTAAAGACAAACAACTTGGCTCTATTCCACAAATGCAACGGGGACATGGCAGATCTATTCTTTGCGTATGATGGGCCAAACTACTCAAGGTAATGCATATTTCAGACCAAGTGACATGAGATGTTCATATATACACATATTTGACTACATGGTGGTTTTCTGTTTTGTTTCAATAAATATAATACCAATATAACGGTTTGAATAGTAGCTCCTTATTATGGGAGATGTTCATTTGAAATACCATGTGACAATATTTCAGGTGATGATCATCAACATTTGCTTCCTAGACATATTAAAGACTGTAAAAATACAAAAGTTAGAAATCATATATCAATAAGGTCCATAGGGGAGGAGTTCCAGTGATCCAATTTCACAGATTTTTTATAATTTTTTGTGTTTATTTGAGTTTTAATGCACCATACATCATCTAATCATGACAATCCTTATATTTATCAATTCCTCATGCAAAGACGAAGAGAACAAGGTGTGGATTGTGTCTGTAGAATGTATTGTTCAGATTCTATGTAGATTTAAAGTTCTCATTTTTCACAGCCGAAAATCAAGCACGGACACAAAAGATGATACAAAAAATCACATATGGGACAATAATTTGAATGGGGAACATCAAAATTCCTTTACTAAACACCTTAAGGATTACAAAAAACTAGGTTAAAAAAATATACCTTTCGGGTGCAGGTGACCCCCCCCTTCCTACCAGACTATTGGAGATTTAAGAAACGATCGTCATTTAAATGACATTTGTGTCACAGAATCAGGCTCACCTCAGCACCAGATTCCTACACTCTCCTAATCACCAGACTACTGATCAGCACCATAAGTACCCAATCATCGTCACAGTCCCCATATAAGCAGCATTCCTCAGTTCACCTTCGTCTGGTTTTGTTGTTCTTCACTGAACACTTACCCGACTACCAACCTTTGGATACTTACCCGAGCGATCCTGTCTCGAACGTTCAGTTTTCTGTGTTCATCCCGTCTTCCAGTCAACCGGTCCTCCAGTCACCTCTCATCACCATCTACAACAGATAAGAACAGTCACTTCCATAACCACATTGATTTACATTCCAGTCCCATTATCCTGTGTGTCTCTTAAACTCTGTTTGGATTTTACCTGTGGCTGCATTCTTCTGTTCCGTGGCATTATGCAAATGTATTTTCTAGTGACGTAGAATTGTCAAGCAGTGGAATTCGCATTACAAATAACTAGGCGGTTCAAGTCGATTCTTTCTTTTGGGAGACACTAACTTTATTTATTGTGCACTTTCGACTTTATACATTTACATTCACAAACAGCTATATTACACACTGCATGAAAGGGTGTAAAAGAACATATTCAACAAAAAAACGAAGGGTGTTTTACTAGCGCAACCAGGTTTGCATGCTTTAATTTTTAATTTAGGTCTACAGCAGGCGTACAAAATCATACTTTTGGAGGTCCACCTCCCTACAGAGTTTAATTCCAACCTTACTCCATAACACTTGCGAGTAATTTTCAAGTAAAACCAAAGGCATTGATTAGCTGGTTTAGGTTTTGTTTAAATTTGGACATAATGACAGTCAAATGTAGTCCTAGCATGCATGGTGCTGCCTACATATTCAACACATTACCAATAAACAAGTCTATATTTTTTAAATATTTATTTATTGAATCACAGTTCTTAAATTGTGCATAGTGGCTGTTCTTCTCAGGCCATTTTGGGGAAAAATATATTTCCCCCACCACAAATCCACCTCACTTTTCCATTATATGTCACATCAATGTTTCAATAGCCACTGAGTTTTTGTCCAATATGGTTCCATTTATATTTAATATCTGCTTTATCCAAAATATTCTGCAGACCATAGCAGTGCTGATTCATGCAGTGGCAAGAGCAGAGCCAAGCAGAAACAGCAAGACTAGAGATGTCCTTACCTGCTGAAGGGGTATTGTTTCTTTACCATTAAGAGTTTTCTAGTTTTCAACAAAGAAGTCCAAGCTGTGTATTTCAAAGTCATGCCACCAATGACACATTAAATAATTGCTAACAGAGCTACAAGACAAAGTCTTCATTCGGCATGACAGATCTGTAACAGGTGCAGTGATTTTCACAGGCTACTATGTGGCCCTTTTAATAATGCAATTTCATTACTTTTTTAAGCAATTTAATAAATCAATGTAATTAATTTTAATTTATTTACTTTTCTTTTTATTAAACACAAACATATATGAACATGTCATGTTATTCACCTTGGATGATAAAAAAAATAAAAAAAGTAAAGAAACAATTTGGAAACATCAGATCTCAATGGCGGAAAAAATCCAACTGGATATCTATACTAATATGGACAGGGTAATGTGTTATGAATGAAAGGATGCCAAAATTGAAAATATCAACCTACAGAGGACTGAATTCAAAGACACCATGAAAATCAAAGTGAAAAAATGATGCAGCAGGCTAGTCCATTTTGCGGAAATTTCATGCAGCAGTTTAATATGGTACTCAGTTTGTATGGCCCCCACCTGCTTGTATGCATGACTGACAACGTTGGGGTATGCTCCTAATTAGATGACGGATGGTTTCCTGATATTTTCTCCCAGATCTCAACCAGGGCATCACTAAGCTCCTGGACAGTGTGAGGTGCAACCTGGCGACATCAGAGACTGAAACAATGTCCCAGAGATATTCTATTGGATGTAGGTCAGGCGAGCGTGGTGGCCATTCAATGTTATCAATTCCTTCATCCTCCAGAAACTGCCTGCATATTCTCCACACATGAGGCAGGGCATTGTCGTGCACCAGGAGGAACCCATTGCACCAGAGGATTTCATCCCGATACTTAATGGCAGTCAGGGTGCCATTGTCTAGCCTAGGTCTGTGTGTCCCTCCATGGATATGCCTCCCCAGGCCATCACTGACCAACCAACAAACTGGTCATGCTCAACGATATTTCAGGTAGCATAACGTTCTCCACGGCTTCTCCAAACCCTTTCATGTCTGTCACGTGTGCTCAGGGTGAACCTGCTCTCATCTGTGAAAAGCACAGGGTGCCAGTGTCGGACGTGCCAATTCTGGTGTTCATTGGCAAATGCCATTCGAGCTCCACAGTGCCAGGCAGTGAGCACAGGGCCCACTAGAGGAAGTCAGGCCCTCAGGCCACCCTCATGAAGTCTTTTTCTAATTGTTTGGATACGCAGACACCAGTAGCCTGCGGGAGGTCATTTTGTAGGGCTATGGTAGTGTTCACCCTGTTCCTCCTTGCATAAAGGAGCAGATAGTCCTGCTGATGGGATAAGGACCTTCTACCGCCCTGTCCAGCTCTTCTAGACCTGTCTCCTGGAATCTCATCTATGCTCTTGAGACTGGGAGTTTAACTGACTTGATGCTATTCTCTGATTTAAAAAGTGTTCCTTTATTTTTTTGAACAGTAAGTGAATGGCATGTAAGGATATTACAATTAGCATAATCGTATAAATACTATAACTTCATGCCAACACCGTCCTACTAATATAGGAATAGTTTAACCAAAAATTATGTATTTCACCAGCATGCTGCTGTTATTATTATCAACACAAAAGGATATACACTGATCAGGCAAATCATTATGAAGGTGTGCAGTGGTATCTGAAACCAAGATGTTAGCAGCAGATCCCTTAAGTCCTGTAAGTTGTGAGGTTGGGCCTCCATGGATTGAACTTTTTGTTCAGCAATGTTAATTTTGACAGCAAATTTTGATTTAGTTTTAGTCATAGTCTTTTGACTAAAATGCCATTTAGTTTTAGTCATATTTTAGTCACCTGAATTGTTTTTAGTTTTAGTCTAGTTTTAGTCGACTAAATCTAGATTTTAAAAACTAATGAGTTTAGTTTAATTGTAATGCATTAAATGAGCATTTAAGCATTACATAACCGATTGTTACTTGAACTGACATTGTGACATCATTGTGTTTTTGACATTAAAAATACACGAAAGAGAGCTCAATTAACTTTTTTAGTTTGTTTAAAAAAAAAACATCTACATAGTTTTTTTATAACTTTGTATTTCTTTTTTAGTTAGTATATCAGGTTAAGCTAAATCTTCAAGTTTGTAATGGAGATTTTTAATGGTTGTATGTAACTATTATACCCTGATACTGAATATGTGTCAAATACTGGTCTTTCCTCCTGACTAAGGAATAAATGTGAATTAAATTAAATACAGTTTATTATGTAACAAAAACGAATATATAATGCGTGACTTTTAATTATAAACAAGTTTGCTCTGAAGCGTGCACTGGAGATTCGTGAGCCTGGAGAAGCTCAACAGCGCCGTGTTTTCCAGCCGTTAGATCCGCACGTTACAACCATAGACTGTATAAGGTTACAACTCAAATGTGCGCATCTGTGACACAGGACATCAGTTCTGACTGAATCTCTTCCCTAATCGTCCCTCCCTGACATTTTCGTCTCGTTTTTATTCGTTGATGAAAATGACAGTAGATTTTCATTTTAGTTTTTGTCATCCAACACTAGTGAAAAAAGGTTGTTGACGAAAATTATGACAAATTATTCGTCAACGAAATTAACACTTGTTCAGCACATCCCACAGATGCTCGATTGGATTGAGATCTGGGGAATTTGGAGGCCAAACAAACACCTCCAAAATCCTCAACCCGTTCCTGAACCATTTTTGCTTTGTGGCATTGTCCTGCTGAAAGGGCCACAGCAACAGCCACCGAGGAATACCGTTTCCATGACAGGGTGTATATGGTCTTCAACAATGCGTAGGTAGGTGGTACTTGTCAAAGTAACATCCACATGGAATGGATGGCAGGGCCCAATGTTTCCCAGCAGAACATTGCCCAAAGCATAACACTGCCGACTTGCCTTCTTCCCATAGCGCATCTTGGTGCCATGTGTTCCCCAGGTTAGCAACGCACATGCACCCGGCCATCAATGTGATGTAAAAGAAAACATAATTCATCAGACCAGGCCACCTTCTTCAATTGTTCCGTGGTCCAGTTCTGATGCTCACATGCCCACTGTTGGCACTTTCAGCAGTGGACAGGGGTCAGCATGGGTACCTCGACTGGTCTGGGTAGAGCTCCAGTTCTGGAGATGCTTAATTTGGCCCTTATCAAACTTGTTCAAATCCTTACACTTGCCCATTTGTCCTGCTTCTAACACATCAATTTACTGCCTAATATATCCCACCCACTAATGCCGCGTTTCCACCGCAGGAACTTTCCCCAGGAACTAGGAACTTTGGGGTGGTACTCGGTGTGTTTCGACCGCAGGAACCAGGGTCTAAATGAAGTTCCGGGTAAATATTTCCCCCTCCGATAGTCCCTGCTCGCGAGGTAGTGCTTTTTCAAAGTTCAGGAACTTTCGAAGTGGGCGTGGGCGCTGAACATCCTGATTGGTTGAGTTCACGCAGCATTTTATTTCAACCGGCATTTTTAAAGGTATTGCTCTTTCTGTCCGGTGGCGCGCGTTAATCTCGCCATCTCACGGTCAATATCCATAATAGCTGATAATAACATACGTTGTCTTATTTTAAATCCAGCTTTACACACTTAAAAGCAGAATACGCTTTAGTATCAGTGCTCTCTTTTCCGCCGTTTTGTTAACTAGGCTACCTCTTTAGTAAAACAGTACATAACCAGCAAAAGCAGCGCTGCTTGAATGTCCTCCATACTTGTTATTGTTGCATACAGTGTCACGCGAAAATTATTACTGTCCGTCGGTGACTGGGAGGAGCAGTGCAGTCCTACATCACCGGACTAATAATTTGCCTTATCTTCATGCTTATTTGTGCCTAGATTCTGTGACCTTTTCTGTGCCCTGTTCCTGTGGAGTTTTGTAGTTCTTTGTAGTTTTCATGTTGATTAGTCTTCCCAGGTGTTTCCCATTTACCACTCCCCTTGTTATCTTGTTAAACTTGTTCCCTTGTGTATACCCCAGTGCTTCAGTTGTGCTCTGTCGGTCGTTGTTTTATGTCATGCAGGTTTTCTCTATTCCCCTAGTTTTATTTTGTGGTTTTTCTCAGTGATACTTTGTTCCTGATTTTTGATCTTTATTATTTTGTCGTCATTAAATTCTCCCCTGTATCTCTGCCTGCTGACTGTGTTTTCTCAGTTCTGTGGGTGTATACAGTGCATCCGGAAAGTATTCACAGCGCTTCACTTTTCCCACATTTCCTGTTACATTACAGCCTTATTCCAAATGCATCTTATTCCAATGCATCTCCCATTCTTCTTTGCGGAATCTCTCAAGTGTCGGTGCACAGCCATTTTCAAATCTCTCCAGATATTTTCAGTCGGGTTGAAGAGTACTGGTAGTTCCAAACGTCTTACATTTACGGCTTATGGGGGCAACTTTGCTCAGTGGGACCTTCAATGCTGCAGAAATGTTGTACCCTTCCCTTGATCTGTGTCTTTATACAATCGTGTCTCTGAGGTCTACACACAATTCCTTGGACTTCATGGCTTGAATTGTGCTCTGACATGCACTGTTAATCATGTCCAATCAACTGAATTTACCACAGGTGAACTCCAATCAAGTTTTAGAAACATCTCAAGGATGATCAGTGGAAACAGGACACACATGAGCTAAATTTTGAGTGTCATGACGACAGGCTGTGAATACTTTTTTTTATTTTTTTATATATATATATATAAATACATTTGCAAAGATTTCAAACAAACTTTGACATTGTCATGGGAGTATTTATTGTAGAATTGAGGGAAACATGAATTTAATCCATTTTGGAATAAGGCAGTAACATAAAATGTGATGCACTGTGAATACTTTACGGATGCGCTGTATATTTAAATGCAGAATGGAGAACAGGCTCTGAGATCCACAGCAGGGGGGAGGATTTTCAGAGAATAACAAACAAAATCTCACACGAAGCTCTAGAAGATGTGGTATATACTGTAACGTGCTCATCATTTGGAACTTTATGGTTCTTTTAAGGTGCTTTTTGTTATTTTTGGAGCTTGACAGCTGTAGTCAGTATGAACTGTTGAAAGTGTCTGAAAGATTCTTCATAAATTCTCCTTTGTTTGACAGAAAAAATAACAGAATATGGGTTTGGATCAACACAGAGGTGAGTAAAGGATGACAGAATAGTTATTTTAGTCTGATGCATGGTCTCTCATGTCACCTAGCATAAGCTGCATGGACCTGGATTGGGAATCATGCTTTAAGGGCAGAGAAGCTGAGCAGCTAAAAAAGTACCCATGAACAAAATTCTGGCTGCAGCACTGAGCACCTATGAGAAAAGATAGCAGATTTCGATTCAATTGAGATTAATTGGAATGTAAGTGGATCTCTTTCTCCAGGTATTACAGACCTCCTTTGCTGGGCTGGGTACATTTGTATAAAAGAGAGTGAAAAAGGTGGGGGTGCACAAAGAGAGAGAAGTTGGGAGTCATTTAAGCACTGGCACTTCCACCCACTGATACTGCAGCAGCTCCTCATCTGCAGTTCCATGTTAAACACCATCATCCTCCCCCTCTCCCCCTCTCTCTGCATATCTGAATTCTGCCTGTTGTGTCCATAACTTTTATTGCAGTACCCTTCAAGTGTCCTAAAAGTCTCTGCCTCTGTTTCATGTTTGCTTTGAAAATTGGTGAGAATTCATCCTTTAAAATGGGCATTTATGTTACTGGGCTTATCTTGTTCCTTTTATCTTTTACATTTACATTTACATTTAGTCATTTAGCAGACGCTTTTATCCAAAGCGACTTACAAATGAGAGTAATAGAAGCAACCAACACTAGTCAAGGGCAACAATATGCAAGCGCTGTAACAAGTCTCACAAACACAGGACAGTTTTTTTTTTTTTTTTTTTAAATAACAAACAGTAACGAATAGAGTGATAAGTGCTATTCTTTATTGGTCAAGTGCTGCTGGAAAAGAAGTGTCTTGAGATGTTTTTGAAAATGGCTACAGACTCGGCTGCTCGAACTGAGACAGGCAGGTCATTCCACCAGGTGGGAACGGTCCAGGAAAAGGTCCTAGTGAGGGATTTCATGCCTCTTTGAGATGGCACCACTAGGCGTCGTTCACTTGCAGAACGCAAGCTTCTGGAGGGTGTGTAAGTCTGAGCAAGTGAGTTTAGGTATACTGGTGCAGAGCCTGCGGTTGCTTTGTGGCGAGCACCAGAGCCTTGAATTTGATTCGCGCAGCTATCGGCAGCCAGTGAAGACTGATGAAGAGAGGTGTGACATGAGCTCTCTTCGGCTCGTTGAAGACCACTCTCGCCGCTGCGTTCTGGATCAGCTGCAAGGGTTTAACAGTGGATGCTGGAAGGCCCGCTAGAAGAGAATTGCAGTAGTCCAGTCTGGAGAGTACAAGAGCTTGGACCAGGAGTTGAGTGGCCTGCTCTGATAGGAAGGGTCTAATCTTCCTAATGTTGTATAGCGCAAATCTGCAGGACCGGGTTGTTGCAGTAATGTGGTCAGTGAATTTAAGCTGATCATCAATCACAACTCCAAGGTTCCTGGCAGTCCCGGACGGAGTTATGGTTGATGAACCGAGCTGAATGGAGAGTATGTCGAAGTGCTGGGTTGGCTGAGACCACAAGCAGTTCTGTCTTTGCCAGATTGAGTTGAAGGTGTTGTTCCTTCATCCAGGCAGAAATGTCTGTCAGGCAGGTAGCGATCCGAACCCCAACTGTGGGATCATCTGGTTGAAATGAGAAGTAGAGTTGAGTGTCATCAGCATAGCAGTGATAGGAAAAGCCATGTCTTTTGAAATAATAAAAGGATATATCTCCCAGATATATACTTATATATACTTATATCACAACAAACAAGTACTTATACAGTACAAACACATGTTTTTATCAAATACAAAGAAAAGAAAAAGAACGCTGCAATGAAAAAAAAAAAAAAAAACTGCCGTTCTGTCAGTTCGCCTTGAAGCGAAACGCAGTGGCGAACAGGTAAGAAAACTATTGCATAAGTGTTCGATTTTTGTTCACATACACACTGATCAGGCATAACATTATGACTACCTTGCTAATATTAAGTTGATCACACTTTTGCTGCCAACACAGCCCTGACCTGCCGAGGCATGGACTCCACTAGACTCCTGAAGGTGTAAGATCCTTTAAGTCCTGTAAGTTGCGAGGTTGGGCCTCCATGGATCGGACTTGTTTGTTCTGCATATCCCACAGTCGCTCGATTGGACTGAGATCTAGGGAATTTGGAGGCCAAGTCAACATCTCAAACTCACTGTTGTGCTCCTCAAACCATTGCTGAACCAGTTTTGCTTTGTGGTATGGTGCATTATCCTGCTGAAAGAGGTCACAGCCACCAGGGAATGCCGTTTCCATGAAAGGGTGTACATGGTCTGCAAAAATGCTTGGTATGTGTCAAAGTAACAAGATTTTCAAGCAGAACATTGTTCAAAGCATCACACTGCCTCTGCCGGCTTACCTTCTTCCCATAGTGCATCCTGGTGCTATGTGTTTCCCAGGTAAGCGACGCACACGTACCCGGCCATTCATGTGATGTAAAAGAAAACGTGATTCATCTGACCAGGCCACCTTCTTCCATTGCTTCTGGTCCAGTTCTGATGCTCACATGCCCATTGTTGGCACTTTCGGCGGTGGACAGGGGTCAGCATGGGTACTCTGACTGGTCTGCGGCTGTGCAGCCCCATACACAACAAACTGCGATGCACTGTGTATTCTGACACTTTTCTATCAGAACCAGCATTAAGTTCTTGAGCAATTTGAGCTACAGTAGCTCGCCAGCCTTCACTCCCCACGTGCATCAATGAGCCTTTGCCACCCATTACCCTGTAGCCGGTTCACCACTGTTCCTTCCTTGGACCACTTTTGATAGATACAGCCACTGCAGACCAATTTACATTTGCCAATTTTTCCTGCTTCTAACACATCAACCTTGAGGACAAACTGTTCACTTGCTGCCTAATATATCCCACCCACTAACAGGTGCCGTGATGAAAAGATAATCAGTGTTATTAACTTCCTCTGTTATAATGTTATGCCTGAACAGTGTATATTTGACATGTTAGTGCTTAATGAATCAAATGAAATACTGCAATTAACCTTTGCATGTTTCAACATATTACTGTTCACTCACATGCCCGCCTACCCCTTTTCCTACCCGCATACTATTTTTGTCTCTATAAATAAAGTGTTTATCTGCTGCATATCTTGAGATTTCTTTTTTCTTTTATTTTTATTTGTTTTTCCCATTCAAGTATGCGTGTATGCCTATTTCACATAGATTATAGCTGCTCAGGCCATTTCCAAGATGGCCACTGAGTGCTATAAATGTTGTATGTACACATAAAACATACAGATATAAATAGTTAAACAGTTCAACATACAGCTCCTCAAACACACACTCACACTCTCCAACACATCCGCTTTGCACTTCAACATCTTCGACTCCTTTTGCTCTGCCTCTGTGCAATCTCTTTGCATAATTCATCTGTTTTATCACCACACAAGGGTCTCGTCAACACCAGCTAATTTTAGCGAGGGACAAGAGGAGGCTTTGTGATAAAGCTGCAAAGTGTCTTTTTCTGCTCAGACTTCAAGTACATGTGGATATGCGTGTTTGTGGCTAAGCACTGTTCCTCTCTACATCCTACCACTTCAGTGAACTGCTTTTATGCGGTGTGCTTTTATCTCTGCCCCACTCTTTTTAAAATGTTTATTATTATTATTTCCCCCCTTTTTACCACTTTCAATTTCTCTTTATATTTCACTTTCTCTGTTGGTTTCCAAGGATATTTCAGTTCATCAATGCTCATTTGCGCTAGCATGTACTGCTGTTGCGGGTTGTCTTTACAGTGACGGGCATGTCAGTGCATAACAGTAGGGGTCCTTGTTTCTTTGTCTTGCCAATTATGCCCTGTCTGCCTGCCTTTTTACTGAAGATAGTGATAGCTTCATATCGTACGGTAGGCCTATGTCTTATTAATTGGAACGTCTGCAAAATATTGACCCCGGTATTTGTCCAACCTAATCGTGTTTACTCTGCTTCCCAGCGGCATGTAAATAATCCCAAATCAGCTTTAATGAGTTAGGAGAGAGTTTGAACTGCCTGCGAGGATGAAGCGTGGATGATTCAAGCTTTCGGAAAGGGGAGCAGTTGGTTTCTATCGCTTTAGCTCCAGTGCTATAAAGTGCATGTTTGTAAAAGAAGGGGCAATGGTTGAGAAAGATGAAAGAGTTGAAATGAACATGTGACTGCCACTTCACATGTGTGTGGGGGTGTGCTGGGACAATGCGGATACAAGTGTTTGATGACAAACTCATTTGCTCTATGATGCGATCATTAGCATTGATGTTCTAATTGATTTGGTAAACAGAAGAGAGAAAAGATGAAAGAAAGGCAGAAAAAGAATCTCCATGTGTGGGTGAGTGCATAGATGCAATTTGTGTGCATATTTGTTAATAAATGCTAATTAGCTCATGGGTCATAACCATGTGTGAACATCTTGAATAATATTTAAAGGTTAACTCGGCTGATTCCTAGAACATTGATGGAGTTACTTTTCTGTGAACATGTTGGAGAATATTATTTGTGGGTTCTTAGAAAATGCAGTAGGCAGAACTTCCGACTCTTAATTCAATGCATCCATGATCTTTTTTTGCTGCTTTTTTGAAAAACGAGCTCCGCATACATGTCACTGACATATTAACATTATAATGCAGCTAATGATCTAGGTGATCATATTTATATATGGGTTTGTCGTTCATCTCTCTCAGTGACAGCTTCTTAAAATTGCGTTCTAAACACAGACTCAGCAAATCTATGAATACCCGGGCACATAAGATTCATGACCACATTAGGGCGATCACTAATGTGTGGGATGAGAAAAGGAAGAGAGAGGAAACGCATTGGCAGTTGAAATGTAATTTGAAAAATATAATGCATCCTTTAACGCAAGCCTGGTTTGAGGAAAAAAATGAGTATGGTGATGCATCATTTTTAGTCACTCTGATGTATGAAACCTAGTGCAGTAACACAGATGTGAAATTAATAAATAGTCTTTTTAGGGAATACTGACTAACATGTAATGTAATTTTTACATTTTTAATTTTTAACGCTGACATCAGTTTATACTGTGCCATTCAAACGTTTGCAAATGCCCTAAGAAAAGTGGGATTTTGGACAATATTGCGATAACTTTGTAATAATAAAAGACAACACAAACTTTGAAAACAGGACGTTAATAATTTTAAAGATACACTATGCAACTTTTCCATCCGCTAGAGGGCGCCTGTTCAAAGACGTCAAGTTTGAGCGCAGAATCTTGGGACATGTGGTCTTCACCTCACAGCCGGTGGAAAAGAATCGGGATAGGACTTGGGCAGAAATCATGTTCATGGATGCAATTATTAACGTTACACTAGACGTGAACGACAGCCGTCTACTGTCTCCCAGTAGTTTAGCATTAGTGATTAATTTACAGCAAATCTATGCTTTAATTTACGAAAACATAATTTTTGTCTTACATTTCACAATAAACACAGACAAGCACAGTAGGCCTACTGATTTGTTTCCATCAGATTATTTTCGTGAAATTAAATGCATGCAAAGGATTGTGGGTGATTTAAGGCTGTGAAGGGTACAGCCCTTTGTAGTGGTGTCTGCAACCCGAGGTGGTTATCGAGTGCACTCATTCAATCCCATAATGCACCGCTATAACGAGTGTTAGCACGATGATTGCTCAACTGCTGTCTGAATTCGCTCACTCATTTTCATTCACTCCGTCAAGTGAACTGTATTAGTGCACTAATGTATGGAATAGTCATTGAGGGTTTATGGGTGATTTCGGATTCAGCCCTAGTTTCTTTCAGTCTGTTAATTATGTCATTATATTCACCTGTGTTCTAATTATCTCATTAACTCCCTTGTTTGGTTCCTGCTTTTAAGTCCTCAGTTCTGCCTTGGTGTTGTCGGTTCTTGTTTGTGTTACGTGTGAATTATTTCTTTGTGAGTGTGGTTATGATGGAGACCACAAATATAAGGACAATATTTAGCATTATAATCCTCCAAATGCACACTCCAGAAGATTTGTCTGGACCATGAGACCACACAATAGTTGACTGTAGTAACATTAGGCTTATTTGAGATGCACCTCACCTCAACTGAAATATACGCGAGAGTAGGCGGCTGCAGTGAGGGGAGGAATAAAAAAAAAGTGCAGGCAAGACGGAGAGTTCTCTCTTGTAGTGGATCAGATGCCTGCAAGATCAAAAAGGGGGATATCTTCATATGCTAATAAACCGAATGACATTTAAGTTCTGCTGCTTTTACATGAAAATAAATTTAATGAACAAGACACCTAAAATAATCGTTATTTATTTCCATTTCCATAGATGTATTTATCAATCATTTTTACTTTAATACAGACGTTTTGATATTATTATTTTTTAAATATGACAACAATCACATAACCCATATCTCAGAAGAATATTCTCATACAATTTCTTCACATTAAAACATATCAACATGAAATCAAAGATTTTGAAAAAGTAGAATACTTCACGGTTGTTTAAACCAATCAGCATTAAGTTGTGTCAACAGCAAGTTATTTCTCATTGTGATTTTGATCAGCACGTCGGTGGTGAGCAACTGTGCCTGACTGCAGAATCCGACACAACCTCGTCGCTGTTGCAAGAGGTTTTTGACATCAGAGCAAGTCGGCCCACACTCGGACACATTTCTAACCGGCATGCATCTCGCTGTGATCACTGGTGATCTGTTCTGCACAGATTTTGCTCATCTGATGCTGGGTGCACACTACAAGATAATCGGGCCAATTTGGGCCGACTTCTCCCCTTCTGACAATAAAATCCTGATTATCTTGATGGTTCTACAAATTATTTTGAGAGATTTTCTGTGTTCACAGGTGAGACTCTGTTGCTTGTGAATGGAATCTGTTAGTGTGTTGTGTGCTTTCCCGATTCAAAATCCTGCTGTGTGAAATGTGTTTTGACTGAAAATTACATCGGCGATGACCTACAGCCAATGAGAGAGCAAGATACAGAGCAGCGGGAGGTTCAGGGAGGAGTTATAGGCCAGAATATCAGTATTTTAATAGATATATTTACAATTATATCAAACGGAAACAAAGCATAAGCATTTGCTTGACCAGCCGCAACAGCAGCACTTTGCAAAATTATTTATTTACCACCTCCTCTCTTTGAAGAACACAATCATTATTACCTATATCACCCCAACCATTTCCTCCTCCATAATCTTTTTTTTCATTTTTTCCTTTAAGATGCAAATCAGTGGACAGATAATTTGGATTGCAAGTTTTTTGCAGTCTATATTTTTTTAATAACTCCAGTCTGACGCATATGATCTTGCGTTGTTTCCTTGTCACTTCTCAAATGTGTTTGCTTGTGAATGTAAGCTGAGTCCGAAATCGAATACTTCTCTATTATATATTATGAAAAAAAAAAAAACAGATTATTACGCCAACAGAGTAATATGTCCGAATTCATAGTACTCGAAAAACAGTAGGTGAAAATCAACAAGTCCTCCAACCCATACGACCATAAAGGTCGTGTGTCCGTACCTTAAAATACGACCCAGATGAGCGTTTTCTATATTAGCGCCCCTACTGGCAACTGGAGATATGTCACTCACAGAAACTCTCGCCTCAATGCATTCTGGGTTTTCTAGCTACTTGTTCAGCTCTCTCAGCTATTCGGTTTATCCCTGGTTTAGTTCTATAAAATATGGATTTTGGATTATGGATGACTTCGAGACACATACAGGTAGGAGTTCCTTCCATCCCATAAAGTAGTGGATCGCCCCGTATTTATGAATGAAATAAGGTGTCGTGTTTCGACACAGGACGCATTTTGTCCGATTTTTTTCAAGCACTGTGGTGTTCAAATCATTCAAACGCCAGCATAGTTGGTTTTCATTGTAATATTCATTTGAAATTCGTCTGTGGTGGGAAAGGGATCAGTTCAAAGTCCACGTTTAACGTCACCATGTTTTTACTATAGTAACTATCGCTCTACCATGTCATGTGTAGTAAAAGCACAGCCCATGCTGCTTCTCCCAGCGTAACTGTGACTGCTATTTCTTGTTACGGTAACCACAACACTTGCAATGCTTTTACCACAGTAGCCATAGTTTTACTGTGGTAAAGTCGTCAAAGCACAGTAAACACAACACATCGTTTTGCCACAGTAACAGTTTTTACTATGTACTGTTTTTAGTTAAAGCACAGTAACCATAACACATGCCATGCTTTTCCACAGTAATCATTGTTTTACTGTGGTATTTTTGTAATTAAAGCTCACTAACCACCATGCTTTTACCACAGTAACCATAGTTTTACTCTGGTATTTGTTGTTAAAGCACAATAAACACCTATTTCCATGCTTTTACCACAGTATAACCATAGTTGTACTGTGGTATTTGTTAAAGCACAAAACACCTCTTTCCATGGTTTTACCTCAGTAACTATAGATTTACTGTTGTATTTTGTAATTAAAGCATAGTAACCACAACACTTACTATGCTTTTACCACAGTAACCATAGTTTTAATGTGGTAGTTGTAGTAAAAGCATAGTAACACTAACAACACCTTACCATAGTTTTATGACAATGACTACAACACTTGCCATGCCTTTAATGTTCTTTTGTATTTCAATATTTATGTCATTGTAATTTAATATTTTTTCTGTCTTGCAGTTACTTCAGATCACCTACTCCTCCATCTCCATCTCCCACAACAACTTTAAATCCAACAGCTCTTTTAAGAAGCCATCTCTCACAAAAGCTCACTTACTGTCTGTTTTTCTGAACTGTAATCTGTAATTCATATACACGTGTTTTGCTCTTTCTTTCTCTTATTCATCTTGGCATATTTTTTAAAACTCAAAACTAAATTTTGACCATTTATGTCAGAAAGCTGCTTGTAATTAACAGGGAACTTGAACTCAAAGCTCCCAATGCTGATCCCGAAGAAGCTGCCATGGAGGCTGAACAAGTCCTTCAAAGGTTCAACCCTTCACAGGTAATGTTGAACACATTTCGCTGTAACAGATTTGCTTTAAGGAATGTATCTTTATTATTTTATGTGTTATTAACTTTCCTTAAAGTCCTTCCTCTCATTTATATTGGTCACAGATCATGTTTAACACACTGTCTCAACATGTGTGTGTGTGTGTGTGTGTGTGTGTGTGTGTGTGTGTGTGTGTGTGTGTGTGTGTGTGTGGACTGGTAATCCCTACGGTATGGGGACAAAATGTCCCCACAAAGATAACAATATCAAATTTTTGTCCTTGTGGGGACATTTTTTTGGTCCCCATGAGGAAAACATCTTATAAATCACACTAAGTGATGTTTTTTGAAAAAGTAAAAATGCAGCATGTCTCCTGTGATGGGTAGGTTTAGGGGCAGGGGCAGTGTAGGGGGATAGAAAATACAGTTTGTACAGTATAAAATGCATAACGCCTATGGAATGTCCCCATAAAACATGGAAACACAACATGTGTGTGTGTGTGTGTGTGTGTGTGTGTGTGTGTGTGTGTGTGTGTGTGTGTGTGTGTGTGTGTGTGTGTGTGTGTGTGTGTGTGTGTGTGTATACATATATATAAAAATATATCTTTGTTTTTCTTTGTTTCAGCTGAAAAGGAAGTGATGTCAAGGGCTTGTTAAATCTGTCTTGTCCGTGGAGAAGGATGAATTTGGCCATCTTGTGCGTTTATGAACAAGACAAAAAGCTGCAACTGCAAACATTTCCTGGGGTATGTCTGTGTTGGTCTTAACCCTTGATTGAACGTTACAGCAGTTACATTTTGCACAGCATTTGATATTTCTTAAACTTTAAATATCACACTGCCTCATCAGTAAGAACCTAATAAGGCAGGTTTCCTCAAACTGGGTCCTGGAGGGCCACTGTCCTGCAGAGTTTAGAACCAACTCTAATCAAACACACCTTCCTGTGATTTTCTAGTGATCCTGAAAACTTTGATTAGCTTGCTCAGGTGTGTTTGATTAGGGTTGGTGCTAAACTCTGCAGGACAGTGGCCCTCCGTGACCGAGTTTGAGGAACCCTGTAATAAAGTGTCATGTTCATGTAGTAGTAGTAGTTCACACAGATCGAGTTTTCCATTCCAGTGTGCTACTTGTCCATTTTTCTATATGTAAACACACACTAGACTGATGTGTTTAACGGTGTGCTCACGCCTTGCGTCTTTTGCAACATCTCAAGCTTGACACAATGTTCTAAAAACTAAAAACTTGCCGCTCAAGTTAAAGTCAGTTAATTTCTCGTCTCGTCTTAGTGCCTCTAAGTTGTAAATGTCAAATAAATGAACTAAGGAAACACCAAGGAAAAAAATGTTCCTTGGTGTGAAAAGGCCTTTAAACTGCTTACAACAATCCAAACCAGTCCTGTTGAGGATGAAGAATAATCATGGCCATATTGTGCCCGAACAGAAAAGACACAATGACATTTCCATTTGTATGTCTGTATTCAAGCAATGCAGTTATATGAAGTACAGCATTTGATGTTGATCTCTCAAAGGACTGTTCAAGTTAGCAGTTATCATATTTCACTTTTTTATAGACTGAACAAATCAGCTCTGCCATTATCTTTGGATAGCCGGAACTGGAAACACTTCCCATAACACCTGATGTACTGGTTACATCATAAAAAGAATGGCATCTAGTCTCTCTGTTTATCCCAAGGTTTACTTTAGTTAGCCAGATCCGGGCCGTATCCAGATCAGATGGTGGACCTGTGCATAGACATGACCAATCCATCCATGAAGTGTCTGAAAAGACTGTGTCAATTAGACTCCTCCCTGAAATTGCTTCGTTGACATGGCATCCTCAATAAACCCGTCTCCGGAGTGATGACTCCGATCTTTCGAATATTCGATTCAATATGACCTCTGACCTGTAAAGTTGCCAGAATAATAATCATACGCTGTTTGTTAATTGGCCAGAGGAGAACTGGCACCCCGACTGAGCCTGGTTTCTCCCAAGGTTTATTTTTCTCCATTATGCCCTGATGGGGTTTTGGTTTCCTTGCCACTGTCGCCTCTGGCTTGGCTTGCTCAGTTGGGGACACTACATTTTCAACTAAATATCCAAACAAATCTAATTACTAAACTAAATTAACCATATAGACTAAATTACTGATCTGCCCACATTGTCACTTTATGAAAATTGAAATAAGCTGATGACATCACTGTTTTCTCCGGAGCGGCCGTACGGCTGAATCAAAATATGTTGGATTATTTTACTGTTTAACACTGTGAAGCTGCTTTAAAAAAAATCTGCATTGTTCAAAGCTCTATATAAATAAAGGTGACTTGACTTGACTTTGGAATTTGGGCAGGAAGCAGGACTGAGGCCAGAGATGGTGGAGTCTTTGTTGATGGGGGAGGATTCTGGGTGCACCAAGTCCAACACTGCAGCCTGAAATCATCAGTTGTCCAATGTGAAGACTGCATTCCCAAACAGCTCTACTGTGACAGCTCAGATGTTATGGCCCATGAAAGTAAACATCACAACCTTAAGACAGTTGTGGAAGGAACCTTTTGGCCCATACCTCCAACATGAGTCAATGGTAAGTCCAGTGCAACGATTATAAATACTATATATTGTTTATTTATTTACACTTCTAAATGCATGTTTCCTTATGTTAGGACTTCATCCCTGTTTGAGAAAGCTACGCTGCATCAGTAGTGCTGAGGAACTATTTGAGCTCTGTGTTCATATCACCGGTGACCAGTGACCACACATGGCCCATCCACACTGATGCTGTGCTGAAGAAGGTTCATCAGTGCCTTTTCTTCCTCAGACAGCTGAGGAAGTTCAGTGTGAGCCACAGAAACCTCAAATCCTTTTATACAAGCACTGTGGAGAGCATCCTGACAGGAACAGCACCACCCTCAACTGCAAAGCTCTGCAGAGAGTGGTACAAATTGCAGAGAACTCTGTGGAGGTGAGCTTCCCTCCCTCAAGGACATCTGCACCAGGTGGTGTGTGAGGAAAGCACGGAGGATCATCTGAGACTCCAGCCACCCAAGCCCTGGCCTGCTCTTAACGTTACCATCAGGCAGATCTTGCAGAACCTGCACCAGCTGCACCTCAACCGTCTGCGAGATGAGTTCTTTCCACAGGCAATCAGACTGCTGAACTCGTACGAGTAATGCCAAACACAGCAACCCTCATATGCACTGCTCTCCATCAGTTACACTGACTGTATCCTGACAATCTATTTGCACTAGTTCATACTCAACTGCAACTGTATATGTATACTGTGATTTATTGGGTTTATTATTGTTTTCATTTAGTGCTCTGTGTACAGTATATATCCAGTCCCATATGTATACTATGTATATTTTTAATACTGTATATGTGTTGAGTATATATTCTATACTTGTCATTCGTACTGTCATGCTGCGGAGTTTGCACAAAATAATTTCATCACCTGTACATTTTCGTTCATGGTAATGTGACAATAAAGTGATTTTATTTGAATTAGTTACGTCTTTTGTTAATTTGTTCTGCATAGCTGGATAACAATTGCAAATTGTATAGACATAGAAGAAGAAGATTATGATTGGGACATGGACAGGCAAGCAAGAGGAAGAAAACCAGGATAGTTCCTGAAAGGAAACTGGAAGTGATTTCATCATGCATGCATTTGTGTGGAGGCCTTATTTGGGAACTGATAAATATCATGGTTTTAACATAACCCATTTTTATTTCTCTTGAATATCATGTCTTTTATATGCTACGTTAGCTGTATTCTCAAGTAAAGTTTTGGATGAAGAATGGTGAATATTCCATATTAAGGATGGTGTTTAGTAGATACACAATTTGATTTAGTAAAAAAACAAACAAAAAAAAAATTACTATGATTATTTTAATTGAGACATGAACATTTAGTCATATTAATGACATTTAGGACAACAATTTGCTAGAATGTAACCACTGCATATGCTTAGTGACCTAGATGCCGTGTCGAATACGATAAGTATGCCAAATTTCAGTGAAGGGAAGGCTGAAAGATGCATTAGAAGAGACTGTATGGCTTATATTGTTACAGGCACTTCTGACACACAGGGTGATATACCGAGGAAAGTTTGTGGATCCTGTACTACAAGCAAGCTGAAGATGCACATAGTACAATGAAATGTCATAAGGTTTTTTTGGTTGTTTAAATAGATGTATTTGTTTATTGTTAACACTGTATTCCTGTATCTTGTTCTAATTAAATAAACTGATAAGAATGTTCTAAATGAGCATTTATATTAATTTGGGGGGTTTATTCTTGTTCTGTTGTTAACTATGACTGGATGAACTCTGGATCAACAACTTATACAACAACTTATTACAAGTCGTTGAAAAGACATTATAAATTTGACTCAACACACTTGTCCATGATGAGAATACATCTGCATGTTGTGTTTTACTGCCCTTCCATCCCCAGGGGCCAGATATAGTCCCTAGACAAGCAAAAAAAGTGCACAATTCAAATGGCTGTAAATCAAAGTCTGATTATAGTATCAAAAGAAAATTAGCATGACAACTATTTACACTGTGTTTACTAAATAATGGTTTATACCTTTTCAAATATATGTAGGAAAAGGTGGTATAAAGTTTTTTTTTGAAAATGCCAAGTAAAATACCAAATTTCAGCCTGCCTCTCAAATATTTCATAGAGGTTTGCCCAATGAACATGATTAGATCTCTCTTTGTTCATTAAAGATAGTATTTTTTCTATTTCTTTATTACACGTTTTAAACTACATTACCCATAAGCCTCTGTCACTATATTGATGGAACGCAATAGTCTTAATTTGTAGTTCAGTGAAGTTACACTTAGGGTTAGGGTTAGGATCTCGGTAAAGGGGTCATTTCACACAACATAGCATCACCGCATTGTTAACTGAATGGATTGCTGACGTAATAATAACAACAAAACATACTTTGCAACATTAAACGTTTTTTAATATGGGTTAAAAGGTTGTCCAACCACAACCAGTCATGTCGTGCCAAGGAAATGTCAAAGCCAATGAGAATCCAGTTGAGCAGATGCGTCACACTTACTTGCCCATATATGGTCTTATATGACAGGACCTTCCAGGTTCTTGTGATGAATGGACAGATTATCAGTTAAACATTTATGTGTCCCCATGAAATATAAAACTAAAATGACAGATTGCATTTTTATTTTCCCAAGCATGGGCCTAATGGTTTATATTGTATACATTACACAAGTATTAATTAATGTATTTACATTTAAGAAAAAAAAATCTGCAGTTGCATACTGTATGACAAATAAATGTTAAAATAATTTAAAACATTTCCTTTTTTTTTTTTTTTTTACAAAACTACTCCTCTGATAATTATTCAAGCATGCAGTATTTCTGGACCAGAGATAAGTGCAGCTAATACAACAACAACAAAAAATAATAATAATAATGACTGCACACATTTTGTAGTAATTTCAAAATGTTTATTGATATGTCAAACTGTTTAAAGACAAACATAAGTGCCCAGCAATGCCTCCTCTGTCAGGTACTTCTCCAGTTTGTGGCACAATAAAAAAAAAAGAAAAAAGAAAAAAAAGAAAAGAAAAACAGAAAAGTTGCTTATATAAAAATTGTTTTACTTGATTAGAGGTATAAAAATTATATTACTGGTATTTAAATTATTATGTAATGATTAATATAGGTGTACAATTATATATTATGTACAATTGTAAAGAAACACATGTAACATAAGACATATGTAACAATTGATAAGATTAATAATACTAATCAGGAGTTGCAAGGCTCCTATCTTCTTCCCTTTAAGGAAAAACAGGCACAAAATGGTTAAGAACAATAATTTACATTATTTATTTAAAACTATATAATCATAGTTTACTTCTATTGCAACAACATGTAAGGTAAACTAAAATAGTTAATAATTATAATTATAAAAGTAAACTGTTTTCAGCAAGAAAAATGCTTATAGGTAGGTAATGCAATTCAATAACATTAAGTTGACACAATGAAGGAAATAGTGAAAGGTGAGTGAGTGAGTGGTGGTGAGTGGTGAGTGAGTGAGTGAGTGAGTGGTGAGTGAGTGAGTGTGAGTGGTGAGTGGTGGTGGTGGTGAGTGAGTGAGTGTCTGAGAGTCTGAGTGGTGAGTGTGGTGGTGGTGGGTGGTGAGTGGTGGTGGTGGTGGTGAGTGTCTGGTGGTGAGTGGTGAGTGGTGAGTGAGTGGTGGTGGTGGTGGTGGTGGTGAGTGAGTGAGTGAGTGAGTCTGAGTGTGTGGTGGTGAGAGTCTGAGTGTGGTGGTGGTGAGGTGGTGGTGGTGGTGAGTGAGTCTGAGTGTGTGGTGGTGAGTGGGTGGTGAGTGAGTGGTGAGTGAGTGGTGAGTGTCTGAGTGTGTGGTGAGTGTCTGGTGGTGAGTGAGTGTCTGAGTGGTGGTGGAGTGGTGAGTGGCTGAGTGTGTGAGTGAGTGTCTGAGTGTCTGAGTGGTGGTGAGTGTGAGTGTCTGAGTGTCTGAGTGGTGGTGGTGAGTGGTGAGTGAGTGGAGTGAGTGTGAGTGAGTGGGTGGTGAGTGAGTGTCTGAGTGTCTGGAGTGAGTGGTGAGTGGTGAGTGGTGGTGAGTGGTGAGTGGTGAGTGAGTGGTGAGTGGTGGTGAGTGTCTGAGAGTGAGTGTGTGGTGAGTGTCTGGTGGTGAGTGAGTGGTGGTGGTGGGTGGTGAGTGTCTGAGTGGTGAGTGAGTGGTGGTGAGTGAGTGTGAGTGAGTGTGTGAGTGAGTGTCTGGGTGGTGAGTGAGTGAGTGAGTGAGTGTCTGGTGGTGGTGGTGAGTGTGTGTGAGAGTGAGTGGTGAGTGAGTGGTGGTGAGTGAGTGAGTGTCTGGTGAGTGAGTGAGTGAGTGAGTGTGAGTGTGTGAGTGAGTGTCTGTGTGTGAGTGAGTGGTGAGTGTCTGAGAGTCTGAGTGTGTGAGTGAGTGTCTGAGAGAGAGAGTGAGTGGTGAGAGTGAGTGTCTGGTGGAGTGGTGGTGAGTGTGAGAGAGAGAGAGAGAGAGAGAGAGAGAGAGAGAGAGAGAGAGAGAGAGAGAGGAGAGAGAGAGTGCAAGACAGAATGAAAGATTAAAATTGTATTAAATGAAATAAACATGACAATCAGAATCACAGCTTTATAACGCTTGACCACTTAAAATGGCAGACAACATAACCGAAGCATGTGCTTAAACTGAACAGAACTTTATTGGTTGGTGTGGATGTTAAAATAGTTATCATCATTATAGTTATTGGTCTTGATGTGAACAAACTTAACTGATGTGTCATGTGACATGTTAAACTAGCATTTCCAGACTCTTGCTTCTTAAACAGATGTGTTCAATAAAAATCAACATGGGAAAAAAAAGCAGACTATGAGGTGTGGGCAAATATCATCTAGCCTACTGTTGGAATGGAAGAGACATTCACAATTTCTAAAGGTTAATAAAGAATACATTTTAATGACTTAATATAAACTTTCTGATATAAATTGTCCGACTACTTACAATGGGCACACTCGGCACGAGAGTTGATGCAAAAGCCAATGACATCAGCAGGAATAAAAGCTATAGAATTTTGTACAAGTTTGCTTGTCCAATATCTTATGAATTCGCTGACATGGTAAATTGTATGAATTATGGGTTTTCACACAGAAAGCGTGTTTGCTTTGAAAAACCTGAGATACGGGCAGTGGAATAGGGGGGGACCACAAGGAGAATTTGAACTGACTTTAACTTGAGCACCTTTTTTTTAGAACATTGTGTCAAGCTTGAGACGTTGCAAAAGACGCAAGGCGTGAGCACACCGGTTAAACACATCAGTCTAGTGTGTGTTTACATATAGAAAAATGGACAAGTAGCACACTGGAATGGAAAACTCGATCTGTGTGAACTACTACTACTACATGAACATGACACTTTATTACAGGGTTCCTCAAACTCGGTCACGGAGGGCCACTGTCCTGCAGAGTTTAGCACCAACCCTAATCAAACACACCTGAGCAAGCTAATCAAAGTTTTCAGGATCACTAGAAAATCACAGGAAGGTGTGTTTGATTAGAGTTTGTTCTAAACTCTGCAGGACAGTGGCCCTCCAGGACCCAGTTTGAGGAAACCTGCCTTATTAGGTTCTTACTGATGAGGCAGTGTGATATTTAAAGTTTAAGAAATATCAAATGCTGTGCAAAATGTAACTGCTGTAACGTTCAATCAAGGGTTAAGACCAACACAGACATACCCCAGGAAATGTTTGCAGTTGCAGCTTTTTGTCTTGTTCATAAATGCACAAGATGGCCAAATTCATCCTTCTCCACGGACAAGACAGATTTAACAAGCCCTTGACATCACTTCCTTTTCAGCTGAAACAAAGAAAAACAAAGATATATTTTTATATATATGTATACACACACACACACACACACACACACACACACACACACACACACACACACACACACACACACACACACACACACACACACACACACACACACACACATGTTGAGACAGTGTGTTAAACATGATCTGTGACCAATATAAATGAGAGGAAGGACTTTAAGGAAAGTTAATAACACATAAAATAATAAAGACACATTCCTTAAAGCAAATCTGTTACAGCGAAATGTGTTCAACATTACCTGTGAAGGGTTGAACCTTTGAAGGACTTGTTCAGCCTCCATGGCAGCTTCTTCGATCAGCATTGAGAGCTTTGAGTTCAAGTTCCCTGTTAATTACAAGCAGCTTTCTGACATAAATGGTCAAAATTTAGTTTTGAGTTTTAAAAAATATGCCAAGATGAATAAGAGAAAGAAAGAGCAAAAACACGTGTATATGAATTACAGATTACAGTTCAGAAAAACAGACAGTAAGTGAGCTTTTGTGAGAGATGGCTTCTTAAAAGAGCTGTTGGATTTAAAGTTGTTGTGGGAGATGGAGATGGAGGAGTAGGTGATCTGAAGTAACTGCAAGACAGAAAAAATATTAAATTACAATGACATAAATATTGAAATACAAAAGAGCATTAAAGGCATGGCAAGTGTTGTAGTCATTGTCATAAAACTATGGTAAGGTGTTGTTAGTGTTACTATGCTTTTACTACAACTACCACATTAAAACTATGGTTACTGTGGTAAAACCATGGAAAGAGGTGTTTAATGTGCTTTAACAACAAGTACCACAGTAAAACTATGGTTAATGAGGTAAAACAATTGTAAGTGTTGTGTTACCATGCTTTATAATAGCTAGTACACAGTGTAAAGCTAGTACAAGCATTGTATAAGTAGTTTCTGTGTTTTAACTACAAATACCACAGTATAGCCACAGTGTTAAAAGCATGATGCTTTGTAACTATTAATTAAATACAAATACCACAACAAAACTACAGCTAGTGTGGTAAAAAAAAAGGTAAGCTTTGTGGTCACTGGGCTTTTAATAACAGGATTGAGCTACAGTTACCATGGTAAAATCGCATTGTTCAGTGACATTCGCAAATTATTTGTAAACGTCAAACTGCACTTAAACATGAATTGCAGACAATCAGAAAGATAACTTACATAGAACATAAAATAAAACCACCTGGATTATGAGGGTCAGGGTCACTCCTTCTTCTCATTGCATTGTTTATTGAAAACCGTGGTCAAAGTTCATTTGATGACGACACACCCGACAAACGAGACTGTCGTTATGTATTAGACCGCTAGAGGGCGCTCAATTTCAAAACGTGAATATAGGTCGTAATATGCTGCATGCACAAACGACCTATGGTGTCGCGGAGGAGGACAGGCTGGCGAAATACCTGGATGACCTCCTACTTCCGGCGAGAATCTGAAGTGTGCAGACGATGGACACTTTACTAACCCATGAGGCCACGGGAGACGATTTTTGAATGGAGGTGAACGGCCGTAACTGATACTGTTAGGTCACATGATAACGACAACATGGCAGATGTAGTATGTCCGGATTACATTCACTCATATAGAACATACTTTTTTAACGATCGCAAAGTTAATTAAAATTCAAATGTAGTACCTACTCACATAGTACGCGATTTCGGACGCAGCAGTAGTTTGCTGACGGGACAGAGCTGTCGGCAATTCTTCTTCTTAACAGTCATACAGTGTGAAATCCCTATCGCCGATCCATCGTGCAGTGTGAACACAGCAGCAACTGAATGCTGGGCCAGATAGTCATGCAGCCTGAACTTGGCATTGCGTGTGCAAAATGACTATGAAAAGCCATGATCAATGGAGCTATGAAAAGATGATTCACCATGACAACAGCACCTGACAAATGAGTCAATATAAGTTTAATTTTCATGGTATCCCACAGGCAAAAAAGAATGTGGCAGCAGCTTAAAAATGTAAGTATGAAAACATAATTCAATCAAGTAAGCTTTAAACATAAAAGGTTCATGGGTTCATGACAAACATTTAACATATTAAATAAATATAATTAATTGTTTATTTCAATGTGCAGCAACTTTCCCCAACTAGTCTAATGCTCTTTTCACACAATTAAATGTTCTCTGATCCAACCTGTTACATTTCTGAATTAGGGTAGTGAAATTAACATTTGATTTCTACTCAGGCAGAGGCAGAAGCTGGCAAAACACCACCACCACTGACAGATGAAGAGGAGATGGAGGAAGAATATTAAAATCCAACAGGAAAAAGGATAAAGTATTTGTAGGAAAAAAGGATGACCATATAAATGGTTAATCATTGTGTTTATTTAACAGCTGTGGTGGTGGTGGTAGTGGTTACAGCATATATCTTGGGCTATCCCTCTGACATCCTTCCATTCCATACACTGTAAAACATTTCAGGCCTCTCCAATTGAAAATTTTCAAGTGACTGGTCACACCAAATTTAATTTATGTGAATTAAATTGTATCAATTGTGGCAACAGTCTGTTAACATGGGCTCAATTAGAAATAATATGTTGACCCGATGGAAAATTTTATTTTACCAACACTGTAAAAAATTTCAGCTCCACCAATTTAAAATTTTCTAGTTACTGATCACATCTAAATTTTTCAGTTGGCCAAATTGAATTTCTGTAAATTAATACAATTTAATTCACAGAAATTCAATTTGGCCAATTAAATATTTTAAATTGTAGTAACAATTGCTTATTTCTCACTGTCCCAAAAGACAAAAATGACTAAAAACATAAATATAGTAAGCAAAATGAACACAGACAACAGGGTTGACATTTGGACAAACATTTGGCACATAACCCGGCCTGGGTCTTAAAGAAACCTTAACCAACCCAGGAGCAAAATCCAAACAAGTCTCATAACAGAGAGAGCTTGTAAGTCCCCTACTCGCTTTAGAGAGGTCAAAGCCAACAAAAGAGCCACCGTAAGAGTCAGAATCCGAACTGGTGCAGACTCCCCTGCATCTGGCAAGTGACAGAACAGAAGTTACTTCATTATATAATGAGGATGAGACGAATGAATGGACGAATAAGAAAATCATGAGCTTGACATGTCAATTGAGCCCTGAGAGAGGTCGACGCCAATCTAACGGCACGTGTTAAACGGTCGCATGCGGCACATATCACACAAATTACTTAATTTACTTATTACCTATAATTATAAACATATAAGACATGAGGAAAATAAAACTATTGGCTACCATTAGATAATTATGTAGAGAACACACTCATGAAACCAATGAATGCATGAACTCCTGATTCTACTAAATGTCTTTTAAACTTCATACCGGGTCATAAAGCAACATTCAGTGCTCACTAACGCCTTGTGACGACGATGAATATCTCCATTCTCTTGGGAATGTTTGCTTCGGTCTTCAGCACGGCTGGTTTGGCTCTGCTGGCGTAGTGGCGCTTCCGCATTTGAAATCCCCTCACGAACGGTTTTCCTCGGGTGCATTTTGCGCATGCGTATACAGTTTTTCGGACGTAGGATTGTTCACCCAACATAGTTTTTTTTTTACTTCGACTTCATAGATTGACTGAGCTCAATTAAATATGTTCGGTGAATATACTATTTTAATTTTGAGTGAAGACCTTAAGCTATAATTAGTACAATGCATATTTTTGCATGGGGATAGTCACTTATTAGGCCAATATGTAATGATCAACTGCCATTTTTCCCCCCAATTTTTTTTTTTTTTACAGTGTACAGCAATCCGTTTCCTTTTCAGAAGATGGGAATAGAAGTGACAATTCCATCCAACCACTGGAAATCCTAAAGGAAATTCTAATTATTATGTTTTCAAACCTTCCAGAGGATTATCAAATGAACGTCAGAATCCTGTATAAACGCTCAAGCCATTTTTGTCACTTTGACGGTGTCCTCATGATGAAAGTATGTGCAATGAATTAATGTATCTGCACTGCAAAGAATTCTTTCTTAGTATTTTTGTCTTGTTGTTTCCAGTCAGAATATTTAAAGATTCTTAAAGGGTTAGTTCACCCAAAAATGAAAATAATGTCATTTATTACTCATCCTCATGCCGTTCCAGATCTGTAAGACCTCTGTTCATCCTTGGAACACAAATTAAAGGTGCCCTAGAATGAGTTAAAACAATATTTTAAATTGTTCTCTGATATCTATATAGAGGGTATGTGGCTTATTTAAGGGCAAAAATTGCCCAGATATGGTTTTACAGGTCCATTTACAATCCCAGAAATTGTCCCTAGAATGAAATGGTCTGTTTTTGCCTTATTTGGAAGGGTCATGAATATTAATGTTGAGCTCTGCTCTGATTGGCTTATTTCAGCAGCTCACGCAGTAGTTCAGCTAACACAATCGTCAATTGGTGCTGTATCCTGTTACAGAAACATCAGTCATGCCTTTTCACAGTTCTGTTCTGTGGGAAGGCTATGATTCGGTCCACGTTAAAACTGCCTGGCCTTGAACATGGGCTGGTTATATGCAAATTTGGGGAGGCATAATATTAATAATCATTACAGTTACGTTACAGTTGGTGTTATGTTGAGATTTGCCTGTTTTTCAGTGGTCTTTTTCAAACACAAGATTTACCTATGAAGGAGGAAACAATGGTGTTTGAGGCACATAGTTTCATATACAGAACTCTTATTATTCAACTATGCCAAGGTCAATACAGTTTTCCATTCTAGGGTACCTTTAAGATATTTTTTGTTGAAATCCGATGACCAACAAAGGCCTTTATTGGCAGCAATGGCATTTCTTCTCTCAAGACCAGTGTTGGGTAAGTTACACTAATAAAGTAATTAATTACTAGTTATTAATTACATCTTCAATAGTGTAATTAGATTGACCTAGACATGAAATGGCTCTTTTAATTAATTCAATTAAATAATACAATTATTACAAGTATAAGTATTACAAATGTGAGAAGGATACATAAAACCATGTTATAGGTTATAGGTATCATTTTAAAGTAACTTTAATTTTTGATGTTAATTCCACTATTGTATTATAAATAATTGTTCTACAGTCTATACACAGTATTTAGGCCAGTTACATCAGAAGTAACTGTAATTAAATTACAGAAAAAATAAGAGTAATCCCTTACTTTACTTTTTCATGGAAAAAGTAATTAAATTACAGTAACTAATTACTTAGTAGTTACACGGCTCAAGACCCAAAAAGTAGGGTGCAACGGGGCTAATAGCCCCATGGGGTAAAAGGCTCCTTTTATTTGGTTTTCCTCTAAACCACTAAATAGCACAAAAACTTGCCTCAGCCCTTTTCAAGATGAATGTGGAGATTTGTCCGATCTTTGACACGATTATGAGCAGCAGCGCAGCAGATTCTGCTCATTTGATCTAATATTTGATGTTTTTAAAAAAAAATTGTAGATAAGTAGCAAATAAGAATCCCTAAAATAGTTGAATACATTTTGAAACAAAGGTCTTGTTAATGTTTGTCAGAATTTTGTTCAAGGTAATTAAAGCAACAGTTTTGCAATAATGGAAGAATATGTAAAAGTATATGGTATTTGGGATAAAAGGCGCACCCCTGCTGTCGGGGCAAAAGGCACCATATTTAACATGATAATAAACAGCCGCTGACTTTTCCATTTGTTGACATGACGTTGTTAGATTCAGACTGTAAATATCATATATTAAGTTGGGTTTCCACCTTAGATATAATCACCATATTTATAATAAAACCATCATATTTAAAAATGAGATATTAATCATATCATATAATAAAAGAATGTATTGTTACTACTGCAAATCTATATTCAATTATTATGGGATCTCCTTAAATGCTTTCAGAATTGTTACTTTTTAAAATTATTTAGATTCTATATTTTTCAGATCTATTTCTAACATATTTTAATGACAGCATATTTATTGATCAAAAAATAATTAATTTATTCATCAAAATAAACAGAAAATAGTTCAAACTTTGCTAAAGTGATTTTTTTGAACAAGTATAACCTTAGACATTATTAAAAACATTTTTTCTTTTAGCGAAAGTATTTTTATCAATACTGTGTGCCTTTTTCCCCATGCTGGTGAGCCTTTAAGCCCATGTGTGGGCAAAAAGGCCCCCAAGACACCCCATACATTTTTTAAGATTTTTAAATAAAATAAACCACTTTTATGATTTATTTTCACATAAATTATGTTGCTCCATAAATGCTCAATACAAACATATTTTTCTGTATATCATACATTATAAGAGTAATGAAAAGCAAATGTTTAGCCCCGTTGTACAACCCTACTAAAGAGGTTGTTAAAAAGTCCATCTCACTACAGTGGTTCTACAATAATGTTATGATGCGACGAGAATAGTTTTTGTGCACAAAAAAATAAAAAAATAACGACTTATAGTGATGGCCGATTTCATAACACAAACCGCTGATTCGATATGCTGATTCATAACTCTCCGAAGCTTCATGAAGTTGTTAGAAGCCTAGAATCTGTGGGCATAAAACCGGGTTTAAAATCTTCACATTTGTGGCCACAGGTGCTAAAGTGGCATATTGCTTGTATTACTTGGATTAAGATGGGTTGGTTTGGTAAGATTTTTTTATGTTTTTGAAAGAAGTCTCTTATGCTTACCAAAGCTTCATTTAGGCATGTTTGATTAAACTATATTTAGTTGATTAATAAATTATATATTTTTACAGGGTTCTTTGATGAATAAAAGTTCAACGAACAGGATTGCCAGAGGCCGGAGCCTGCTGCCATCTGCCCGGATCGGAGAGGAGTGGGAGCACTGGTCTCACTGCCGTCTGCCTTTGAAAGGACGAGTCATCTCTGGCCGCCAGGGGGGCGGAATAGTATCGAGCCATCCCACGGGAAAGACCAGCGTCATCGCATGGCACCGCAAAGAAGAACTTAGTGGGCTGAGGACCAAGTGGCAGTGTGTCCGGGAACCGACCAGAATTTTCTCGCCCTGTTGCTTTCTGTGTCTCCGTCTCTCGTTTTCTCTCGTCTCGTCTGTCCATACCCCCAGATGTGGGAGACGCAGAGATTGGGTGGGGGGAGAGTAGCCCTAAAACAATGTGCATATTACGTTAACCGCAGTAGCCACATTTCGTCTTTCATCTTACCTTTATTTCTAGTGTGCACCTATAAAGTGAACTCTGACCTTTCATTTTCTTTTTTCATCTCTGAATAAAGACTTGACCTCATCTGCAGCCACTGGCGACATATATTTATTAAAGTCCTCTGCAAGGGAAACAGTCTCTCAGCTGCCTCTCTGAGGAACGTGGACCCGAGGTGACGAGGCGACGAGGCCTCACTTCAGTCTGTCATTGTGGCGACCCGTGTGAGTGTGTTTATAAGTGGCGGTTGTATTAGCGGGTAGGTGGATTTGAGCGATGACTGTATTTTAAACAGCCCCTTGGATGAGTACGCATGTGGGCTGAGAGGTTACAAGGTACTATTCAGGTGAGATGGAGCTACATTGTGTGCAAGTGTGTGTTTTGTGTGTATCAGCAGTACTGAAGAGCACCTGGAGTGTAATGGAAAGCGGTAAGCAGTGTAGTGATGGACCACGCTGGAGCAGCCGGTGGCGTTCACCTTCAGACAGGGGTCACACACAGCCTCCGTAAAGAGCCTGTAATAACTGTTCTCCCAGACTGAGCTTACTGGTACAAAACATAGCTGGAAAACAAACCATGCGGGTGCTTAAACATAAAAAACACCGAACCGCACAAATCTCTTTGTGTTTTTGAAGAAAGCACTCATTGATCAGATTTTAATTGGTTTTTCGCTTCTTCCCGTCCAGCTTTTGTGAAGAGAGATTCAGGCAGATGTCAATTAAACTGCAGTATGCTGGCACAAAGTGGGCAAGTGTGACGGTTCTGGAGATGATACCCTCTTCACCTCTCCAGGAACAGCTGGCCGTTGTCAAAAACCTCATTAGGCGAGTGGCATGATGCAGAGATATTTCGGCTAGGTCAATGTGACACATCAACACTCAGTACTTGCGCTCCTTCAGCAAACAACTCATCGTGCTGACTGATCTCTTTTGATCTCTGGTAAACAGGCCTAAATTAATCTCATTGTCAGTCTGCATAACACATTCCCTATTTAATTATAGAAAGATATTTTAATGCCTGTTAATATGCAAGGCTTGAAAGCAGAATATGTCCCTGTGTTAAGCTGGAGAGTGTGTTCTCTCTCACTCCAAGTCTAAATCACAAGTGTTACACATCAGCCCATAATGATGTCAGCAACAATTATTTCCCATTGTGATGCATACCCTGCTAACAGACTAGCTCTCATAATGAAAGGAATTTGTGTGAAAATAAAAAAATAAAAAAAATGTTGAGATGGGTCAAGAAAAACACAATAAAACGTGTGTAATCTGCATCATGAACTGCAAATTCCATAAATTAAAAAAAATATGCATCCATGCATAACATCCCAAGTACGTATATCATTATACTAACCATTTGATACTTTCATACAGAAACTGGGGGCAAATTATCAGTGTTTATCTTAATGAGCGTGAAATGGAAAACCCGGTCTGGAGTTGGAGTTGGAGTGGAGTGATTATGAAACTCTGATTGAAAGTATACATAGTCAGAAAGAATGGAAGACTTAAAGTTAATCTCACTGCAAAACTTCCCTCTAGCCTCTTCCCTATCTGTCCGACACAATGAACCCTCAATCCCATTGAGCATACTAACCCAAACAACATTTCATTTAATCATCCACACCCCCGCCTCCTCTCTCGCTCCACTTTGTCTTCTTGAAGAATAGACATGTGCCTTGTGCAGACAAGGAAGGAGTTTTCCATTCCCAAAATGTAATCCCATCATTTGTGGTGGACTAGAAGACCAAGGATGCCCAACCATTGGCATCCACTTAATCAAAACTCTTCCCGCATCCGGCTCCCTTTGTAGTGAAAGTGCCCGTCAAGAACAAAGCCACTGTAATGACGTATACAGCGGTGTGGATGGGGAAAAAAGACAGAATGACATCTCAAAGTCACTAAGCTGGAAAAACGTTCAAAAGGCCTTTTGCTCCCTCTTGTCTCTGAGGTTTGGATCATGTCCAGATGTATCGCCAGCTCATTCTTTTATGTCATTGCAGGTTCACACATTGTCCATGCATATACAATCATTTAGCTTTTTAGTATGCATCGGCCATCTATGCGGTTGCAATGTTCAATCCCCCATTTCCCACACACACACACACACACACACATGTTGTGTTTCCATGTTTTGTGGGGACATTCCATAGGCGTAATGCATTTTATACTGTACAAACTGTATTTTCTATCCCCCTACACTGCCCCTGCCCCTAAACCTACCCATCACAGGAGACATGCTGCATTTTTACTTTTTCAAAAACATCACTTAGTGTGATTTATAAGATGTTTTCCTCATGGGGACCAAAAAATGTCCACACAAGGACAACAATTTGGATATTGCCATCTTTGTGGGGACATTTTGTCCCCATACCGTAGGATTACCAGTCCACACACACACACACACACACACACACACACACACACACACACACACACACACACACACACACACACACACTCAATGTCAGTGAAATAACTTAATATGATGGGTTCAATCCAGGATGGCCTGCTGTAACACCAGCTGAGTATTAGTTTCACATCTGAGCTTGAGAACCATGAAATGGCTTCCCTCTTGCCTTCCAGCCTTACAATCTAACATTACACCAGATCCTGGAACACAGTCCCGTGGGGCTGTGCACCTCATGGTGGATACATCACAGAGAAAAACAGACAAAATCAACAAGACCATGGGTTCCTTTGGGGCAAATGTAGGCCTGATTGCATTGTAGAACGAGTCCACTGTCACCTTGCTGCTCTTCTCCTCTGCAGAAATGTGTGAAGTGTATCCACTTGTTGGCCTCTATTAAATCCTTCTGCCTCAGACAGAGTTAAGCTAGTTGTCGTTATACATGACACTACCCTCGATGGGTGAACTGCACGGCAGCTTGGAGATACGCTTCAATACAGCTGTCGTAACTTTAAAAGAAAGGACTTTCATACACCAGAAACCTACACGCAATTATTATTTCAAGTGTGGCACTCTTATTTCAATAAATGGCATCAAATGTTAAATATCAAACACACACACACACACACACACACACACACACACACACACACACACACACACACACACACACACACACACACACACACACACACACACACACACACACACACACACACACACACACACACACACACAAAATAAAAATAATAATAATTAAATAGCATTTTACTTTTTATTTATTGAATCATTTAGTACTCTAGGCAGTCATAGCTGGTTGTCTTAACTTGTCAACCTGGTGTTGGTCCAGAGTTGACACATAACTAATCTAACAAAAACACATACACAAAAGCACACAACCATGGGGTTGAATGGAAAGTGTAAGTGACTGAAAAACCGGATCAGAGCAAAGGAATTAAGCTATGGAAAAAGAGTCTAACACCTGGGAGAACCATCAGTTATGACTGCAATATCCTATGTTTGAACAAATTAACTAACTAAACAGCAATTTTGTATATCGTACGTTACTTGAATTTGCCTGAGCGGTTCGGACATACTGTCGCAGGAGAAAGTCTTGATAGTTTGGTCTGATGGTGTTGCAGTTGCAATCGATTCCTAAGAGAAGAAGATATGATGAACTTGCAGGCGACCAACATGTCTGAGCCTGCCAGTTGATCCCTACACGCAATTATTATTTCAAGTGTGGCACTCTTATTATTTCAATAAATGACATCAAATGTTAAATATCAAACATATACACACACACACGCACACACACACACACAAAATATCTGTGTGTCTCTCTGTAAAGTCTGAGGTCACACATCTCAGGGTTGATTTGACCAATGAGGAAGGCCAAATCTTCCAAGCCAGACAATTCCTTTGTTGGAGATTTTATGGCTCTTTGTTTCAAGCGTGCTCATTTGCATGTGCAGCTGGATTGGATGCCGATAAATAAACTATCAAAGATTATTGAAATACTAATATTTTGCATTATCAACACATCACATACACTATCATTCCAATCTTCAAAGTACAAATTTAAAGAGGCTACATTGTACATTGATTATATCATAGAATATGCATAAAACCTATATAAGACAGTACTAATCATACACACAATGTCCTGGGGTACATTTTCATTTATAGATCAATTTGTTTATAAATTAATGCAGGAAAGTCAGTTCTAAGGACTTTCTAAGGAAAGTCAGCACCAAAGGACAGACAATTACTTTAATGGCAGGAGAGTCTGTTGATAGACGTTAACATTTTTACATTGGTAAGTAACATTAAAATGTAAGCAGCTCTTAATTCAGAACTAGCTATGTATTATGGCTAAATGCATTGCTCTGCATTTTAGTGACGGTGGGCTGTTCTTGTTTTTATTTTAGCATAAGCCAAAACAAGTTGACAGCTCTCCTGACGCATTACAAAAAACATAGGTTGATACCTCATATAAAAACATACGGTGGCCGTCAGAAATCAGACAGGCGCCTGCTCACGCATGATGACATCTGTCGCGTGGTATCATTCATCTTTAACTTCACGGAGCTTCATGAACTGGTTCTTCCAGGTCGCATCCCTGGCTACAAACATTTTGATATCAAGTTGCTGCCCTCTCATTACACCAAGGCCACAGTTGTCCATGCCTATTATATTGCAGTTAGGCCAGGAGGTAGGTATTCTTTATTAATGAGCATTTCAGTGCTAAATTGATAAACCTATTATGCTGAAAAATAACTTAACAATGTGATAATGCATGTTATGCATTAGTTTGCACATGTAACCTATGCTTTCACATTTAGTGAAAGGCTTATTAGTTATGATAGACTGTTATTGGAAAAGTGTTTTAATAAAAGTGCATTAATAGTGCATCAATCCCAAATTGAGGAAGTTCTTCACAAACTTTGTTTTATCAGAACATTTGGTGGTAAACATTGTAGCCTTTTGGCGCCTGTGGAAGACCCTTGTGCCCTACATAGTCCGGGCATATATGAACTACAAATGTGAACACACATGAGATGTGCAAAATAATATTCATGTGCAGAACTGCAGTGCTGAAAAGAAGGTTGGGTCTCAAGCGTGACAAGTTGAAAAAGTTGCGAGATGTGGCACAGGGGTCAAAGATGTCTGCATATTTAATCTTCATTCTGCGTTCACACATAACATCATACAGGTAAATTATTGGTAACGTTACAACGTCCCTTACTGGTAACTTGCCAGTACCAATTTACCAGTATTTTTGAAAGGTCCTGTTTACACAAGATCTCTTACCTGTAATGTATCAGTAAATACTGTGAAAGGGGCTGTATGTCTGATATTAAATGTTTAATATTGAGTGTTTCTGCTTCTTGTGTTTCTGTTTCTGGATTCACTGCTTACTTTGATATGGAAATTGAGTACTCTTTCAGATGATGTGCCCCCCTACTGTATAACAGTAAAAACATTCTTTATAAATGTTTTCTTTATAAATCTATATTTTCAAACAATGTAAGTTTAAACTCTGTTATTAAAACTATTTGTAAAAGAGAATTTAATACGCTACTCAAGAGTATACACAACCACAAGCCAAGTGTAATTACAGTAGAATACTTAATTATACTTTTAAGGCCTGTATCTCGCTCAAATGATTGAGTACAAGTATAGACCAAATATACTTAAGTCTGGTTCTCTTTCATAGGTTCACTCAACGCTGTGTGGTGACACAATGGAGAACGCCCTCTGGGTGTGCCGATTGTCTGAAGCCCTTATAGAATCACGGCAATTCATTTGCTGATGGCTCAGCGCCGCCCCCTAGCTCAACACCTTTGGGCTCACGAAGCGGTAGCATCGCTCCCTTTGTTGCAATTTTCTGGCCCAGAACTAAACTGGATTCAAGCATCTTTCACCTTTAGCAACTATGGTTAATGGAACGTATAAGAGTTCTCCTTCTTGTGAAGTGTGATAGAGTTTTCGTCATTGCCCACCGTGCACTCGCTTTATCTTGAGTGACGACCCGCATGTTAAGTGTGTTAAATGTTTGGGTTTTACACACACACACGTGCGCGTGCGAGGTGGTTCAGGGCATTTCTAAATGCATATTTTGTGACAATCTCCTTCTCAAAACCTTTCGTTTGAGGTTTGTGGTTTTTGAGAAGGAGTCATCTGTTTTTCCCCGCTGCACGCCTTAAGCGGCCGAGGCGTCTCTCGGATCCGCGACCTGGGGTTCAGATGTTGAGCTCAAGGACGTCGAGTGCTTGCAGGCGGGCCTCGCCCCTTCTCTCCCTCCCTCTCCCAAGTGCACACGCTGTGTTTTGCCAGTCAAATACTCGCATGACTATCTAATGCCTAGCCCGGAAGCACACGATGCGATCTCTTTCGCCTAGATGATGTTGTGTTCTAGCCTGGATGCCAGCCGAATTTAACCCCGCCCACAACATTTTTTGCTCGGGCAATTCGGTCTGGACTCGATCCATAGAGGAGTTATTATGCCCGAACAGAAACCAATGAAATTCTCAGGGCGGGCTTTAGACGATGATGGACAGATGATAAACAGTAACGTAATCATCCACGTCATCAAAGGCACTTGGGTTACTTGGGCACCAAACGGAGAACATGTTCGTATATGCATTCACCTTCACTATTTCTCTCAGAAATTATGATCGTGGTAAGTACTCTGTGTATCCTTAAATTCCTTTTTACAACACTGGCAAAGGTCGTTTACACTCACCTTTTCTTCTAACGTTACTTAATCCAGCGCGTGCAGACAGGGTTGCCAATTTTTTTGTGCAATGTTGCGCCATTGCTACTCAAAACTATAGCCCAAAACAATCCCAATAGCTTTCCGGGGTTCTCTGGAAAAAATGCTGTTTGGTTGGCAAAATATGTTATTTTGGAAAGGTTGCCTGCTAAAATTCACATTCCTGGGGCTATATATCACATAATTGGGGTCGCTTCAACCCGGACATGGAGAACAACCCGTGGGAAAAACACAGACTTGGCAACACAGTGCAGTTGAGTTCTGTTGACATTTGACAACTAACGCACGCGTCGCTCCGCTTTGATTGGTCTTTCCTGGTTCGGGTGAAACGCCCCATAATCAAAGCCCAAATGGAGCAGTTTCTGACTCCATTTTCAATATTCTGACTAGAATTGAGTATGACCACGCCAGGCTAGTTGTGTTCACTACAGCGTCTGACTGAGGATTTCGGACCTGTCTCTATTGATGATGCTCTCCTGCCTAGCGGCCAGGAAGCGCGGCCTTCTGCAGCCTACTCTGAACTTATAGATGTGCTGCACTACTGAGAAACTCACGATCGACTGGCCCTCATAGTCTTTCAAACTCGATGAGATTTCTGAGTGGCCCTAGTGCTTTCGGTGATCTGCATATTGAGATTTCCAGATTCTGGAAGCAGCCTTTTTCCGCCCGCCTAACTAACACAGCAGTTGCTGACTTCAACAACCTTGTTGGCTCTGTGGAGCAGGGTTTTCCCACCATTTTGGCAGTTGAGGATATGCTGAGGCCCCCGCTCCGTCGAAAATGAGAGCTGTGTCCGACTTTTGGGGCTGGGTCAGACCGCGCAAGCGTTTCTGCCTGCTGTGCGGCTGCTCTTCCAGTCCAGCCCCGTCACATTCGTCGCCCAGTGCTGTTCGATGTGCGGAGCTGGTCCAGCATTTTACATCTCCGGCGTCCACTCGGGTCGTGACATCTTCATGCTTCAGTTTGGATGCAACAGTTTGGTTTCAATGGGGTGCTACAGGAGCTGTATTCCCTCCTTCTCAAGGGGGCGATAGAAGAAATTCCGTCTGCGGACATAGAACTGGTGTTTTTCAGCCGTTACTTCTAGGTTCTGAAGAAGGACGGTGGTCTATATTATACCTTATGTTTGAACTTCTCCCTCCTCAAAGAGAGGGTCAAAATGCTAACACTGAAGTCTATCATTGCCCAGGGGACTTACGTGCAGGGGACTGGTTCATTTCGATATGCATATTTGCATATCATATATCTTGCATATCATATATTTGCATATCATATATCTGACGGATGCATATTTTCATATTCAGGTCGTTCGACGACACAAGAAGTTCCTCAGGTTTGCCTTCGGAGGGAAGGTTTTCCAGTACAAGGTACTTCCTTTTGGCCTTGCCCTAGCACCAAGGACGTTCACAAAGTGTATGGATGCTGCTCTGGCCCCTCTGAGGCTCCAAGTTATCCGTATACTCAATTATCTGCTTTGTCATGTTCAAAAGGGTGAACAGCGACAAGAGTGTTCTCATACAGTCCCAACAGACCATCTTTATAGGGGTCTGTCTGGATTCTGTTTTGATGCAGGCCCATCTGGCTCCTGCCCGGATTTCCAGTCTAATGACAGGTTTGGCCCGCTTCAGGCTCGGGCATCATGTTTCTGTGGGGACCTGTCGCAGGCTTCTAGGTCTTATGGCCGCAGCTTCCCAGGTACTTCCTCTGGGATTGCTTCACATGAGACCCATTGGTGGATGGAGCTCTTGGGGGCTCGATCAGCAGGATCGCCCTTCTGCTAGCTAAGTGTCGCACGGTTGTTCTCGATCTCTTAAAGTGTGGTGAGACCCTCTTTTTCTTCAAAGAGGTGTCAACATGGGGGCTGTTTTCCATTGCCAGATGATTATGACGGACGCCTCTCTCACCGGCTGGGGTGTGGTGTTCGAAAGCAGGCCAGCATTCGGAGTCTGGACTGGAGATGTTCTAGCCTGGCACTTAAACTGCCTAGAGCTGAGAGCTGTCCTTTTGGGCATTCAGCACTTTCTTCCTTTTCTCAAGGGGCATCATGTCATTGTCAGGACAGACAACATGGCGGTGGTGTCTGATGTGAATCGCCAAGGGGGCTCACGGTCGTGCACCCTATACGGGCATGCGTGTCGACTCCCAGGGCAAATTCCTGTCCCTCAGGGCGGCTCATGTCCACGGGATCCTGATCGCAGCAGACTTTCTGTCGAGGCAGAAACTCAGATAAGGAGAATGGATGTTGATCATCAAGCTGATTCTGGCAGTTCTGTACAGAGTGAGAGAGAGCGGAGTCAGTCTCCTACTGGTCTTCCTGTGGATGTTCAGGAGACCATGAGAAAGTTCCCTCCACGTTAAAGCTTTATTCCTCCAATTTTTTTTTTTTTTTTTTGAGGCATGGTGCTTAGTTAACGCAGTGAATCCAGTTGACTGCCCTGTGGGCTCAGTGCTGGAGTTCGTGCAGGAGAAGTTTGCGGCCGGGGCGGCTGGAACCATGCTTAGGGTGTATGTCGCTGCTATTGCCGCTCACAGGGAGGTGGACGAAGCTCCTTTGGGGAGAGGCATTAGGCGCCCGTGGCCAGTTCGCTCCTCTTGTATTTCCTCCTGGGACTTGTCAGTCGTTCTGGAGGGATTGACAGAGGCTCCCTTTGAGCCATTGGAGTCAGCTCCGGAGCGGATTCTGACTTAAGGTCGCTCTTTTGTTGGCACTAACTTCTTTGAAGCGAGTATTCTTTGATAGAACGTTCCCCATTGTGTTACCACGCAGCATTGAGTGAACCTATGAAAGAGAACGTCTCAGGTTACTCGCGTAACCTTTGTTCTCTGAAAAAGGAACGAGACACTGCGTACGCTGCCAAACTCCTCGCACTGCCGACAAGCCGCCTTTTTCGGCAGAAAAATCTGAGAAGAAGATGGCATGCTGCTAGCCTGACGTGGTCATACTCAATTCTAGTCAGAATATGAGTCTGATACCACTCCATTGGGCTGTGATTATGGGGCGTGTTTCAACCTAACCAGGAAAGACCTCAATTGGATAGACCTACAACCAATCAGAGCAACGGAGCGACGCGTAATTTTGCCAACCAAAGCAATTTTTTTCCCAGAGAACCCCCCCAGAAAGCTATTGTTTTGGGCTATTGTTTTGAGTAGCAATTGCGCGACATTGCAAAAAAACATGGCAACCCTGTCTGCACGCACGCTGGATTAAGTAATGTTAAAAGAAAAATATGAGTGTAAACAATCTTTGCCAGTTGTAAAAAAAGAATTTAAGGTTACACAGAGTACTTACCAACACGATCATCATTTCTGAGAGAAATAGTGAAGGTGAATGCATTTACGAACAAGTTCTCCGTTTAGGATAATAGCAAATTCAACCCAAGCGCCTTTGACGACGTGGATGATTACGTTACTGTTTATCATCTGTCCATCATCGTCTAAAGCCCGCCCTGACAATTTCATTGGTCCGAACAGTTTCTGTTCGGGCATAATAACTCCTCTATAGATCGAGTCCAGACCAAATTGCCCGAGTAAAAAACTTTGTGGGCGGGCTAAATTCGGCTGGCATCCAGGCTAGCCCACTATAAGCTCAAAAGTGTTGAGCTAGGGGGCGGTGCTGTGCCATCAGCCAATGAATTGGTGTGATTCTATAAGGGCTTCAGACAATCGGCACACCCAGAGGATATTCCCCATTGCCAGGATTTGGCCAGGAAAGAGGATTCTCCAGCACTCCTGACAGCATCTTCAGAGTTTGATGTAGAAAACAGCAGTATGTAGAAAACAGTGGGTGAGAAATCAGGACATCTAAATGGGGAGGGAGAACATAAAAGGACAGTAAATGGGATAGAAATCGCTTGGCAGCACAGGACGGCACTTCTTAGGTAGAGTTTCCAGGAATATAATAGCTACCAGAGAGGAATAAAGGATGGAAATTGTTTTGCGTTTTAACACCATCAAAAGCTTTTTAATTTTTTTATTTTGAGAGCAATTTCTCCTGGCATGACATCAGCTGTAGAAGAGGTAATGCTGAGTGTCAAAGAGAGCTTTTATAGCTTTGGAGGAGCCATCTTGCTGCTGACAATATTTACATAGCCCCCCTGCAGTTCTCTAAACTGAACGATGTTACAGCACTGTTCATTTTTCAGGGTAATTAATTTCACCACCTGGCAGACAGAAATAATAAAAGTGAAATGTTTTGACCCATTTTATTTCCTTGCAGGAGAGAAGAGGCACTGCAGTTTGTAAATAAATGAGGATTTGTTATTATAAGTACTACAGACAGATAATGGGCTTCTCATCACATCTTAACTAGGTAGCTGCTCGCATCTCGGCGTGCCTGACAGACATTTCTGTCTGGATGAAAGACCACCACCTTCAACTCAATCTTACGAAGACGGAACTGCTTGTGGTCTCAGCCAACCCAAAGCTTAATCACAATTCAGCTCGGTTTGTCAACCACAAGTCCATCCAGGACAGCCAGGAAACTTGGAGTGATTGATGATCAGTTAAACGTCATAGACCACATTGCTAGAATCCTGCTAATTCAGAATCCGGTCTTGCAAATTTGCGGATCAGGCCCTTCCTATCGAAGCATGCTAACTCCTTGTCAAAGCGCTTGTTCTTTCCAGACTGGACTATTGTAATGCTCTTATGGCAGGCCTTCCAGCATGCACTGTCAAACCTTTGCAATTGATCCAGAATGCTGCAGCAAGAGCAACCTGGCTAACTCAAACCGAGTTGCTGAGTCTTTAGCCTCAAGAAACAGCTGAAGATGCATCTTTTTCATCAACATGACCCATTAATACTAACACTTACCATTCTATATATCTATTTATTAAAATAATAATAATGTGTACTGTGCTAGACTAACTGGGACTAATCAAAGCACTTGCCTATTGTTGCTTTTTTTGTTGCCTTGTTACTTGATTGCTCCTATCGTTCTCCTCACTTGTAAGTCACTTTGGATAAAAGTGTCTGCTAAATGATTAAATGTAATGTAAATTTTAATAATAATAATTATTATTATTTTTATTTTTATTTAAGGCACCTTTCAGATCACTCAAGGTCACCATACATTAAGAAGTAGCAACAATAAATAATTAAAATAAATAAATAACAGTAAATAGCAATGCCAATGAACCATAAAAAAGAAAAGAAACATTTACAAACATGACTATTATAAAAATAACAAAACAAAAGTTGTGTATTTCAATACACACAATAGTCATGAAGGGAAAGCTAGTCTGAATAAATGAGTTTTGAGTCTGATTTTAAATTGAGATAACGAGTCTGAATTATGGATGTTGACTCGCAGAGAATTCCAAAGTGAGGAGAAGCACGGCTAAAAGCCCTATGGCCCAAGGTGGTTAAACAAGCGAGGGGTGTTATGAAGAAGTCCCATGGAAGAGGAGCAGAGAGTTCAAGAAGGCTGTAGAGATCTGAAAGTTAAGGTGCAGCGCAAGGTTATGAAGAGATTTGTAAGTGAGGAGGAGAATTTTAAATTCAATCCGGAATTTGATAGGAAGCCAATAAAGCTGTTAAAGTGATGGAAAAATATGTTGTACAGATGGAGTCCGAGATATGATACGAGCAGAAGAATTCTGAATAAGTTGTAGATTATGAAGAGATTTGTGTGGTAAATCAGATGAAATAATTACAGTAGTCAATACCAGAGGTGACAAGCGACTGAACAAGACTAGCAGAACTAGAGCTGAGTGAAAAATGGATGGATGAGCAATATTACGGAGATGAAAATAACAAGACCTGGTTATGTTATTAACATGAGCTTCAAATAAGAGGGTGATGTTTAAGATGACCCTAAGTTCCTAACCTGGCGGGAAGGGATAACATCAGTGGATAAAGAAAACTGCAAGACCCAGAGATAATATAATTAATACCAATGAGTACTAATGAGTACAGTTCCTCACGACGGCTGCCCAAGACACACACGCATAGCAAAATGTAAATAAAACACAATGTAAACTCCAGGCCTGGGGCCTGTACCATGATGGTAGATCAACAAACTCAGAGTTATAGGATTAGTTTCGAGTTGACAAAACCAAGGCTCTGTTGGTCCCATGATGCTGATCATCAACTTTCTCTGTCAACTCAGGCTTTGATCCTGAGTTTGTGGAGCGCATGCACATGAACGTGTGACATCAGCAGTGAGCAGCCAATCACATGCCTTTCAACGCAAAGTGTGACTCATTTCTCACGAGAGATCTAACTTGATTCAACTCTTTTGCTGAAGATAAAGACAATGAAGTATATATAAAGAATTTAAAAGCATTTACAAAGAAGAAAATAATTTTCCATGTAAGAGGATAAATAAAGAAAATAGTTAAAATTATATATATATTTTTAAAGCAGTTTCTTGTGCTCACCAAGTCTGCATTTATGTCATATATATATATATATATATATATATATATATATATATATATATATATATATATATATATATATATATATATATATATATATATATATATATATATATATATATATATATACATATATATATATATACATATATATATATATATATATATATATATATATACCTGCAGAAGCAGTGGACTGAGTCTAGAGTAGAAACATCCAGAGCCACCGTGCACAGGCGTGTGCAGGAAATGGGCTACAGGTGCCGCATTCCCCAGGTCAAGCCACTTTTGAACCAGAAACCGCGCAGAAGTGCCTGACCTGGGCTACAGAGAAGCAGCACTGGACTGTCGCTCAAATTTTGCATGTCATTCGAAATCAATGTGCCAGAGTCTGGAGGAAGACTGGGAGAAGGAAATGCCAAAATGCCTGAAGTCCAGTGTCAGTACCCACAGTCAGTGATGGTCTGGGGTGCCATGTCAGCTGCTGGTGTTGGTCCACTATGTTTTATCAAGGGCAGAGTCAATGCAGCTAGCTATCAGGAGATTTTGGAGCACTTCATGCTTCCATCTGCTGAAAAGCTTTACGGAGATGAAGATTTCGTTTTCAGCACGACCTGGCACCTGCTCACAGTGCCAAAACCACTGGTAAATGGTTTACTGACCATGGTATTACTGTGCTCAATTGGCCTGCCAACTCTCCTGACCTGAACCCCATAGAGAATCTGTGGGATATTGTGAAGAGAAAGTTGAGAGATGCAAGACCCAACACTCTGGATGACCTTAAGGCCGCTATCGAAGCATCCTGGGCCTCCATAACACCTCAGCAGTGCCACAGGCTGATTGCCTCCATGCCACGCCGCATTGAAGCAGTCATTTCTGCAAAAGGATTCCCGACCAAGTATTGAGTGCATAACTGAACATAATTATTTGAAGGTTGACTTTTTTTGTATTAAAAACACTTTTTTTTTATTGATCGGATGAAATATGCACATTTTTCATGAGCTGTACGCCAAAATCATCAGTATTAAAACAATAAAAGACCTGACATATTTCAGTTGGTGTGCAATGAATCTAAAATATATGAAAGTTTAATTTGTATCATTACATTATGGAATATAATGAACTTTTATCAGAATATGCTAATTGTTTGAGAAGGACCTGTATATATATATATATATATATATATATATATATATATATATATATATATATATATATATAAAACTTTAATATTGTGAATATTGTCAATTATTATATTAAGTAATCATCATTAGACAATATATAATCATGTAGTGACCTTTAATTTGGAGCAAGAGAAACAAGGGGAGTGGCTTTATTGCATCAGAGATGAGTCACTTTGCTCACATCTGATTGGTTCAAATTCAGTTTGCGATCTCTTATCCTGAACATAACCTGCTCCGGAGCAGTTTAGCGGAGCGTAAGTTACTACGGAGATGAACACTGTTAAAGCCAAACCACTTAAAACCCAAGATTGTTACAAACTAAGCTTAAACATATCTGGCTAGCTAGCTAAACTGGCTTCATGGTATAGGCCCCTGGTCTTCTCTCGTCCTTCACTGTCATCACTCCCCCTTTTATGCTCCCATCACTCCTCTGTGAAACACTTCGTCCTGTTCTCACAGTCCCTCGCTGCTTGCCACAGTGGCGTTGTCCACATAAATGATAAAGTCACCCAGTAGAATAATGTTAGGTGAAAGGGTACACAGAGAGGCTAAGAATGCACCAAATTCTTCTAAAAAGGTATTGCAGTATTTCGGTGGCTGATAAATAATAGCCAATACAGTGGGTTTTGGACCGCTGATAAGTAAAGCAGCTGATTCAAAAGAAGCATAGTACCAGCAGAGATGCTTTATAGAACAAGTTGTGAAGTATTGCGAGACCTCCTCCGTGTCTGGATATACGACGTGTGTGTGAAATAAAATAAAATTTTCTTGCTGCCAGGTCTCAACCAAGCAGAAGAAGTCAAACTTACAATCATCAGTGATGTCGCTGATGAGGAGACCCTTGCTGGAAAGTGAACTGATGTTGAGAAGTCCAATTTTGAGCTCATTTCCACCCAGCTGAGAGCTAGCCGATCTGGCTACGCTAGTTAGCGTGTTCTGGTCAACAGTCTGCAGTGCTTTCCTTGCTGCTAGGGGAGCCAAGGTCCAAAAAGATTGTATAGACTTCAAGTCATCACACCTGAAACCTCGTTGAGACTCGGCAGAGTACCACCGCAGCCGGTGAAGTTCAGTCGCTGTATACAGAAACAGCGAAGTTGCTGACTGGAACAATGATAATCCAGAATAATCTAAACAATGATGATATTTGTGAAAGGATAATAAATCCACATTGTGCCAGTCCACAGCAGAGTTTAGCAGCAGTAAAGAATTTAAAATGATAAAATAGGTCTTTAACAAGAAATTAAACATTAAAAACACTGGAGAGGAGCGGCAGCCAAAACGTGCCAGCATTCGCTAAACCGGAAGCTTTCCTGTACGGACTCCTAACCCTTGTAGATAGAACCCTTGTTATCACCCCTAAAATAAGTTTTGCAAAGTGCACTTTTGCACTTTAGAATTAAGTAAACATTGCTGAGGTTGCTAAAAAGATCCTTCATACATATATCTAGTCAGTCCACCTATCACCTATCTTTTGCATTGTCATCATTTTTGCTTGACACAGTCCTCCTCTAGGCTGTGAAAACAATTACAAACAGTACTTCAAACTCGTCAGCCAAAGTATCTCTCTTCCCTTCACTCCCTTTCTCTTCTTCTGTCCCAGAAGTCCATGCCTCATCCTCCTACATGGGTCTTCTAGTTGTAGATAATGAGCTGGGATTGAGGCAGAAGAACTGTTATGGAGTTTGAATCCTAATGCCTGAAAGAGGATGTGTCTCTATCTGCTTCTCCTAGTACTCCATGTTGCCTTGACTACTGCTTTAGAGTTATTGTCAGTGTTAAAAAGAAAGAGTTCTTTGTTCAGAATCAGCCGTTTCCAATGCGGGTGACTTACCGTGAGATCAAACGTCAGCAGGCAGAAGTACAGCTGAGGCAACTGAAGGGAGAAACATTTCCCTCACAGACTGCAGGCAAATTTGCTGCTTAAGAAAAGAAAGAGGACACAGAACACAATTCAGAAATACAGTGCGTCATTGCAAGAGCTAATCAATGGGTATGTGTTCATGCCAACATTTTATATGAGTAAGAATGATCACTGAGCTTTAAACATAACAAGCTGGTTTTAATTGATAATTTAAATCTGACAACATCTTCACTTAAAGACTTCGTAGGCTTCTTGTTTTTTGAGCTTCGTTTTATGAGCCTATAATTGTATTACTAACAGCAATGTTACAAGACCATTATCACTGCAACATTAATTTGCAATGTGAACATAATACTAGCTTAGAGCGAATGAGGATCAATTCTGAATGTTATCGGCTCTGTTTAACGTCACTATGCAGTACTTTTATGGCCTACACGCTTTTCACCCCAGGCAAAATAATGGTACCCCCTCTAATATTGGCTCCCAGTTCCCTTGTATTATTCATTGTGCTCTCATCATACCTGAATTGAACATTTTTGTTCTACGTAGGGGTACAAGAGGGAACATGACATTTGGAGCACATCCCTTAAGTGGGAAAAAGGGGAATCGTTCAGCCCACTGAGCAGCACCTTAGCTTCTGAAGAGCCGTTTCAAACCATTAGAACAAAATAGAGGATACAAAATCCCTATTTCCATTGGAACATATAACGACTGGTGTAAAAAAAAAAAAAGGTCAGGTGATTTCAAAATGACCTTTTTTAAACAGTAATACAAGCTGAAATTGTAAACAATAGGAGCGTGTATTGAGACGGTTAGCCCACGAGATGAGACACGAAATTTGGGTTCACGAGAACAAGTTTTTTACACAGTATTTTTAAGAAATCCTAAGTTTTCGCTTAGTCTTATTAAGTGCAAACAATAGGTAATCAAAGTACTATATTAATATTCAAAGTGCAAATAGAGACCAACATTTTCTTCGAGCATGATATAGAGGAGAGATGGTTAGAACTACACAGCCCAGCCTAAGATAGCGTTCATATTGGGAGATATTTGAATGCATCAAGGAGCCGCTTTCAAAATGCAGGGTATTGATATCGTGTTTGAACGGTGGCATATTACTGTCGCATACATATCATTTTTTGCATTCATCATTTCTCATAATCACGTAATGTTATGTTAAAATTACATACTTTATTGTAATAAGGACGTTGTATAGTGTTGTGTACAAAATACACTTTAACCGCATAATAGAGAATTATAGCCTATCGTGTTTTCCCCATACGTTCGAAAAGCAGAAGCAAAGTAGCATACCACTGATGGCAGATTTATTGAAGTAGGCTACAGTTCATCACAGATAGTTCATCTAAACCAAACTTTCTCAAACTTTTTTGGGCCATGGACTTCTTATATGGTAGAACATTATCCATTAATTATTTTTAAATTAGCCTATAACAGCGATTAGTTAAAGAGATGCTTGGTGGGAGAAAAATACGTAATTTTAATGACATATCTTGTTATTACGAGAAAATATGTTGTTTTAACAAGAAAAAGATGTTGTGTTAAAGACATAACATCTCGTAACGAGAAAATATGTCATTATGAGTAAATATGTAATTAAAACGACAACATCTCATTATTAAGACATAAAAATGATATGTATTTGGCAGCAATGCGCCACCGTACATTTGAATGTGCGTTCAAGTTGACTTTCGGTTTTCAATTTCACAAATGTGTATACTCTGTGAATAGGGTGGTTGTGCTGAATGCGCATTCTAGAAGATAAGACATTTGTCAGACGCTTAGGCTCTGTTGCGCAACGAATCCTCCGGCATGGTCCTGTCAGTCGTCTCACCATGTGATCAGTAAACTAAATTCTTGCTGCGCACTATGAATGACTCTGCAGCTCATGCAGGATGAGCTGGATGGAATTTAAGTCACCGTTATCCACCTGAATTAAATTGTTTTTATTTCTATAAAAAGCTAACGACAGAGGAGGCATAATGTTAATGCAGCACTGTCATATTTTATCCTAAGTTCACCTTCAATATCGCACAAAACAGCTTTTCACCTCAACGGCACATTTTAATCTCACAAGATCTCACCACACCCTAGTAAACAATTAAACACACCAGCATGTGAATCACAAAAGAGCAAAGTTACAAAGTATCAGATTCAGCAACAGGAAGAAGTCAAAATGACACGACAGCAGGCGGTCTTCCTCCCTTCGGGCCACAGTTCTGAAGACAGAGGCTCCAGATGCGTTGTCAAAAACTAAATCCTTTTGGGAGACAGATGGGAAGAGAAGAAAGGATTACATTCTCACCAAGATGGATAGATCATGCCGGATTTCAGCAGGGCACAGTGGGTATCAGATGTTTTGGGCAAATCATTCTGCTGTATTAAGGTCCCATCCCACCAGCTGACTTGTAACTACTTGATAGGGGATGTCACACCTACTCACTGTTTGTACTAAACCCCATATTTTCTATTGCAACAGAAAGTTTGGTGTGACATACTGAAGGGCTCATCTCTTTAAATCACTAATCAGGACACCAGCATGATTGTGAATTTTGCTTTATGCAACAGAATAATGAACAATCATTGCAAATTTAACGTGCAGATCATGTCTATATTGGGTCCGTCGGTCCATGACCAATTCTGGACATCTATTCGACGTCCAAACTAGGTCCACTATTTTGACGTTCAACTTTTGACCTTGAACTGGGTAATTTTTTTGGGGCGTCATTTGAACATCTATGACAGGTGCAAGAACATTTACATGATATATAATGTTTTATTTACAAATATCAACATTGTTGTTATCAACATGATATATATGAATACATATTATTTATAAAAAAATGTTTTTGCATTTTTTGAGTTTAACCCGCACCGGTTCGTGGACGGGGAGGTTGATGCAAGTGGGTGCATCACAACTGTTTATATTCTCTCACCTATTCATTCTGCAAGAGTTATCATCAAGGTTTTCTAAAAATTCATACAATAACTCACTCATAAAGACATTTTTTGTTTCACTAATGAATCCTTAAATTAATGATTCATTGACTCACTTATACAGTTATCATTTGATTGGCAAAGAATATTTTATGTTTCACCCCATGTTATTTTGGAGAAAAAAAAAAACCTTTTGTCAGATGATCAAATTAATCATAAAAGGCATTTTCTTTATTAGATGGCTATACATCTTTGATTTTATTCACTCATGCCACTTACATCAGTGATTATCAGATCAGTATTTTTTTTACAGAAAAGGGTTCAGAAAATAGAGTAGCTATATGACCAAATCAATGACCTAAGTTAAGAAACAATTAGATAACTCACAAATCATGATAGGAACAAATGTGAATAGATTAACAAAGTTAGAAACAGCAATCTTGATTTCTTCCACATGAAAAAACAATAAGCTCTTTTCATTTTATTTTGACCTAGAGAAATCACACTCTAAAAGATAGCAAAAGCAATTTTCCACATCCATCAGTTACATTCATATCTTATCTGTCTACTTTGCTTTATCTTCTGCTCAGTTACTCCGAGTAAAAGACTTTCTTTAGTTCAGTGACCTCTCATTTATGCTATCAGAGTTACTGGTTCAATAAGACATAAGCTCTTCATAAAATTTGTTTCACCGAATATTAAACCCAGTGTTAGTAGAAAACACTTTCAAAGATGTCACTGAATCAGATGCAAGCACCACTGAAGCCCTTTTAAAATATTTGGAAACATATTAAATGATTGCATTTTTCATTCAAATGTTTCATATGGTTTAAAAATGTTGCTAAATAACTTTTAGCAAAAATGTGGATAAATATGTCTGTCTTCTTTTTAAAAAAATAGTTTCATTACCAGTCACACACTCATCTGTGAGGCAGCAATGCATGTCAACATAATGTCTGACATGTCAGTTAAACAACCAAATGTCATTCATTGCTGCCATACTCTCCATAGAACAGTTGAATGCATTATATGTGGAGAAATAACACATTGCCAAATGCTCTAATCAGTATAAAAAGACTTCTCTTCGATTTGTCTGAATTATTTGGGAACATACAGTTGCTATGCCTGACAACCTAAAGACTAATGAGAGAAATATAGATTTTTCTCTGTTGTTTAAAGGGCAGCTTTTGTTTTCATATGCTGAACTTGGAAACATTGTATTAATTATTCTATAACATTGATCTACACTCTATTGCCAAAAGTATTGGGACACCCCTCCAAATCATTGAATTCAGGTGGATTCCAATCAGGATTCCAATCACTTTCATGGCCAAAGGAGTAAAAAAATCAAGCACTTATGCATGCAAACTGCTTCTACATACATTTGTGAAAGAATGGGTCAGACTGGGGTCAGTGCATGTTGAGGCGCACTGTGCGCAGATGTGACCAACTTTCTGAAGAGTCAATTGCTACAGACCTTGAAACTTTGTGTGGCCTTCAGATTATCCCAAGAACAGTAGAGAGCTTCATGGAATGGGTTTCCATGGCTGAGCAGCTGCATCAAAGCCTTACATCAAGTGCAATGCAAAGCATCAGATGCAGTGGTGTAAAGCACGCCGACACTGGACTCTAGAGCAGTGAAGATGTGTTATCTGCAGTGAGGAATCACACTTCTCTGTCTGGCAATCCGATGGATGCGTCTGGGTTTGGGGGTTGCCAGGAGAACGGTACTTGCCTGACCGCATTGTGCCATGTGTAAAGTTTGGTGGAGGGGGAATTTGTCAGGGGTTAGGCAGTGAAAGGAACTCTTAGTGCTTCAGCATACCAAGACATTTTGGACATTTTGGGATGGAGTCCTAACCTCAATACAATAGAGCACTTTTTGGATGAATTATTGCGGAGACTGTAAGCCAGGCCTTCTCGTTCAACATCCTTTCCTCACAAATTAACTTCTAGAAGAATGGTCAAAAAATCCCATAAACACACTCCTAAACCTTGTGGAAAGCCTTCCCAGAAGAGTTGAAGCTGTTATAGCTGCAAAGGATTGCTCTGGGCACAGATTAATTTGAACTATTTCGAAATACTAATCACATTATTCTCTACTTTGCATAAGAATTAATTGCTAAAAAACATATTAACCTTTTAATAAAAAAAAAAAAGATTGACACCCCATTGGCTCTTTCTCCATACTTTTACGCCATGTTGCTGTGTCAATTTCTATGACAGAGCTCTTGCACCGTTGAGAGGTGGGTTATACCTTACATTGTGATCTCAAATTGTTTCAAGGTAATGCAAGAATTTCAATTTTGTGAAACAGCTTGTTCTTACAGCAGGTGAGTGATTAAATGCAGTGTCACTGCAATGCAAGAGCAAAAAAAAAAGATAAAAAAGAAAGAAAGTGTTGTTTTAATAATGAAAAAAATGCTTTCTTTTCCATTAAAATTATTCAAGCCTTGCAAAACACGTTATGGCACCACAACACATTCTGGTGATACACTGTTATAAAGTCACATAAAAACAAAATAGATAAATAGATAAATAAATAAATAAATAAATAAATAAATAAATAAATAAATAAATAAATAAATAAATAAATAAATAAATAAATAAATAAATAAATAAATAAATAAATAAATAAAAAAAAAATAAATAAATAAATAATTCTTGCTTATTTATAATTTAAACTTGTGTTTTATTGTTCTTCTAGTAGTTTACTGTCTTGACATATCCTGAACTGATTCCAGCTTTAGTATAAAACGTGTCAAAACATATTTGTCAGCTTGTTTAAACATTTGAAAAAAATGTATTAGACCAGAAAATATGACAATTTCAACATCTACAATGCTAATTACAGATTGCTGTGTGTGTGCGTGCGTGCGTGCGTGCATACATTGGGTACTTAAAGTATTCAGACCCCCTTAAATTTGTCACTCTTTGTTATATTGCAGCCATTTGCTAAAATCATTTAAGTTCATTTATTTATCATTTCTCATTAAATACACACCTCACCCCATATTGACAGAAAAACGATTTATTAAAAAGAAAGACTTAAATATCACATGATCCTTAGTATTCAGACTCTTTGCTGTGACACTCATTTTACTCAGGTGCTGTCCATTTCTTCTGATCATCCTTGAGATGGTTCTACACCTTCATTTGAGTCCAGCTGTCTTTGATTATACTGATTGGATTTGATTAGGAAAGCCACACACCTGTCTATATATTCAGTTCAATTAAATTCACATTTATTTGTTTAGCGATTTTCGCAATACATATTGTTTCAAAGCAGCTTCACAGAAAAAGCATATGGCTACATTACAATTTAAGTGACTGGACGGGGTCCGTATCGCTTTTAATCGCATTTTAAACTTCGGCTCGGTAGTAACCCAAGAAAAAAGAACTACAAAATTCGACTGCTTTACGGCATATCGTCACTTCCACCATCAACCCCACTTCCTTAAAATCGGATGTGCGAGCCCATCCTTTGTTTGCCGAATGCCATAGTCACAGCGTTTGCTCGTTGGTGTGAGCTAAAGGAGGAGCAGGGGTGCCCGACCGATGCTGACGGCTGTCATGCGTAAAATCATATTTTAAGATACCTAACATGTCTGTGATATTTGTTTATTTGTCTTGCCTAAAGCTATAATGCAAATTGATTTTTCAAATTTGCAGATTCATCTATGGTAGCTTGATTTTATAATATTGACGATATATGGTTATTACCTTCAACTCAAACACTGAATTGAAGTATCATATAGATTCTGTAAAACGGTAACCAATAGACTAGACTACTATAATGATGCTGGCTTGTAAACGTGAGCATCAAGATCATTTGGCATTTGAAAAAAACCAAAAAAAAAACATGAAATTATATTCATATGACATGCTGAAACATATGCCACTGTACCTGGGATGAAGACATTTCACACACCACGCAAGCAGAAAACCTGCATGTGAACTCCTCCTGCAGTGTTGAGCGCAATCATGGTTGTCATGTCAACAAATGCATGTGCATCCCCTGATGTAGGATGACAGTTTACGACAGTAGCAGACGACAATACTGTTTCCCAACTGTAGGGGGAGCCCGAGAGCAAAAGTTACCTAGTGCTGCTTGAAGGAAAGAGCAAGGGCACGTTAATGCAGCTGCGTCATCTGAAGTCCTCGCAGGAGTTGGAGTCATCTCTTCACAGGTGATGGTCATCAGTCTGTATGAGAGGCTGGAGCTGACGGACTCTATAGTTACCTCCCGGACGGGCATCCCAAGATTAAGCAGAACAGGAAAATAGTTAGCGTAGCTGCTGTTCAAAGCATTAAGCAAAGACAGCCATGTACACTGATATAATTGTAGTACAAGATTATGAGAAGCATTATAGGAATGCTTGGCTATAAAAAAAGTGCGTCTTTAATCTAGATTTAAACTGTGAGAGTGAGTCTGAGCCCCAAACATTATTAGGTAGGCTATTCCATAGTTTAGGTTCCAAATGTGAGAACGTTCTTCCTTCTTTAGTGGACTTAGATATTCTAGGTTCTACCAGAAGCCCAGTTTAGTGATCGTAAAGATTGTGATGGGTTATAAGACAATAGAAGATCAGTTAAATACACAGGAGTTAAACCGTTTAGGGCCTTTATAGGTCAGTAGCAATACTTTATAATTGATACGGAACTTATAGGAAACCAGTGTATTGAAATTGAAACAGATGATGAAATTTGTGTTATATGATCTTATTTTTGTGACCTAGTAAGAACTCTGGCAGCAGCATTTTGGACTAATTGTAGCTTGTTTATTGAGCATCATAGTAATCTAGTCTAGAGGTCATGAAGAACTAATTTTTCTGCATCAGAAACAGATAGCATGTTACGTAAATTAGCGATGTTTCTGAGGTGGAAAAAGGCTGTTTTTGTAACATTTGAAATATGATTTGCAAAAGATAAGTTGCTGTCTAATATAACACCCAGGTCTTTAACTGTAGAGGATGAAGAAATGGTATAGCCTTCTAAGTGCAAATTATATTCTAAGAGATTCTGTGTACAGGTTTTTGGTCCAATAAGTAATTCCTCTGTCTTATCTGAATTTAATAGGAGAAAATTACAGCTCATCCAATATTTTATATCTTTAACACACTCTGACAGCTTGGATAATTTAGAGATTTCATCTGGTCGAGCTGAAATATATAACTGAGTATCATAGGACCTTACAGCTCACAGTGCATGTCAGAGAAAAGGAGAATCATGAGGTCAAAGGAACTGCCTGAATAGCTCAGAAACAGATTTGTGACATAGCACAGATCTGGCCAAGGTTACAAAACAAAAAAAAACAAAAAAATCTGCTGCACTTAAGGTTCCTAAGAGCACAGTGGCCTCCAAAATCCTTAAATATAAGATGTTTGGGACGACCAGAACCCTTCCTAGAGCTGGCCATCTGGCCAATCTGAGCTATCGGGGGGAAAAAGCCTTGGTGAGAGAGGTAAAGAAGAACCCAAAGATCACTGTGGCTGAGCTCCAGAGATGCAGTCGGGAGTTGGAAGAAAGTTGTAGAAAGTCAACTATCACTGCAGCCCTCCACCAGTCGGGGCTTTATGACAGAGTGGCTGACAGAAGTTTCTCCTCAGTGCAAGACACATGAAAGCCGGCATGGAGTTTGCTAAGATGGTAAGAGAAATAAGATTCTACGGTTTGATGAGACCAAGATAGAACATTTTGTCTGTAATTCTAAGCGGTATATGTGGAGAAAACCAGGCACTGCTCATCACCTGTCCAATACAGTCCCAACAGTGAACCATGGTGGTGGCAGCATCATGCTGTGGGGGTGTTTTTCAGTTGCAGGGACAGGAAAACTGGTTGCAATCGAGGGAAATATGAAGTACAGGGATATCCTGGACGAAAACCTTCTCCATGGGTGCTCAAGACCTCGGACTGGGCCAAAGGTTCACTTTCCAACAAGACAATGACCCTAAGCACACAGCTAAAATAAACAACTCTGTGACAGTTCTTGAATGGCCCAGCCAGAGCCCTGACTTAAACCCAATTCAGCATCTCTGTAGAAACCTGAAAATGGCTGTCCACCAACGTTTACCATCCAACCTGACAGAACTGGAGAGGATCTGCAAGGAGGAATGCCAGATGATCCCCAAATCCAGATGTGAAAAACTTGTTGCATCTTTCCCAAAAAAGACTTGTGGCTGTATTAGATCAAAAGGGTGCTTCTACTAAATACTGAGCAAAGGGTCTGAATACTTAGACCATGTGATATTTCAGATTTATTTTTTAATAAATCTGAAAAATGTGAACAATTCTGTGTTTTTCTGTCAATATGGGGTGCTGTGTTTACATTAATGAGAAAAAATTTAACTTAAATGATTTTAGCAAATGGCTACAATATAACAAAGAGTAAAAAATGTAAGGGGGTCTGAATACTTTCCGTACCAACTGTATATACACTCACCTAAAGGATTATTAGGAACATTTGTTCAATTTCTCATTAATGCAATTATCTAATCAACCAATCACATGGCAGTTGCTTCAATGCATTTAGGGGTGTGGTCCTGGTCAAGACAATCTCCTGAACTCCAAACTGAATGTCAGAATGGGAAAGAAAGGTGATTTAAGCAATTTTGAGCGTGGCATGGTTGTTGGTGCCAGATGTATTTCACAATCTGCTCAGTTACTGGGATTTTCATGCACAATCATTTCTAGGGTTTACAAAGAATGGTATGAAAAGGGAAAAACATCCAGTATGCGGCAGTCCTGTGGGCGAAAATGCCTTGTTGATGCTAGAGGTCAGAGGAGAATGGGCCGACTGATTCAAGCTGATAGAAGAGCAACTTTGACTGAAATAACCACTCATTACAACCGAAGTATGCACCAAAGCATTTGTGAAGCCACAACACGCACAACCTTGAGGCGGATGGGCTACAACAGCAGAAGACCCCACCGGGTACCACTCATCTCCACTACAAATACGAAGAAGAGGCTACAATTTGCACAAGCTCACCAAAATTGGACAGTTGAAGACTGGAAAAATGTTGCCTGGTCTGATGAGTCTCAATTTCTGTTGAGACATTCAGATGATAGTGGTAGATGGAGTCAGAATTTGGCGTAAACAGAATGAGAACATGGATCCATCATGCCTTTTTACCACTGTGCAGGCTGCTGGTGGTAGTGTAATGGTATGGGGGATCTTTTCTTGGCACACTTTAGGCCCCTTAGTACCAATTGGGCATTGTTTAAATGCCGAGGCCTACCTGAGCATTGTTTCTGACCATGTCCATCCCTTTATGACCACCATGATATCCTCTGATGGCTACTTACAGCAGGATAATGCACCATGTCACAAAGCTCAAATAATTTCAAATTGGTTTCTTGAACATGACAATGAGTTCACTGTACTGAAATGGCCCCCACAGTCACCAGATCTCAACCCAATATATCATCTTTAGGATGTGGTGGAATGGGAGCTGTGCCCTGGATGTGCATCCACAAATCTCCATCAACTGCAAGATGCTATCCTATCAATATGGGCCAACATTTCTAAAGAATGCTTTCAGCACATTGTTGAATAAGTGCCATGTAGAATTAAGACAGATCTGAGGGTGAAAGTGGTTCATTAGTATGGTGTTCCTAATAATCCTTATTATATATCTTTTTGGTTTTTTTGTTTACTACTAGTTGCAGAGTGTATTGGCTACCATTAGTAGACCAAATTTAAGACCATTTGATTATAATAGTTTTATGTGTTCATTTGAGAAATTAACACAAAAACAGATTATAATCAAATAGTCTTAAATTTGGTCTACTAATGGGTGCGAATACACTCTGCAACTAGTAGTAAACAGAAGTTTACAGGGCATATGTTTATGCAAGGACCAGCATGTTTCCATGCTGCACAACCTCTCCACTATCTCACTGTGAATGCAAACCCAGTAAACAAATTAAGAGATAAAAGTTTTCCTCTCATTACAACCGAATGACTCAGCAAAACACCCACAATCCCTCTCAAATATGCTCCTCTTGAATTCATCTCTGCTAGAGTTTAATAACAAATATTCAATCGTCTTTTGATGTACTGATTATGCAGCTGATTTGATTGTATTAAGTTTCCTGTTCTATTTTTGTAATGCTCCATTTCTTGACAGATTTGTATTACATTTTCTGCTGATGTTTACCGATTTGTGGCTTCAGATATAAATGTGTTTTTCTTAGGTGTACTTTGTTCTGCCACTCTATTGTTTTCATACACATACACAACTTCATACTTTTTGACTCGTGACACTCACAGTGACAGAAATCACACATTCAAGTCTTGTTTTTGAAAGAAGTATCTTATGCTCACCAAACCTGCATTTATTTGATCAAACATAAAACGGTAATATTGTGATTATTACAATTCAAAATTACAGTTTTGTGTTTTTAAATATTTTAAAATGTTATTTATTCCTGTGATGGAGAGGCTGAATTTTTTAGCATCATTCCTCCAGTCTTCAGTGTCACATGAGCCTTCAGAAATTACTGTAATATGTTGATTTGGTTCTCAAGAAACATCAATAATGTTTTTTTTTTTTTTTTTTTTGGAAACTGTGTTACGTTTGTGATACAGTATTCTCTTATGAATAAAAAAAGGTTCAAAGGACAGCATTTACTTAAAATAGAAATCTTTGCAACATTATGCATCTTTTTTCTGTCAGTTTTGATCCTATTTTTAAGTATTAGTTTCCACTTTCTATATAAAAAACCTTTCTTATGACACCAAACTGTTTAATGGATGTGTACATATTATATAAATGCAAAAAATCTTATAAAAATGATACCAGACCAACACATCTTATACTCATGTAAAGTTTTTTTTTAAAGGTTTTTCCCCCTTCGATGATGTCTTTACGCCTAGAGCACCGAGCAAGTCAGAACTTAAATCATAAATCACAAGTCATAAATCACCACAATTTATAGGGAGGGAGGAAGTGATTTTTTGTTTCTGCCTCCACTCCACCTTTCTGTCTTGATCGTCTGTCTCCAGAGCCTCTGTTCTTCACCTTTATCTCAGACTGTGTCTTTCACCAGCTTCCCCTCAGCCACGCTGGGGCTGGCACTAAACACATCTCAGTGATACGAGTGCTCATCAGCCACAGAATTAAAGCAAGGTGGGAGGAGGAGGAGGAGGAGAAGTGCATCTCCAGAGGAACTGCCAGGAATAATAGTCATTTTGCTCTTCTGCAGTCTCCAGTCCAAGGGCAGCTCACCATGGACTGATAGATTAATTTCTGCAAGAAATAATTGGAAATGTTTCCATTCCCTTGTTCTTTTTTTCCCTCTTTGAGATAGTCAGAAACTTTGATGTGCATTCACACGTGGAATGAAACAATGAAGCAATATTCCTCTGAGCTGCCGAGTGTATTGTTTTGAAACATCATCAGAGTACAAAAGGTTTATGCAATAAATTCATGCCATACTATACAAATATAGGTTTTATGCCTTAAAATGCCATACGTTTTGACTGCTTCTTAAGTCTTATTTATGAAATTATGGAATTATTTACCATTGCAAATTCGCCAGCTGGATCCGATTTCCCTCTTTAAAGCTGAGATTAAAATGTATCTGTTTAGAATGGCTTTTAGTGACTTGATTGTTATAGATTTATCTGCATGTCTGTGTTTTTGCAGCTTTGTATTTTACTGACTTGCTTTATGTTGTGCCTTGAGTGCCTTGAAAGGCGCCTATAAATAACAGGCATTATTATTATTATTATTATTAAATCTTGGGAAAATGGAACATATATATTGCCTGAAAGAAAATCACAGTTAGAGTCTCATGTTCCAATCAGATGTCAAAATACTTGCATATTACCATGTATGATGTTTTTAGAGTACTTTCAATGTCTGTCTGTCAAATCTAAGACCTAACAGACTACACTATTCTATAGAATTTGGCACCAAGAGCTATAATACCTGGAGAACGCAATCCGTTAGCATTTCCATTAATCTCAACGGCAGTTAAACTAGGGAATAGTCAAACTAGTACAGTAGTTTTCCCCTGAGGGACTAACTGGATTATGCCAAACCCAGTTACAGTAACACAACTCTGAATCCCACCAACACCTTTCTCTTTAAATGGAGTAACACTAAAGGTATTGGTGAGTGATTGCATGGGATTATGATGTATTATGTGAATAAACATCATCCCTCTGATGTAACTGCATTATTCTCGAGCTGCAGTCTTTGTGACAGTTTATTAGGTTTGTTATTGAGTCCATGTGTCATTGTCGGTGGGTGTTCTTCAGGCCCAGCATTACATCTGTCACTTGTGATTGCTGATGTAAGCTATGCTGAAAATGAATGCCTGAGCACTCTAGCATTTGTCTGTCATTTTCTGTATACAGAGTGCAGGAGCTTGAAACTCTCTCTTTCTTTAGAATAAAGAACACAAATTCCAATAGCTAACAAGGGAAGAGTGAAGTTGTATCTTGAAATGTCACATTTCAGTGCAAAGTGTCCCAAATTTCCCCTTATAAATGGGTTTTATGCTGCATAAATCATTGCAGCAGTACATACAATGAGACATTTCTAAGAACTGAAAGCTTTTATGCTGTCAGGTCTGCTGGAAATACATTACAAACGTGACTTTGACACCATTTTAAACAAACATTTCCAAGCACATAGATGTAGTCAGAAATGCATGGGATCACAGAGCATTTGTTGAGTACACACTGATCAGTCCTGATGCAGCCAGTTGAAAAATTAAGAAACCCCAAACATACAGACTTAACAGAACATCTTCAGTATGCGTCATGCAGTGACAGATCATTCACTTTGGATAACTGCTAACATATGAATAAATATGTGAAGCACACACAACTGAAATACCAACCCATTCTCACTCCCAAGGCGTTAAAATCCGGAAGTATGGTCAAGTGCCTTCTGCGACCCAATCAAGACGCTTAAGGTACCCCTAGGCATCACTATATTGACATGCTGAGTACTCCATTGATTTCAGTTGTTTCAGTTGCCCAAAGGCCTGGCGAAGACCCTTTTGGGTTGAAACATTGCATGTTTTAATAAATCTTTGGGAGCAGTATTAACAGTGTGCAGATTTTTGTTTACTTTGATTTATATCATATAACACACAAATGGGTAGGTTTAAGGATGGGATGGAGTTAGGTTGTTCAAACATGTCTAAATAGCGTAAATATAAGTATGCTTGCTGATTAAATTGAGAATCACACTCCAACACAGCAAAATCATAACCCAATATAATTTCATCATGACGATAACGTTCCCATGCCTAATGCATATGTGTATGTCGGCAAAAATTTCATTGAAACGAATGGAGTACCCAGTGTGTCAAAATAGTGATGCCTAGGGCCACCTTTAGCGTCTTTATAGTGCTCATGTTAAATGTTAAATGATTAACATTAGCTACGATTAATAAATGCTGTATAAGTTTATGGAAATTAACTAATTCAGATTGTAACCATTTATATTTCAATATAATGCTCGACCTTCGAAGCCAAGCCGAACTGCAGAAATTGCTTGTGCCATGGAAGGATCGATACATGAAAGTAGACATCCTTTAGGTTGAACACATGAAAGAATGTCTTTCTGTGTGAGAATTTTGAATGGTAGCTTGAACGGCACGATTCAAAACTCGCAGATCTAAGACTGGTCTCAACCCACCTGTTTTCTTTGGTATGATGAAGTAGGGGCTCTAAAACCCCTTCCTCATCTCTGACAGAGGGACGGGCTCTATCATGTCCCTCACCTGAATGACATCTGGTGTCCCTGAGGTGGGTAGTTCGCGGCGAGGGGGACCGAGGTTCTGGTGCGATGTCTGACCATCGTGAAGATGAGGGCGATGAACATTGTGTGTGTGTGACCCAGGGAAGGACGGAATTGCTCTTTTAATGAATAAGGCTCACCCCGTTCGGGGCAAACAAGTCTGGAGCCTCTCCTTACCTGGGTCACCCATCTCAAGAATGCTTAGACGCCTTGCGGGGTGTCCTGTCAATCTTCCTGCGGCTGGACCTCTGGGGTCTAGCTGCCAGTCCAGGCTGTTCACAGGCCACCCTCTGTGACGAGCAGGCGGAACATGGGCTCTCTGGAATCTAGAGGAAGACTTGCACAGAGGCAAGATGTGTTTTATCGGCTAAAATGCCATCTTGGGAAAGGGTGGCATCAAGTGCATTTTATCCACATCCCACATCTCCACAAGGTAGAGCAATAGGTGGTGCTCCTGGACCACTCATGCACATCTCCCGACCCAAGGCCTGCGCTGTCACTGTCATAGCCTGGAGGGCATAGTCAGTGGCTGAATGCAGTTCCTGTTGTACCTCTGGGTCAAGGTTACACTTGTGCAGATCTTTAAGGGCTTTGATATATGCCATAGAATGCAGTGCGGAGGTGTTTTCAATGCGACCGTTATTTTAAAAGGACATGTGTTCTAATTTCCATGGTAACACATCAAACTTGGCACGTGATGTTTTATTTTGTATTATTTTAATACAAAAATATTTACTGACAAAATTAAATACATGCAAGTGAACTCCTTATGGTTTAAATAATAAAAAATAAAAAATAAAATATATTTATGTTTGTTGATCGGTAAGTTATCACAGGCTGTGGGCGGTGCGCCATAATATGTTTTCAACACTGACAAGGAGTCGGAGCTTGTTGAATTTACAATACAAGATCATCCACTTCTCCTGATATATGTGACATGGGTAGAAAATGGTTTTGTTAGTGATCGGTAAAGTTATCACGGGCTGTGTGGGCGTCCGCGCCGCCATTATGTGTTTACAACACTGACGGAGCCTGCTGGATTTACAACACAAGATAATCCACTTCTCCTGATATAGGGTGAATTCAAGGTGATTGGGACACTTTTTGGCATTGAGATGACTTGGGAAAAGTGTCCCAATCACCCTGAATTCACCCTATGTGACTTTACGTTAGGGAACAGGGTAGAAAATGATTATGTTAGTTGATCTGTAAAGTAATCACAAGCTATGGACGTCCGTGCCGCCGTTATATGTTTACAACACTGACAAGGAGCCGAAGCCTGCTGGATTTACAACACAAGATCATCCACTTCTCCTGATATATGTGACATTACGTGAGGGAACAGCCTAGACTGATCGTACATGTCAAAGTGTAGAAAATGATTGTGTTATTTGATTGGTAATGTTATCACGGGCCATTATGTTTACAACACTGACATCTTGCTATATTAGTATGCAATTACAAACTATATTTAGTTTTTACTTATATTTTTGTGGTTGTGTACTGTAATTTTAAGTGTATGAAACCTAAAATAAACAGTAAAAGACACTGAGCTCAGTCAGTTTCTCACTCACGCAGTCTTTGGCTCAGCGCCAGTCAGCGCTAAAGCAGGTTTGACATTTTTAATTTGGCAGTTGATCACTGAAAGTTCTAATCACACCTGTGTGATCGTACGCACCAGGGACCAGCTTAGAATGATCACACGGGTGTGATCGTACGTGTCAAAGGGTTAAGGAAAACTTACATGCCTTGGACAGGAGCCTCAGCCGATTCCGTGAGGAGATGGCGTTTTGCAGGCACACTCTAACTGGGGAACATCCACGTACCGCTCCACTGCCGCACCATCGATAGTAGTGAGGATGGTGGAGGCGCAGCACAGATGAGCCATCCATGTCGGAAGGTTAAAGCCCACCCTCCGATGCTGTGAATGACACTCTTGAGCCCTGCATGAAAAATTAAGCTTGCCCGAGTGCGAGCCACCAAGCTCATCCAGAAACTCTACCGGAGGGGGACTGAGTGTGCTCGTGGGGACTGACCTAGTGGCTGCTCTCTCATTTTAGCCCTCAAATCGCACTCATAGCTCACCACTGAGGCCTTGTACCCTTAGGTAGAAAGACCAGGATGGGAATCAGCTGAAGATCTCTTCTTCGTAAAAGTATGAGATATGCAAATGAAACGTCACAATGGGCATGCTCATGCAGTGAGCATCCACAAGTGTGGCCCAAACACTGAAGACAGCGATCGTGCCTGTGCGAGAGAGAGATAAATAGCCCACATTCAGAAGGGCACGGCATCTTTAATATGACGCAATCCACCATGCAGCTCTTTTAGAGGAATTATCTCTTTTAAATAAGGAAATTGCCTCTTTCAGAATGCCGCTGTGGCACCCAGTGGAGGTAGCTGAGTATGTGTGTGTGCAAGCCGGCCGCCTTACATACCCGTATGTCTAGGGCCGTGGCCTGGCATGCAAATTCCATACGCCAATTACATTGGCCTTTTCTGAATTCATCAGAGGTGTTTGGGGCTCTCAAGGGCGACCCCTAGTATTGGTATTTCGACACAACGTCAAAAGTGACGACAGAAAGGGAACAGTTATTTACAATAAGACAGTTTAGTGTTAATGTGCCCTAGTTTGACATTTATTCAGTCTGGCCATAAACTGTCAAGGTATCAATAGGACCCAGGATATACAACAACCAAGCCTAAATCCTCCAAATCTTCCATTAAGTACTTTTCAGAGCCCCGATCTTCCATTTGTGATATCCAGCAAATCTAGTCTAATACCACAACAAAATCCACTGAACTTCAGACTTTGCTACGGTAGCAGGATTTATAGTTTGGAGTTTTGCAGTATATTACTGAAAACACTATGAGAACATTTGTTTTACTGTAAATAGCTCTTCTGGCAACCTTTTTTGAAAGCCATGTTATGCCTACTGCTACTCATACATTAATATCCTGACCACAAACTTATTTACATATTAATTAAACAGCATTATCATTATTCCAATTAATTAATTTATTTGTGCATTTTATCTATAATTGCTGTTAATTGAAAGTAAATTATTCCCAGTCCCTTGAGTAACTTGCTCTATGATTCCTTAAGATTAGCATGTGTTTATAGATATTGTTATCAGATTTTTTCCCCCCAAATAATTATTTGCTGTTTTTTTTGTTTTTTGTTTTTCTGGAAATGGCAAGCCTCCTAAAATGGTCCAAATTAAAGCTACTTAACTGATTTTTCCACTATGATATTGTGCTTGAAATTACAAGCAGCGGAAACACTTTCAAATAATAAATAAATCTAAACAAAGCATTGGAACGATGAGTGAATCAAAGAGAGACATAATTTAGCCACGCTCCATTTAAACCAGATTGCAAAGGATAATGTCTGATTAGTTTACAATTACTAAGCCAATGCAAATTTAACTAAAGACCAAAGAGATCGTAACCCACCGGTCATCATTTTGTTACCTTAATGCTCTTTGGCACACAATAAAAGATTCTTTTTTGGGTGAAATATCCCTTTAAGATTTAAAGTATACACAACACAGGAACAACATCTTTGTGACACATGGTTGATATTATGTGTATGTGAACCCAGTGGCCTTTTTTTTAATGTCTCCACTTTTCTCTCTCTCAGGAGTCACTGAAAAATATTTCAGGTTTGTATCATAGAAGAGATATCTACTCTAGCCAGTTCTGGTTAGCTCTTTGTAATAATTCACTATTGATTTTTAGCTTTATAAGCTCTCAGTTCTATTCCATGACATTTTCAGCAGAGAATGATTCTTAAAGAGGAAGCCTGGGGTGAACATTCATCAATAATCTCTTCTAAAGTGCCACCAAAGACAGAGCACCATCTCCATCAATGCATTCTCTCTGATTGTGGACAGAGTGGTGCGAATGTGGAGGACTGTGAGTGAATATTTTTCTATTTTCTCTCCTTTGCTGTTGTTTTTTTTTAGTTTCTTTTTTTAGTTTATTGATTTGTGGTCATTGTTGGGCGCAGGTTTTGAGTTCACTCACGCGGCGTCACGCTGTTAAGGTGGCATCCGCGGTGAGTGTAGAGTAATGTTGTCTAGCCATTGGTGAGGTTGTGGGCCATGAAAACGTGTTATCTGCCTCTAGAATGAATAGCGCCATTGTGGTGTTTCTTAACAGTGTGGATATGGTTAATGAAGTTATTGATATAATGAACGGAGTAGCCATTGATGGTGAATTTGTCCCTGTTCTTCGTTGCCAGCTAAACGAGTGACCTTGTCAAACGTTCCACCTTTTGTAAGTGATGAAATTTTAACACAGACTCTATCTCGGTATGGAAAATTGGTATCTCCGATTAAAAGATCCCAATCACATGCTGATACTGAGTTGGTTATGACACTCAATTTTCGAATTGATGATTTTGATGTTATTTTGTCTCTACCGCGAGGTCTTGGTGTGAAGTGTTTTGGTTGTGGTAAATCTGGGCATTTAATTTGAAATCGTCCTGACAAATTTCCACAAAATGAATCGAACGTAGTGAATGAGAATAGTGAAGGTGGTAGTGCGGCTGGTGTTGATGGCATTGTTGAGGAGGTATTGGCGGGGATGAGCTCAGCTGTGGCGGTGACAGATACAGGTGTTCCCGGTGAGACTGTGGTCATGATCTCGACGCAACATGAGCACTTAGGTACGGCGAATACCGAAATGGTTTCTGATGTTGAACGGTTGTAGAGAACGTGCAACAGTTTTCTGACGAAAAAAGAGATGGGGAAAATGGCTTCGGTGATCAATTCAGTGGTATTGAAAGAAACATGTGAGACGGATTGTGTTAGTATGGAGGCAGAGCAAATTATGTTCAAAATGACCCAGAAAAGGAGTCTTCTGACTCTATGCAACACTTTCTCAGAGCGAGTTTTCTTGGACGCTGAAGCCTGCTCAAAGAAAAAAGACTCTTTATAAATATAATCATGACTCCTGTCCATCATCATATACACAGTCAGGACATCTGCAACTAGCAACCCCAACAGCTGCTGAAACAGGTTAGAATCAACAATTCATCAGTTTTGACTGTGCTAAGTGTTCTACTTCACAAATGTACTGTAGTTTTGTCAGAGCAAAGCTAAGCACATTGTTGTTATTTTTGTTGGCAGATTATTGTACGGTAATTATAATTTTGGCTGTGGTGTGTTAATAACATGTGTGATGCCTGTTAATTACGGTGCTTTTTCGAACTTTTATATTAGGCACTTTTGCACTTAAAGTGGCTAATTCAATGATATCGTTATTTTCCCAGTTAACGCTTTTTGGGCGGATTTCCTCCAATTCTATTCCAGGCCCTAGCCTGGAAACAGGTTAGAATCAACAAGTCCGACTGTAGCTTGTAGTTTAGTTTGTTTTTGAATCCTCCTTATGACACACTGCTGCAGCCATTAAAATAGTTCAGCTTTGTTTTTAATGTCAAAGTAGTTATATTTCGTTTCTTTATTAATTTAATTTAGAAAAATGTTTGGATATTATAATTTTTTTTAATTAATTAAAGTTTTTATTTTTTAAAAGTGAAAATCAAGCAGTTAGCGGTCGACAGTGAGTTACACAATCTAAACAAATAAATAAAATAAAATAAAATAAAAACATGCAGCTTGTCTTACCTTACACCTCTCCAGGATATTAATAGCTATAAATCGATGCACGAGTTCACCAACAGATATGAGCTGCATTTTGTTCATCATTAGCTCATTTCAAGATCAAAGACAGTAATATGAGTAAAAGCGGCACTGGTAAGATAATTTAGTCTCTCATTCATTTTATTGAAGATGATTATGGGTGTGTCTCAATCAGCTCCCTAGTTCAGTAGTCAGGGCACTGAACAGGGGATCAGCCCATTGACTTATGTCCTGATCAATGCCCTGACTACTGAACTAGGGAGCTGATTGAGACACACGGCATGTGTTTTTGAGGATCTAAGACTTATTTTTAGTTTCACTATGGCCATTTGTGTGTTGAGTGTAGTCTACTCATTTGCGGCGAAGCGTGTTGCAGTAGTGCCGTCGGATCTGGCTACAACAAGCCTATAACACGCTCTCACGCGTTTATTTTTTTAACAATTTGCCAGGAGTAAAATTTACGGACCCACTTTGGTGTCCTCAACCACTATGTACTAACATTTTAATTAATAATTTGATACATTGCACTTATTGTGTACATACATGTTTTTACATTGTACTTACATTTAAAAAAATACCTGCATGTAATTACATCTGTAATTAATTTCTGTAGTTACATTTGTAATTACACAGTTGACACTTCCCCTTACACCTAACCTACCCTTAAACTTACCCATCCCACCTGTCCCTAACCCTATCAGTATTCCACCTCAATATCAGCAAAGGTGTTTTGCAACACAATATGAACACAGTAAGTACATTGTACTTATTTTTTTATGTAAGTACATAGTAGTTAAGGCCACCTAATATAAAGTGGGGCCAAATTTACATATGTGGTTTAAACAACCAGATGCATTTACACATGTCTAGTTTTGTCTGAAATGTTTTCAGACCACCTTCTGAATTGGTTTGTTTGAGTGAACGCTCCTGATACTGCTGATGGCACGGCCCCAGACTCTGAACACTGTGCGAGTTTTGACAATCGCCTATATCGCCTAATAATCACCTAATAGCCTATCATGATCTCATGCTGTTTCCACCAGTGCAGCACATCTCATTGTTTCTTTAAATTACTAAAATAAATATAAAAAGAAGGAGAAGCCTACAAAGGGCCCGAAGCCTGGCCCGGATTTGAGGTATGACATGAAAATGGGCCCGAAGCCCAGCCCTTGGGGCGTAAAAAAGTTAGAAATGTAGAAATGTAGGGCTCTATATCGTCGACCCAATATGGCAACACTGATCACACATCTAGCCTACATTTACATATCAAAAAAGGTTATTGATAACATGCCTCTGAAGTAACTTTTGCACCATTACAATACTTATAGGCATCCTATCTTCCGCTCCATGAAACACATGTTAATGCTCAGCAGTACACATATAAGGTATATTTGCATTGTACTAAAATGCATTCATTTTCGGATAAAACAGGTAGCCTAGTGCATCCCAACATTAACATTTTAATATAACATTATAGTCATTATGGCCTTTAGAAAATGATTTTTGAGGAAGTGGGTAGTGCACTATAGGCCCCTGTGGGGTGATGCACTGTCCGCTTGTTAAGTTGCTGGGTCCAAGCCTCCACTCGTTTCACTTGAGAATGCCATCGATTGCCGTTTATGAGCGCTATTTATTCATATTAAACATCAAAAATTAAAAAAAAGTTAAACATTTTAAATAGTTACTGTCTACACAACAGTCTCTGTGCTCACAGCGTCATAGACATAAATATTTTAACGATTTATAAAAGATGAATCACTGTCTGGTCATCTGGAATTTTGGTATGGAGATAAAGGTTATGATAAATGTTTTTTTGTATTATTACACCACGTTGTGTATACATATTAGCACCGTTTGTTGTTTTTCTTGTGGTATGAGATGTTTGGACCCGGAAGTGCTGCCGCGTGACGTCAGACTTAACAACCGGATAGGCCCCTGCGGCCTAATCTTTTGTCAAAATTACTTTTACTTTTATACTTTAAGTAGTTTTAAAACCAGTACTTTTACACTTTTACTTGAGTAAAAAGCTTGAGTTGATACTTCAACTTCTACAGAAGTATTATTAAACCCTAGTATCTGTACTTCTACTTACAGTGAATGAACAGTAATGAATGCGAGTACTTTTGACACCTCTGTAATTGCCTGATACACGAGGGCTGTCAAATTTGAAATTAATTTTGATATTTTTATTTATTCATAGATTATCATTCTGATTTTATCAAAGAGCACAGAAAGTGTGACAGTCTTTTGTTATTAGACCAAATGATTAATAGGATTAGTGCTATCAAATCGATTAATCATGATTAATCGCATCCAAAATGTCTTAAATATACCTGTGTGTATATTTGTAATATGTAATACACATATATTATGTAAACACACAACTTTTATTTTGGATGTGATTAATGACGATTAATTGAACTGACAGCACTAATATATACAGTGGTGGCCAAAAATATAATACCTGACAGATCTGAAAATGTTGGATTTTTTTGCCTCCAAAACATGATTTTAGATGGTTGCTCTGAGCACTAAAAATATCAGATGAAGTGAGTCTTACTGTTTTTATCCACTTTAAATTAAACAGTGGTTTACTGAACAAATTGTGTCTGTCCTTAAATTAATTCAATTATATCTAAAAGTTTCTAAAAGAAAAAAAAAAATCTGCTAATGCTGTAAAGTAAACTATATAGGTAGCCCTTACTTGCACAATACTATAATAAAAAAACAGTGTCCAAATTTCCTTAAATTAAGTAGCAATTTATTTTTAGATAACTTCTAAATAACTTGTGTTAGACAGATTAACAGATCTGAAGGATCTGCATTTGCATTCTTCACAAGGTGATGATGATGATGCGGGTCGAGAATATTCCATCATTGAATTAACTCCCATATAAAATCTGTCAGAGCTCACAGCTCAACCATGTGTTTAAAACAAAGAAAATAAACTATTAATCTGCTGCATTGATATAAAAACAGCCTGAAGCTGCAGATCCATTGACTTAATAGCAGTTCCTTGCATTGCTTTACAGTAGATTCTATTAATCATGCAGGATGGTCAGCATTCTGATTTTGTCTTATTACACGAGCAATGGGCTTACTATTCTCTGTCTCTCTGAGTCAGAAGCCACTTATTACACATCATAAACTGTGCTTAATTAGATACGTGCCATGAGGTAGCCCTAAGGCAAATCAAGGTTTTTTTATTATTATTTTTTTACAGGCGCTCTCATAATAACAGAGCTGATGCATCACTCTAGGAATATACAGTGGGTACGGAAAGTATTCAGACCCCCTTACATTTTTCACTCTTTGGTATATTGCAGCCATTTGCTAAAATTAATGTATTATTTTTTTTTCTCATTAATGTACACGCAGCACCCCATATTGACAGAAAAACACAGAATTGTTGACATTTTTGCAGATTCATAATTTTTTTTTTTTTTAAACTGAAATATCACATGGACCCTTTGCTGTGACACTCATTTTACTCAGGTGCTGTCCATTTCTTCTGATCGTCCTTGAGATGGTTCTACACCTTCATTTGAGTCCAGCTGTGTTTGTTTATACTGATTGGACTTGATTAGGAAAGCCACACACCTGTCTATATACGACCTTACAGCTCACAGTGCATGTCAGAGCAAATGAGAATCATGAGGTCGAAGGAACTGCCTGAAGAGCTCAGAGACAGAACTGTGGCAAGGCACAGATCTGGCCAAGGTTACAAAATGTTGCACTTAAGGTTCCTAAGAGCACAGTGGCCTTCATAATTCCTAAATGGAAAGTGTTTGGGACGACCAGAACCTTTCCTAGAGCTGGCTGTCCGGCCAAACTGAGCTATTGGGTGAGAAGAGCCTTGGTGAGAGAGATAAAGAAGAACCTACATATCACTGTGGCTGAGCTCAAGAGATGCAGTCGGGAGATGGGAAAAAGTTGTAGAAAGTCAACCATCACTGCAGCCCTCCACCAGTCGGGGCTTTATGTGGCCAGACAGAAGCATCTCCCACATGAAAGCCTGCATGGAGTTTGCTAAAAAACACCCGAAGGACTCCAAGATGGTGAGAAATAAGATTCGCTGGTCTGATGAGACCAAGATAGAACTTTTTGGCCTTAATTCTAAGTGGTATGTGTGGAGAAAACCCGACACTGCTCATCACCTGTCCAATACAGTCCCAACAGTGAAGCATGGTGGTGGCAGCATCATGCTGTGGGGGTGTTTTTCAGCTGCAGGGACAGGAAGACTGTTGCAATCGAGGGAAAGATGAATGCAGCCGAGTACATGGATATCTTGGACGAAAACCTTCTCCAGATTGCTCAAGACCTCAGGGCTGAAGACAATGACCCTAAGCACACAGCTAAAATAACAAAGGAGTGGCTTCACAACAACTCTGTGACAGTTTTTGAATGGCCCATCCAGAGCCCTGACTTAAACCCAATTGAGCATCTCTGGAGAGACCTGAAAATGGCTGTCCACCAACGTTTACCATCCAACCTGACAGAACTGGAGAGGATCTGCAAGGAGGATTGGCAGAGGATCCCCAAATCCAGGTGTTAAAAACTTGTTGCATCTTTCCCAAAAAGACTCATGGCTGTATTAAATCAAAAGGGTGCTTCTACTAAACACTGAGCAAAGGGTTTGAATACTTAGGACCATGTGATATTTCAGTTTTATTTTTTTGATAAATCTGCAAAAATTTTGGTGGTGGACAGGAGTCAGCATAGGTAACATGACTGGTCTGCGGCTGTGCAGCCCCATACGCAATAAACTTTGGATTCTGACACCTTTCTGTCAGAACCAGCATTAACTTGTTGAGCTACAGTAGCTTGTCTGTTTGTTCGAACTACACAGGCCAGCCTTTTCTCCCCACGTGCATCAATGAGCCTTGGCCGCCCATGACCCTGTCACCGGTTCATCACTGTTCCTTTCTTGGACCACTTTTGATAGATACTGACCACTGCAGACCGGGAACACCCCACAAGAGCTGCAGTTTTGGAGATGCTCTGACCCAGTCGTTTAGCCATCACTATTTGGCCCATGTCAAACTCGCTCAAATCCTTTAACTTGCCCATTTTTCTGCTTCTAACACATCAACTTTGAGGACAAACTGTTCACTTGTTGCCTAACATATTCCACCCACTAACAGGTGTCCTGATGAAGACATAATTAGTGTTATTCACTTCACCTGGTCATAAAGGCCTGATTGGTGTATATAGAGTGAAACAGCTTCTCAAACAGTGGGTGGGACTTGATTTTGTCAGGGAATTGATAGGATGATTGTGGTTTGCTAATACTGTGATGTCATGTGAGTGACAGATTGTCCTCTCATAACAGTAAACACATCATCAGAGAACAGAAAATATGTCATGGATTAAAAAAATAATTGTGATCACTTGTAACATAATTTGAATAATTTGTAATAAATACTGCAATATACAGTACTGTGCAAAAGTCTTATGCATGTTGGTATATAATGAATGTATTTTTTTATATAACATTATAATGTTAATATAATGTAACATAATATAATGTAAAATATTTATAAGACATAGATTTATAAGAACTTTTCAGTTACCCAATTATATATGCCACGGTTAAAATTGTGCAAAACCAGGGTCGCAGTTTAAGCTCAATGTTTAATAATCTGCCTGCTGTTTCCCCATCATTGCTATGGGGAGGACTTTGTAGTCCCCCGCTGCTTAACTATAGGTCTTGTTTGAAGCATTGCTGTGTCTGCCAAGACCCCCAGAGTTGTTGTCATGCTTGTAATGCCTCCGTCATTTGCTCTCTGTGTGTGTTGTGTTTACTCTGGGAAGTACTCTCTGGGTATGTGCCGGAATGGCTATCCAGCCCCCAAGATCTAAGATTGCTAAGATGTCTTGGGTGAAGTGAGTGCGAAACCTAAGAGAGAGAAAAAACTGTCCAACAGAGAAATCTTGACACCATCCCTCGAGTGATGAACTGCAGAGAATCCGATTTAACCTTCCTCACTATGGGATCCCCAAGTACGCACATCATTTGTCTCTTTCTCTCATTCTGTCTCCTATTCTCTTTTGTTAAATGTATCTTCTTTGTCTAGTTTTTCTTATTCTTGGTTTCAGGTTTAAGTAATTTGAAGCTTTCTAAAGGCTTCCATAAATGTGCAAATCTTAAACATTTAGTGTTTGTAATTTTAATTTCATTATTATGAAAAATGTAAGATCCTTGCTTTCTCCCAAGACACAAAATAGCAAATAAACACAACTCTATTTAAAGACAGACACCTTAAGGCCCCGATCAGACAGAACATGCTTTTCAGATTTGAAAAATGCGAGGCACACCGCACTGCCTTTTTTGGTTGAAGTTTTTAATTTAGAAAATTGCGCTACAATTTATTTTATGTTGCTAGGAAACCAGCTGTCTTGTCAGTCTAATCAAGGTAACGGTCACCACAACAGAAAGCCCGCCTCTCCAATCATTCGATTGGACAATAATAAAAAATTAAATAAAAAAACACAATTTTCAGCCCAATTCATGCACTCAGAGCGTTCCTTCAAAAGGCACAGCAGGCGGTTACAACGCGAGGCACCCGGGCCGCATAAACAGCGCGCAAATCGGGGCTGGAGCAGGGCCGGTGGATCATCAGCAGGACACATGGTAAATGGGGACCTGCAGTTCACCCAGCACCCACTCAACAAAATCACCCCAAGGACCCACAGCGGCAGGCTCACTCAAGATAATAATAATAATTATAATAATAATTATAATAATACATTTTGTTTGTAATTCACTTTACATTAAGCAGAATCCTGCTACAGATTTGAAACAACAATCAACAACAAAAATAAATAAATAAATAAAACTGAAAAATAAGAAGTAACAAATAAATTAAAAGCTCTCCTAAAAACGCGGTTTTAAGACCACGTTTAAAAGCATTTTTTAGTCTGTGGGGTCCACAAGTGGTCAGGGAGAGCATTCCACAGACTGGGGACTGCTGAGCAGAAGGCTCGATCTCCCATAGTACGGAGTTTGGTCGTGGGAGCTTAAGAAGATACATTGAAACAACAGAGGTTACGTGTGGATGTTTGTGTGGTGAGGAGTTCCTTGAGATAGGTGGGTTCCTGGAGAATAAGGAGGGAGATATTATACCCTATCCTGAGCGAGACAGGAAGCCAGTGGAGTGATTTGAGAATTGGAGTGATATGCTCAAAGATGATGTAGTTGAAAACGCACAGAGCACACCAGTCGTAAAAATCCACTGCTGTGGACCTCAAGGGATTACTGGCCATGCTCCTGACATCTTTTTTTTTTTTTTTTTTTTATCAATTTGAGGGTTCTGTTTTCTGTCAAAAATGGCTGTAGCTGTAATAAGTGCACAACGGAGGAGTAAGAACAAAACACCTTTATTAAAAGCCTTTAATAAATCCAAAATAAACACTGAGGAGATTGCAAGAGAATAACATAACCACACAATACACTAACAATACTGAACCATGAAACACAGGAAACTGAGGGCTTAAATACACATGGGAAGCTAATTAACAGAAACAGAAGCTTGTGTGTAACTCATCAGTAACCATAGTAACAAACTAGTGGCAGGAAAATGAGAACAAAGGAAACACAGACACAGGAACTAAAACTAAACCAAAACAGAGCATACACATTACCGATCCTTTAATCCATGGCTGACTGCTATGATTATTTTCTCCCACTCAGACAATAGTTTCATACAGAAAAAAAAAAAAATGTTGTCAGATACGATTTTAAATATATTTAAAAATGGCCTAAACATTTCACTACACTACACAAAAAAAGAGACTGTTGCAATAGATTTTATAAATAGAAACTTTCCAGAATTTTTCATTGTTGAGTTGTCACTTTAATTCAGTTTAATATTTTAAGTTGACTAAACTTAGAATTAAGTCCGACAAACACTTACTTTTAACACTTACATTTTAAGGTTAATTTTAAAATATATCTTCAATCAGTTTTATTTATTCATATTTTTTAGGGATACATTTTTATAAACATCTAAACATTTTTATTTTAAAAGAAAATATTTAATAGAATATTTAGAATTAGAAAAATAGATTTGCTTACACTTGGCTGATTATAAAAGATATTTATAATATTTTTGCCATAAGGGACCATAAATCACAAACCTTTAATTTCCTCAATCAGGGGCCGTTTAAACAGCACCATTTTCAACTAAAAATGAAAAAAATATGGCTGTTTACAGCAATGGTGTTTTGTTGGACTGGAAATGCAAACTTAATTGAAAATGTGTTTCAAAGTGCACATTTTTGATACCCTTTTAGTGTCTGTGTAAACTACAAAAACGTGAATTTGTACATGCGCATTCATATTACATGTTCAGTCTAAAGGTGCCTAGTTTTTTGGTAACACTTTACAATACTGGTGGTACACTAATATGCAATAATTCATGCTTAACTAATGCACAGATAATCACGAGTTAATGTATGAATCATTAAGAACCAAACCATTTATTAATGATTACTACTTAAGAAACTAATGAACATTCTATATTATTAACAGATTAAGTCATATGAATTGCTATTAATTAAATATGTATAATGTATTAATTCCCTAATAACATGTTATATTAACTTATCATTAGCTAACAATTTTATGATTTTTATGACTTTGTTGAGGCAAATGACTATTAACTAGTTCAAAATTAATTCAAAACCATAACCACAATGATATATTAATTAACAATTAGTTAGTAGTCATGTGACTCAACAAGTAAAGTAATATGTCATTGTGGTTATGGCTTTTGAAGTAATGTTGAATGAGTTAATAGTCATGTGCCTCAACAAGAAAAGTCATAACATAATGATACCTTTGCAAATCGTTAGCTAATGATTAATTAAAGCAGACAAATGGAAGTTGAAATGCATGGCTTCAAACATTGTGATAATTTGTCACGTCAAACACAAAGGAAAACTGGTGCGAGGACTCAAGTGCAGTGATAAGAGGATTTAATAACCAAAACAAACATAAATACAAAACAAAACTCACAAGGGGGCAAAACACATAGTAGAACATAAAATAACACTAGAACATACCAACAGAAGTCACAGGGGGAAACGTGAGACGTAGACATAACAAGGATCCGAACAAGACACACAAGGAGTATATAAAGGGGAGAAATCAAGCTGGAAATGAGGGAACCTTGTGGGGCAAATGAAACCAATAACGAGATAACAAGGGGGTGGGATCTAACAAAGACACAGGCACATGGCCACACTAACAAAACCCACATGTGCACACAAGACAGGACAGGCATGTGACATAATTAACATATGAATTTACACTATTAGTTAATATAATATGTTATTAGGGAATTCATAGAACATGACACATTTAACTAATAACAATTTAATGATTACTTAACACGTAGAATGTTCATTAGTTGCTGATGTGGTAGTTATTAATACATAGTTTAGTTCTTCATGAGTCATACATTAACTCATGATTATTTGTGCATTAGTTAAGGATGAATTAATGCATATTAGTGCACTTGTATTGTAAAGTTTTACCAGTTTTTCTTTACAAATTGAACTCCCCAACTATACTGGCCTGACACGCATATTACAGCTTTTTTAGTTGTTTTCATGGAAACGAAAATTGTTTTGACAACATTGTTGTCTGTGAAAATGTTTTAGTACAGTGTTGTTGTGTAAACGTACCCTCATTCATGTTTTGGCTCACATTTTACTATTTATGCCTGACAGTTACACATTTTTGAACATGAGCATTTTTGTACCATATTCAGCATTTTGTCATCACTCCACATTTCCTACTTTTATAATCCCACTCATTGCCAAAAGCCACACAGCTAGAACAAGTCTCCACGACAACACATCTCATTGCCACTGCAACCTACCCTGTGGGTTCCTCACACTGTCAGATTTTCAAAACAACTCACTGGCATTTGGTCAGTGGAACTGTGACAGGCACGGGCATCTTTGATTGTTCTCTCACAGCTAAAAAATTTTCTGTAGAGAACTTTTCCAAAAGAAGAAAAAAAAAAAAACTTTGTGGGCTTCAATGCAGCCTTTCAGGAAAGAAGTTCTGGTAAGTTTTAAAATGTCAGCCTTGTCTTGACTCTGCTCAGAGATAACAATATAAGACATTACTCAGCAGGAAGCCCTGAGGTCCGTTTAGTTCATCCTAAACTTAGAAATTCTGGGACAATGACATGGCAATAAACTTTCAGCAAGGCATAGTTTGCTAATAATGGGCATTCAGCAGGATCACACACAGCACATTTCACAAAGAACAGTCTATTTTTTGAACACACGCAGACACTTTTTCAAGTCAAACACGACCTTGAAGTTTAACGATGCAATTTATAGCTTTTAAACTCTTTTATAGCTTGGGAAACAAAAATAGCCAAACATTTTATCAGTTTAACATCCATCCATTCCATCAGTCGTTCCGCCTGTCAATCTAACTATTCATCTGTCTGTCTGTCAACTTTCTCTGTCCAGCCCGATCTCACAGCAATTTATTTTATGAGGTGTCTAATTTGTACAAATTTGTAATATTTTTTTCTAAATCGTATGTAAATTGGCCAATTTGTATGATTTCCTCCCCTAATCCCGCCCTAAAACATCTGTCACTGGGTTTAGACAAATCGTCCAAATCGTCTTGACAATCACAAGGCTGTCAAGAGAACATGAAAAGCCTAGTTCTTAAAGGGATATTTCACTTTGAAATTAAATGTTGATATGTTTTAGCTTACCTCATGGGCATCCGAGATGTAGGAGTATTTGTTTCAGTAGTTTCAATTTTGATCATTTTAGGTCAAACCGTTCTTGTCTGTGCCTCACATAATGCAGGTCTATGGTCACCACCTCAAAGAGCATACACAGAGAAGTCCAAATTAAACAATCCCCCATCGTAAGTACACACTGATTGCCTAAGACACAAAATGAGCGGTTTGTGTGAGAAAACGAACAGTATTTATATAGTTTTTACCTCTTATACACCACTACGTCCGACTGATCTACGACGTCATGTGTTTCCTGTTGTGACATTCGCGCGTTCTGGCTTTAGTTTGTTCGTTTTCTCACACAAACCACTCGTTTCGTGTCTTAGGCCATCAGTGTGTACTTACGATGGGGGATTGTTTAATTTGGACTTCTCTGTGTATGCTCTTTGAGGTGGTGACCATAGACCTGCATTATGTGAGGCACAGACAAGAACGGTTTGACCTAAAATGATCAAAATTGAAACTACTGGGGAAACAAATATCTCGGATGCCCATGAGGTAAGCTAAAACATATCAAAATTTAATTTCAAAGTGAACTATCCTCTTACTGTGGTTCTTAAATTATCTTCTATACAAGCAAGCATGCCATTGATTGTTTCAGAGATTATTCATTGACCTTTTCTGAAAAAAAGAAAAAAGGAAGAAAACCTCAATTTTTTAAGTCTCTCTAACACCATTCTAGATATAAATAATTTGCCACTGAGACAGCCGACCCATGTCGGGAGCTGTGAACGAGATGTGTGTAAATACAACTAGCACAATGAGGTGAATTGTAATGCTGATAGCAAACTGAAATTATTATTCACAGCTGAGCGCTTTATTGGGGGTGGGGTTCACACGCTGATGTAAGTAATAGGCTGAAGCTGAATATTTTTATAGAAGAAAAATAGAGGCAAAGGATCTCGTAAATTATTTTCCCTTCAGGGGCAGATTTTAAGCTTCCTCTTATCTCAACGTAAGATTCAGAGTTTCTCACAGCATCTCGGGAATCAGAAATTAGGAGGCAAAATGCGCATGAAGCTGCTAATGGTGTTAGATCTAAAGCGTGAGAAGTGGCTCCTTGAAATCTCAGTAAATTTTGAGACACGGTGGCTGATGAGTGAAGAAAGCTCGACTCTGGTCTGGATTAGAATACCATAATTCTGAATAATTATGTTTGTAGCCCAAGGGCTTTTCCCAGACTTCTCAGCATGCCTATTTTCAACTTTTGACACCACGTTATCAATATATTTTTCAATTTCATTGTCTCATGGAGCCATGTCCTGCAATGAATTCTCAATGCAGTGGTTAAACACGTTAAGATCGACTATTCAACATTTCAACATATTCAACATTTTTTTGGTATGTAACAGATCTGTGACAAAGGAAGCAGTCTCAAATTGTTGATCTCCCCTTGCTTCTAGCTAGTCCATCTGTGTTCAGTCTTTTGTCTGCTGAATCTGTAATAAACATTATGATGTCTATCTGCTTCAAAGGCCCTCGGTAGAGCTGGAACAAGCACTTAAAAGAGATAATGTAAGAGTGAGAGTGAGTAACAGTTAATGGGTCTACTCTCCATGCAGCAGTCTTATTCCAGCTTTTATCATTGCAATAAACAGCCAGATAAACAATTGCATTTATAAAGGGCCATTAATTCGCCTCTCTAGAACATTTCAGACGTGGTCATGTGATTTCCCTTCATCGCTACATTGAAGAAATTATGCATTAGAGGCACTTACTTGTTCATGAGGCAGTTAACATTTAAATTGTGTGGTTTGGGCCAATGGTGATAATAATAATAACCATAATAAAGCATAGAATTAGATAAAATCATCCTCAAGTGAGGTAATGGCTTGAACATTTCCTTCTTTTTGGAAACACTAACTATAGGATGTATACAGTGGTGTAAAAAAAGTATTTTCTCCCCATTTCTATATTTCTCCATTTTAATAATTGCATATTTGGAGAACTAAATGGATTTTCACACAAAATATCATATTGCACAAAGGGAGCCTATGAAACAATGGAGCATTTTTTATTTTGCGATTTTCCTAAAAATAAAAATAAAGACTTTTGATTTTCTGTAAAGCTGCATTCAGATAACATGGATTGAAAATCATTATACACATAATGTTACCTGAAATAATGAAAATGAAAATAGTTAACATATCACACATTTTATATGTACATTTCTTAATAATCCTTAAATATTTGATTAAATTCAAACCTTTAGGCCACTCCAAAACTTTAAATTTCAATTATTCTTTTCAGATCTGAATGTTTTGTGTATTTTTAAATAATTTTCCTGCTGCGTGTAGGTTACAATCGGGCTAAAGGCACACATTAAGAAAAACATTTATTTTCAGTATTCCCATAGTATATGAAAAAAAAATATGGTTGTATTGAGCATTTTATAAAGGAGCAGATCAGGAACAAACAGAAAGTGGTTTGTTTTGTTTAAAAATTGTATAAATTGAATGGCAAGGTGGGCCTTTTACCCCACACACATGGACAGAAGAGGCCAGATGAAGGAAGCCACAAAACCAGTCTTTATTGTAGCTAACAATGGAGCAGATCAGGAATGCAACAGTGAATGCAGTGGATGAAAAGTGACTGAAGGCTTGGGTGGTGACACAGTCCTTCTCTTGTAGATGATGATTGGTGAATGGTGAAACAGGCTGACAAACGGTGAATTCAGAGGAATGACAAAGGGGATCAGAAGAAGGCAGACAGAAGACAAATGACAGTAGATCAGACAATTCAGGCAGGTTCTCTGTGAGTCATACAGGTGGGTTCTCAGGTGACTCTGAGTCTGTTGCTTGTATGGCAACAGTGAAGTGAAAGGAACAGAGGCAGATAAAGGGTGAGTTGATAAGGGTGATGAGAAACAGGTGCAGGTGATTGTGAAGCACTTGCAGATGAGAGCCAAGGAGGATGCTGGGAAATGTAGTGCAGAAGTGACAGGTGACAGAGTAAGCTGGTGATTGTGACAGTTGTACTCACCTCTCTCCGGAGGCGCGTCCTCATGCCAAAAACTGTGGTGGGAGGGTGGGTGCCCTGGAGGCTGACAAGTGTTTTACCAGTTGGACCAGGAAGTCTCCAGGGCGACTGTGGCAGCTCAAGGGACCATGGTGGTTGAGGCTGCTCAGGAGACCAGGGCAGCGATGGCTGTTCAGCTACGGCCTACATGGACTGGTAGCCCACCAAAAATGATCTTGGGAGGAGCTATGGACACTGGAGAGAGCTCATGGACTGGAGTCCTCTCTGGACCCTAAAGGGACACAGAGTCCTCTCTGGGCTCTGGTCAGGGCTGGAGCTGTCACTGGGCTCTGGACGGGGACCGGAGACTTCACTAGACTCTGGATGGGAAGTTGAGACATCTCTGTCCAAAAGTTGATAAGTCAATTGTCCCACGCTGGTTCTGGTGAGGGTTCTGGTGAGGGCTCAGGTATGGCGGTGGCCATCTTAGGATGAGACTCTTAGCTACTGGAGTCTGAAGGTCTGAAGAGGTATAGGTTTGGACAGTGTGATGATAGCTTCCTCCACTTAATCTACAGTGTAGGATGATCCACTTATCCTCAGGACATCCTCGATGTAAAACTGTAGGGAACAAGTGGTTGTTGAAGCCACACACAGTGCCCCTGTGTCAACAAGCTTGGCCCCTTTGTCCCCTAAATTTGGAATCGACGCACCAAACTATTTTCTGAAACTGGCTGCAATGTGCAATTTTTGCTGTGGCAGTATATGATGAATAAAAAAAAATTTATTGTGTCAACCAATAACCAATGCAGAGAAGCAAAACCGCACAAAGAGGCTATACGCTGTGGCACGCAATGAATGATTTGCCCGCTTTATGAATGATGCGCCACTCTGTCTGTGTTTGCTCAAATATTTGTAAAACATGGGCTATAATGGTTGCTAATGTAACTTCCATAAGCAGCAGTGATACTGTAGATTAATTTTCCTGATTTGATGACTTTGAATTCCGTTCAGTCCTTTCGTTCATTTAAACATACTAGTGGTTGAAATAAAATTTTTCAATGGCTAATTTCTGAGAACACGTCCACATATGCAATCTTTGGTCATTATAATGCAGCCAAAGATAAATTATGACCAATGCAATGAAAGAACTGTTCCTGAGCGACTACCAGAGACAGTGTTTCACCACAGAGATACCTGAGAAAAGATAGAGGTAAAAGAAAATATTGAATTTCAGGCATATTCACATTAGGGGTGGCTAGGCCTACATGAAAAAACTTGTCTCGGTTCAGAGCGCAGCGCTGACGGTTTGATGCAAGCGCAATGTAGCCTCATGCCCGTATGTTACCTCAGACAGTGGGTGTCCTTTTCGTGCAAAATGAGATTGGGTGGGTGTGGACATACAGTAAAATAAGTAAAATACAGTAAAAGTGGAGTGCTGCAGGTCACGTGATGTAATGGCAAGTGGGAGAGAGAAGGAAGGCTGCCCAGAGTTGGAGGATGCGCCAGTGTCGTATAATGCTGGTTTCACACCGCACGCGGAAGAAGTGCGGAGAGCAGCTGAACCGTGGATCGTGTATTGCAATTACAAACAGATATTGTCCATTCTGTCACATTTTCCGTGTTCACCTCCGACCTCTGTCTGTCTCTGCTTTGATTTATATTTATGATGGAAGCATATATCTGCTGCAAATGCGACTGTGTTCCTCTGTCCCAAATATACACATGGATATAACATGTTGTATATAAGTAGTTCACATGATAAATGTAACATTAAAGTTAAGATATGCTTCTAGTTTTAATAATTTAAACAGGCTTTTGAAGTCTGTGAAAAAGCTGCTCACGCTGAATTAAAGCCACAGTGCATTGTTCTGATCAAAACATTATTAACATGAAAAATAGTCTGCCAATGTGTCGGACTCTGTAGACAGCGCAAACAGGAGACAGCCAGTTATGAAAAAACTTCTACATGATATAACAATGTTTTGAATACTGTATCCTAAACTGTTGATAATTATATATCATATGCTGAGGTACATTTCTGGAGTGTTAACAATTAAAAGAAAAAACAACAAGAACCGTACAGAAGGGTTAGATCATCCAAAAAGGAAATCAAATTTTGTCATTATTATTTTGTCCAGTGCTATTCCTGGAGGGCCACTATCCCTATGAGTTTACACTATGAGTCTAGCTTCAATCCTAATTAAACACACCTGGGCCAGCTAATCAAGATCTTCCAGGCTGGAGATAAACTCTGCAAAGACATTGGTCCTCCAGAAGCAGGACTGGACACCCATGGATTATGACATTATGGATGCTAATTACATCTCTCTGATGGAAAATTTTAATATATAGGAAATTTACCATCGACAGGACTGGTCATGCCGTGTTAATCTAATTTGTGTCACCTTAATCTATCAACAACAAACATTTGATTAGGAAAACAAAATAATAATAAAAAATTACAATGATTATATGAAATCCTTCTGTGAGGGAAACATGCAATAGAGGAGGAAATCAGAAAATACATTTTCACACCACCAAATATACAGTATGTGGACATCCATAAGTTTTGGAACTACCATTTCAAAGATGCAATGCTCAATCCACCCATCCATATTTCGAAGGGCAACATTTTGAACAACTGTTTCTCAATATGGCAAAATTTAGTCCAGAAAACCAATATCATCTCAAAATACAGTTTGTGCATCACACTGTTACCATTAACGTCTTTGTCTGCCCCTCGACCTACATTGGTCATTAAATAAATAATTAATTTCCTTTTTTTTTTTTCTGAGCGTTTGGTTGCCAGTGCTATTTGGCTGAATTAAATCCCTAATATACTGGTCTCCAGCCTTGTGTACTTGAGCACTGAAACCTTGAATGTTTTTGAAACCGGTCCACTTGCATGAGCCAATTATTTGGTTATGTAAAGTGGAGGTTGCATTAAACAAGGTTCCTCAAAAGTACTTATGTGGTTAAGAGGGTAATTTCTGCATCAATATTCTCTACTTATCAGCCACTCTGTTGATGAACAATCAGAATTGCTTAAAGCACTTATGCAATTGTAATAATGGAGCAATTTCCTTTGTACATTCAATAACAACCAGGTGCCAAACAAACCATTCATAAGGATTTTATATTTGGGTGGTGAGGAGGCAGATCGGAGGGCGATGTTTAGGAATGAAGCATACCTGGATTATAAGTGTGTGACAGCTTTAGCCACAATCCATTTAACCTGTCCATCTGAACTCCTTCACCCAGTGTCAGACTTAAAAAAAAAAAAAAAAATGAGGGCATCTGGGTTGCACTTAAACAGGCAAAATGGAGAAGCGGGAGGGAAAAAGAGTGTCCTCAATATTGTGATTTCTCATGTTAAGATTCCTCTCACACTGCCAGAGCAGCACGCACGGCAGGGGTACGAATGCAGCCTGTGCAATCTGTCTGTGGAGAGTTACTTTCTTTTCCCCTTCTTCATTATATAACCGCTTCTGTGCCTCTCTTTTTTCTCTCTTCTCATTCCCCTATTTCCCCATCCCCATGCAGCCCCTGAGGAGGGAAGTAATTGAAGGTTCAGATCTCTTCGGTTCCGGCTTTCTTTACATGCCGAAAGCTTACGAACATTTCTACTGCACTGTGTTTGCCTCAACTGATTCATGAGATCTGGCTCATTTCTTTCTACAACCTGTGAATGTTATGCTTTACCAACATGTATGAACTAGAGAAAATAACTGACAAACAATATGCAATATATTTGTTTATGTTCTTTAACACAATATCGTTAGAAGCACAGTTACATATTTAATTTAATAAAAAAAAAAATGTGGCAATGTCTTTTGATCTGAAAACTATGACTTTTTTTGTGGGCAACCACACACACTGAACAATTAAATTTAAATTTGAAAATTAAAAACAACACAGTTAAATTTAAGTTTGATATATATATATTTAAAAGCTGACAATCGTTAAACTAGAGTAATTGCATATAGCATTCATGCACAAACTTGTTCATTGAGAAATTGCTAAAGTGTTTGTTTTCCAGTAGATGGCAGCAATCTTCCACTAAACGATGTGGTTTTCAATTCATGGTTTTCACCATGAATTAAACTGAGAAATTTAGATATTGTCACGGGTGAGGAATCACTCGACAAGGCAGGGTTGGTGAAAAGGCCCAGGAGGGTGGTTTTATTTACAGTGCAACAAGTGTAACGACAGGTGAAGCGTGCGTGATGGCTGGTGCTCTAAGTGCTCTTCTGTGCTCAATCCAGTGGGAAAGTGGGTGTCCAAACGTGTTCGTGATGGGCTGTCGGTCACTCGCTGCTTTCTGAGGAGAACAAAGAGAGAGGTTAGTCCAGCGCTCATTCGCTCGAGACCAGAGTCTGTCTGTGTGTTCAGTCTCTGCCGCTTATGTGACTGCGGCTGATTGGGAGCAGCTGTGACCGATCAGCCGACGGTGAGGGTGTGCAGGTGGTTTGTGTTGGTTGCCAGGGCGACGCTGATTCCTCCTAGGACGCTCGTCACATTCCCTGCGTCGTTCTGGTCCTGTGAACAAATGGAGACAGCAAGGGTGATGTAATGGGAGGGTGGGGAATGACCCCTGACAGACCTGCATAAGCTGTCCAGATCCGTGAGAGGCCATCGGCGTTCGCGTTGGCGGCCCCGGCCCGATGTCGCACCTCAAAGTGGAAGTCCTGGAGCGCTAGGAACCAGCGAGTCACCCTGGCGTTGGTGTTCTTGGCGCGGGCCATCCATTGTAAGGGGGCGTGGTCCGTGACCAGGTGAACTTGCGCCCAGCAGGTAGTACCGAGCTCCAGGACTGCCCACTTGATGGCCAGGGCCTCCTTCTCCACGGCGCGCATTTCCTCTCGGCCGGGACAGCTTCCTGCTGATGTAGATGATCGGATGCTCTCACCTTCCTGGATTTGGGACAGGACGGCTCCCAGTCCTGTGTCGGAGGCATCCGCCTGCAGCAGGAAGGGGCAGCTAAAGTCAGGAGCGGAGGACGGGCGACGACGCCAGCGCTGCTTTGACCTGGGCAAAGGCCTCCTCCAGCGATGGGGTCCAACACACTTTTCTCCGGCTGCCCCTTCCTGGTCAGGTCTGTCAGAGGGGCGGCTAAAGAGGAGAAGTTGGGGATAAAACATCGGTAATAACCCGCCAACCCCAAGAAAGCTCGCACCTGGGTCTTCGTCCGTCGGGGCCGAGTGGATGGTCTCCACTTTCTTGTCCTGGGGCCGGATGAGGCCTCGCCCACTTGGAAACCCAGGTACTTGGCTTCGAGAAGGCTAGGTGGCATTTGCGGGGTTGGCGGTTAGTCCCGCCGCCGGAGCTCGAAAGCACCCTCCGCAGACGCCCAGATGTTCTCCCATGCCTCGGAGTGGATCACCACGCCGCCCAGGTAGGCGGCCGCGCACGCCTGGTGGGGCCGCAGGATGATGTCCATCATCCTCTGAACGCCGCGAGCCCCGTAGGCCAAAGGGAAGGGTCCGCATTGCCAGTGGCCGCTGGGCGCCGAGAAGGCGGTCTTCGGTTTAGCTCCTCGAGAGCGGTACCTGCCAATAGCCCTTGGTGAGGTCGAGGGTGCTGATGTACCGGCCCTTCCGAGGCGTCCAGCAGCTCGCCGACCCGAGGCATGGGGTACCCGCCGACCCGGAGACTTCGCTCAGGCGGCGGAAGTCGTTGCAGAAGCGGAGGGTGCCATCCGGCTTCGGGACCATCACGATGGGGCTGACCACGGACTCGAGATGGTTCAATTACCCCCAACTTCAGCATTTGTTGTATTTCCTCCTCAATAGCCTGCCGACGAGCTTCCGAATGCGGTAGGGCCGTTGCCTGACGATGACGCCGGTTGCGCTCTTGATGTCGTGCTGACCACGTTGGTCTGCCCGGCTGAGACGAGAACACATCCTGGAACTGACTGACCAGGTGCTGCAGCTCCGCCTTCTGGGCAGCCGAGCTGGGGTTGACGCCCACAACCACGGATCGGTGAGACTCAACGCCGCCAGCTGGTCCCGGTCCCCACCCACTTCTTCAGGAGGTTAACATGGTAGAGTTGCTCCGCCTGCCGCCGCCCAGGCTGCCTCAGTCGGTACGCGGACCGGTCCAATCCGCTTCTAGCACCGTGATAGGCCCTTTCCAGGACGCCAGGAACTTGCAGGCCGAGCTGGGGACCAGGACCATGACGCGTCTCCGGCTGGAATTCCCGGTTGGGCTGCCCGATCAGATTGACGTCGCTGCGCTTGCTGGGCCTTACTGAGGTGGTCCCGACTAATGGCATCACTCGGTCGATCCGCTCTCATCTGTCTGACGTGTTCGATCACTGTGCGATGCGGTGCAGGCTGCTGCTCCCACGCTTCCCTGGCGACGCCCAGAAGCCCCGTGGTTGGCGCCGAACAGGAGCTCAAGGTGAAGCCAGTTGAGGCCTGGGGAACTTCGCGGATCCCAAAGAGCACATAGGGAATCATGAGGTCCCAATCCCGCTTATCCTCCGCTGCCACTCGCCTAAGCATCTGCTTGAGGGTCTGGTTGAATCTCTACGAGTCCATCCGCTCTGCGGGTGGTAGACGGTGGTCCTCAACTGCTTCACCCGCAGCAGCCTGCAGAGATCCGCCATTAGCCGACATAAACGGGTTCCTGGTCAGTCAGGATCTCCGAGGGGAGGCCGACCCGGCTGGCCAACAGAAACAGTTCCTGGGCGATAGACTTCGCGGTGGCCTTCCGCAAGGGGACTGCTTCCGGTACCGGGTGGCGAGTCGACGATGACCAGGATGTGTTCATGTCCTCGGCAGACTTTGGCAACGCCCACGATGTCCATCCCAATCCGCTCAAGGGCACTTCGATGATGGGCAGCGTATCAATGGGCTGGGGGAGGGGTCCTGGGCGACGGACCTGGCAGGTCGGGCAGGCTTGGCAGAACCGCTTCACCTCGCCTCCAGGCCCGGCCAGAGGAAGCGGTCTCGGATGCGCTGAGTGGTGTTGGCTGCCCCGAGGTGTCCGGCCATGGGATGGGAGTGCGCCAGCTCCAGGATGGTTTCGGTCTTGGCTCGGGGAACCACCAGCAATTTCTTCTCCTCCCTCGCTGCGCGACACAGTACAGCAGGCCATTCTCGATTTACAAAATGCGGGAGAGGATGGGGCCGTGGGAGGACGCTCTTTCCTTCTAAGACTCTCACCTGAGCCCAACAGTGCTTGAGTCGATCGCCCTCCCGCTGTTCCTGGCGAACGAGCCCTCCCGCAGCCTGTTGGTACACATCATAAAACAGATTAGTCGGTTGGGAGGGGGACTCACCATCTCTCCCGCTGTCGGAGGCGAGCAGGGCCGGTCGGGCGGCGGGTCCACCGCCTCCGTCTTCGACGGTTCCTCTGGGCTGGCAGGCTGAGTCGCGGCGCTGAGCAGGCGGTCGGCCGGGCCAATCCTCCCAAGCAGTACGCCACCGGTAGGTCCTTCACCAGGCCAGCTTCCACCGGCCAGGTGCCTTGGGGTGATGAAATGGTGACTCTACGGGCGGTGCTTGGCGAGTGTCTCCGTGCACACAGGTAATCGGTAGGAAGTTCGTCTGGCCGCCTCGAGGCGTATAACGCGACTGCAACAGGGTGACTCCACTGCCTGAGTCAGCAGGGCCGGAACTGTCTCCGTCCACCACCACGTCTGCTTCAGGGCCTCTTGATGGCCACGCTGGTGGATGATACAGCCTGCCAGCCACGCTCGCGGGGTGATGGTGGTTCAGCGCTGGGCATGGGCTCATCCGCGGCGGGGAACCGTCGGCCTGCTGACTGGTCGTGGAGTCCTTCGAAGCGGCGCCGCCCGGCATGATCCGCCCGGGGAATGGCGGTCGGTCCCGGCCTCGCGGAGATGGACAGCATCCGCCAGCTCGATCGCCTCCACCAGTTCCAGGGTAGTAGTCGGGTTCCTCATGCCAACCGCTTGACGATGGGCGCGAGGGAGAGCGCGGAGGAGGCGATCTATCACCACGCGGCTCCGTTACCTGTCGGCGGTGGGGTTCCGTCCATCAGCCAGTGATGCGCGATGCGGCTGAGCTCGGCTGCTTGGGCCCGGGCTGGCACCCGGGGCTTGAATTCCCAGTCGTGAAACTGCTGGGCGGCGCAGACCGGTGAGAGGCCTAGCCTCGCTATAATTTCTCGCTTAACTTCAACATAGTTTCGGCGGTCGCCAAGGGCAGCGAGAAATAAGCCCGTTAGGCTTCTCCGGTGAGGAGGGTGCCAGCGCCGGGCCCAATCCTCTTCCGGCCATGCCTCTCGTTAGGCGGTGTTTTCAAAGACCTGCAGGAAGGCTTCTCGTCATCATCCGCCCGTCATCTTGGGCAGCAGGCGGATGGCTTGGGCGCGAGGATCCGTAACGGAACGCGTTGGCGGCAGCACGGACAGCGAAGAGTTCCTCCTCTGTCCTGCCCTGGTGAGTGGCCAGATGTTCAACTATTTGTTGTTGGCGGATGCTGACTTCGCGGCGCTGTACCACTTCCTCCATTTTGGGACCGAGCGCGCCGCCTTCCCCAACACTGCAGTGCATAAACAAAAAAAAAACACAGGATTAGGAGGTGAGGTGGTGCCCTTGTCGGTGATTCCTCACGAATCTGCCTGCATTCTCCACCACTGTCACGGGGTGAGGAATCACTCGACAAGGCAGGGTTGGTGAAAAGGCCCAGGAGGGTGGTTTTATTTACAGTGCAACAAGTGTAACGACAGGTGAAGCCGGTGCGTGATGGCTGGTGCTCTAAGTGCTCTTCTGTGCTCAATCCAGTGGGAAAGTGGGTGTCCAAACGTGCTCGGTGATGGGCTGTCGGTCACTCGCTGCTTTCTGAGAGAACAAAGAGAGAGGTTAGTCCAGCGCTTCATTCGAGACCAGAGTCTGTCTGTGTGTTCAGTCTCTGCCGCTTATGTGACTGCGGCTGATTGGGAGCAGCTGTGACCGATCAGCCGACGGTGAGAGTGTGCAGGTGGTTTGTGTTGGTTGCCAGGGCGACGCTGATTCCTCCTAGGACGCTCGTCACAATATTTAATGTGAATAAAAAAAAGTATGCTATTTTAAATAAACCTGTATATAAATATCATTAATAATTTCACCACATACATTTTAAAAATGGCATATATCCCCATAAAACGGCACAACTGTAGAGTAAACACATTAGACTATTAAAAAAGTGACATTACATGTGTTTATAAAAAAATAACTCGAATTAATTAGCGAACATTAGTTTTTTACTACTATGCAATTAGACAAACTGTTTATTCATAACATCACTTTACCTGTCTTTATCCCCTCCCTTTATACCTTATCTCTCCTGCATCAGAGGGCTTCGATCTTTTTGACACTGTGAATTTGGCCATCCGTCGTTAATAATCAGGCAACTCTCACTGTCTGACGCGAGCGGCCAAACGCACAAAAAACGAAAGCAATCATGTCTACATTAGATGCGCGAGAGGCGAAGCGACACAACAAATTCCCAATGTTAAACTGATCGCGCGTTCTATATCTGACGCACTTCAAGCACTCGCTGGGCGGGGGAGATTGATGCAGATTGAATAAATTTTAACTATTTATTTGTATGATACAGCTGCAAATAAGTATTTGAACACCTGAGAAAATCCAGCGTTGGATTCCATTAGTTTGCGAGAAAGGTGTGCTCCACAGGGAGCATCATAAGTGCTATGCGCATTGGAAAAAGAAAAAAATATCTGAATTGTAGACTAAAAATGTAGATTACAGCAGAGTCTTCATTCATGCAAGTATGTACTCTCAGGAGTCTCAGATCTATATGATGATTGGTCAGGCTTTCAAATGGGAGTAATTTTAAATGGCCATTAATTGAATGTACATGATTGACAGTGTTTGAAATTAAAGGCACTTAGAGATAGAGATACAGTTAGTTGTCTGGCAAAACATTTACTTTAGCATTCACAATCTTTTGAGTTGTCAATATGAGTCTAATGCAATCATTTACAGTATCTGGCTAGCAGTAGTGCAGAGACCAAACTAAACAAATAAAACAATATTTTGCCATTAATCACTGACATCTGTGCTTTCTCACTTTTGAAAAGCACCAGTCTTCACTGATAATGCTATAGATATAAATACAAATAAACGTGAACATGCATTCATTTAATTTAAAAGGGAGGATGACCACTCATTTCTGTCTGCTCTCTCTCTCTCTCTCTCTCTCTCTCTCTCTAAAAAAAAAGGTTCAGATTTTTCTCAGAGAGGAAATAAGCAATTATCTGCCTTGAACTCGGGGTTCCATAAATTCAAATAATGGGTATTTCGATCTGGTAAAATGGACAATTTTAGAACTGATAAGTTAATTTAGCTGTTTCCTTGATTTATGTCCATGCTGTTAAACTGCCTAACTAAATAAGCTCATATTAGATACAATAATATAATTATTTTTAATCTATTCCTTTTCGAGACATAGACTTTTAATTTGAAACTTTGATGTCAAGCATAGATTCCATGCAACTTGTATGGTTACTTTATATGAAAACCTAATATCCAGGAAAAAATGGCTGACTAATTAATGTATGACTAATGTGATGATAAAATTATGACTAATAAATGTAAACTAATAAAATAATTTAAGTTGCAAGAAAATCATGTTCACCACAGTGGCAATGGCGTGCACGGGTGGGAAGTGACAGTGCCCTTTTTCAATTGTGCCGTGTCGGCAATCCCCCCCGCACAAACCCTCCCCGGTCCCCGTCTCCCATAATCCTGCCCCTGCCCCAAAGGTCTGTGTCTGTGATTTGTGGTAATACAGCTTAAAAACAAAAAGCTTGAAACGACTTAAATTTAAACACCACTTCATGTTTGTATATCTGACGGACTTGCCATTTTTTCAAATATTTAAAAAAAGGTTAGTTTCAGTCTTTGATTCTGATTTGTCAATAGCTGTGTTTTATTCACGATAACACGGCTATGACCTCTTAACCCAACGGTTCTGTGTATCATTACACAACACCCTTAGCAATCACTCTTAGCAATGTAAACATATGTTTGTTCTCATTGATATTGTTCATTGAAGCTTACTGTATTATGTAGAGTATTGTACGAGAGAATTCAAGCAAGCAAGTGTATTACCTGCATTTAGATGTAGCATTTTCCTTAAGTTTCCTTAATCAGTCGTTTATAATAAAAATATCCGCTGCGATATCTTGTCCGATAAGGGGTTTTCCCATGCCCTGACACTGCTAGTCAAAGCATTTGTCAGTTGTGTTTTGCTCCGTGTTCACAAGAAGTTTCAGTCCAATATAAAAGTCTTGGCACTGACTGACTCACTCATAAACACAGTCTTTTCATCTAATAGAGTAATAATGGAACTTTTGTTGCTGTTCATGGTCAGGGACTTTAGCGATTTTAATTCATGAAAGTTGCATTGATGCATTTTTTTGCTGTCATCATTTGTATTGTTTTATAAAACCAATAAGCCCTGTTAAGCCGTGGTTTACAATAAATTTATAACAGCGTATAACAACGGTCCATAGCTGTTATAAATTCACTGTAAACCACGGTTTCACAGGGCTTATTGGTTTATTCAAATATCTTATGATTCAGATATCTTAAAATATCTTATTTTTAAAATATCTTATCTTGGAACAACATTAGGGTAACTAAATATGACAGACTGTTCATTTTGAATGGATTATCTCTTTAAGAGTCCGACAGAGGCACTGGTAAAACTGCAGAAAAAAACAAAAATATTTATTGAATTTGAACAATTGAAAAAAACAGTAGTGCACATCAGTAGGATGGGTTATTCCTAGAGAGTGAAAGTTAGAACCAAATAGAGAGAGAAAAGGAAGGCGTGATGAAAGGAATTTGACATGCTTCCTATAAACCACTACATTCTGCAGTCAGTAGAGCCGAACGCAAGTGTGTAGGAGTTTCTCACGCTGATGCTTCTACATCTCCTGCAGTGATTAGCCCGCATACAAGCCTCATAAATCATAAACCCCACTCGGACAGAACATTCAGCGGACGCTTGCCGACAGGACTGCCGTGGGCGGTTCACCCAGTGCTGATAACGTGGAAGTCTAATGGGAATATTCAAAAGTTCAGGGCCAGATTATTTGCCCTTGCTTCGTCTGACGCAAGAAAGCTATAATTAATATCCTGCTAGTTAAACCTATGACAAGTACGCTCCCCTCCAACTCCCTGCCATCAGTTACCTGCTATTGGAAACTGGTGAGAGAATACAAACAAAAGCCTGAGCTTCTTATTTCTACAAATAAGAAGACAGAATCCAAGAATGCAGGAAAGGGATTTATACCTTTTCTCTCAGCTGCAGTATTGCACTGTCTCATCTTATTAGTAGGCTAATGCAACTGTCTGTTTTAATACCGTCCAGCAGTTTTTGTATTTTTTCTTCTTCTCCTCCTCATTCTCTGTCCTGCACACTGTTAATCTAAGCTGCTCTGGCAGACGATAAGACAGGCTTCATCCGTTTCCCACCCCAACTCTCTCTTGCTAAACTTCACGCGTTTTCCTTTGGCTATTCAACAGCCTTTTCAAGAACTTTGAGAAGAGCGGTAGCGGTAGGTTTCTCTTTGTTGTTTAATGTGTTATTCCTGAATCTTTTCTTAGAGGTACTATGGAGGTTTTTTGTGCCCCTCAAAAGCTTTAAGGCAGAAGTAGTAAAGCTCCTTTGTTTTACGCACAGACAGAAAGCCAGGTCTTAACGTCTTTGAAGTGCACAAAGCATATGGGCTTACCGCTATCCCTGTGTGGAGAGAAGGACTGATGTCTGGGATGAATTCAAACCTGCAGAATTAGATGCTTGCATTAGGATTTATCTGCACTTCTGTTTGGCTAAATGAGGCTAGACCTTGCATACAAATATACCACAAATCTTCATTCTAAAGCCTGTGGATCTATGGATGGTATAACACTTTCTGTTATTGAACGATTAGCTTGTGTACTTTAATCGGTGGTTTGACAAGGGTGGTGGTTCTCAGCACTCCCGTGTTAACGTGCCCCGCTTTCAATTTATTTTATAAACTCCACAAATATTTCACATGTGTAAGGAGAGCATGCTTATTGTGCCGATTTACCTCTGCGTTCCATGCAGATTGAAATCATGTCGTGTTTATGTTGCAGATATAGCTGATTAAACTCATAAATGCATACAGCATATGATGCATTTGAGTGAGATAATTAAGTCACTATAGCAGATGTTTACCCGTTTACCAGTGTTCAGTTCAGACAACTTAAAGTTGCAGTTTGTAATACTTATGAGGATCTATTGACAGAAATGCAATATAATAAACATAACTATGTTTCCAGTGGTGTAAAAAGACCTTACATAATGAACTGTTATCTATTTATTACCTTAGAATGAGCCATTTCTATTTACATACACCGGTTCCCTTACAGTGAAGTCATCATTTTGCGATCAAACTGCTATACAGAGCGCTAGCTACTCTCTGCCGTCTCAGGCGACATGTTTGTCCAACCCGATCTCACGGCAATTCGTACATATTTTACGAGGTGGCTAATTCGTATGAATTTGTACGACCTCACTCGTACGAATTCATAAGATTTTTACTAAATCGTACATATTTGACGAGTTGGCAAATTCGTATGAATTCATACGAATGACCTACCTCAACCCCGCGCCTAAAACTACCCATCACTGGGGTTTAGGCAAAGCGTCTGGTCGTGCAGTGAGGTTGTACAAATTTGTACGAAATAGCCACCTCGTATAATAAGTACGAATTGGTCGTGAGATAGCGTTGGTTTGTCCTGTGTCAGCCACCGTAGCTTCCCTATGTGCTTCGAAAGGGAGGGGTGAGCGGTGGGCGGTGGCAATTCGGAACCTCACCGCTAGATGCCGCTAGAATGTACACAGTGCAACTTTAAGCAAGCCAATTCTTAACATTTATGACTGGATTATATATATATATATATATATATATATATATATATATATATATATATATATATATATATATATATATATATATATATATATATATATATATATATATATGAAGTGTTACAGGTGGGGTAAGTGTTATTTCAAAAATGCTTTATAAAAGTGTCTTGGGCTGAGTACCAAAACAAACTTGTAGCCAATAAGGGGCATGTCTACTAATGATGGTGAGAAGAGATCGCTCAGTGCACATCGTTATTCAAAAGTCATGACAGGACCGACATTAGCCGATCGACGACGAGAGAGATGGCATATAAAAAAACATGTGGAAAATTTCTATGAAACAAAGAAGATTTACAATCAGGCAAGAAGTATCAGCTTTTCAGTGCTGGAGAGAACTCAAGGAGCGCTAAGGACTGCAATCGGACGCCGAGCTTGCTTTATTTATTCTCGATTGGCAAGTAATGTTGGTTTTGTTTTGTTTCCCAAAACTAATGTATGCTGGCTTTTGCTTGAATATGCTCGTGTGTCATGTTCGCTCGTTTGCCCATTTGCAGTTGTATCGTCGCTTCAGCTATGATAAAGACCCATTCATTTCCACATCTTGTAATCCACTGTCTGCTTCAATGTGCCTGCAAAGTAAGATAATAAACTCCTAAATGTGTTTGTTTCCTTTGGTTCCTCTTTTAATGATCGATATAATCCTCTAATATTGTCACAATTGTAATATATTCGTTAGTTGGACTCTCGTGCTCGTGCTATCGAGTTGTTCATGAGAACTGTGTTTATGTTTTTGGGATGTAAGGGATGACTTTTTCATTGAACATTTGACTTGGATTACAATAGTAACACACATTGCTTTTTGATGACATCGCACCCTCGGCCAGCTAGCACAGCAGATTCTGCCATAGTCGTTGCCTGTGTTGCGTAAGTATGTGTGGCGTGAGCTATCAAAATAGGGGCGTGCTTGTTTTGGTGATTTGAAATATCAATATCGGTTACCAGAAAGCACTTACCCCACCTTTAATATTTTGCAGTGTTATTTCCCCCCTCCCTATATTATTTGTCAGTAGCATGTTTTAATTTAAAATTCTTAATTATGATGTGTCTTTTTTGTCTCCTAAAATTAAAATGTTTATTAAAACATTACAGATGACTTCCAGTGTCTGACTACAATATTATTGGCTCTTAGCAAGGCGACTCTAAACTGAAGCTGCAATAATACACATTCATAGTCATATAACTATTCATTCATTCTCTACACTGAATATTTGCTATATTAAATCACTGAAAAACACTTGATTGCACACATACTGTACTGCTTTGAGCTGTTGAAGCTTATTAAATAACTGTTTCTGCTAATTGCACTCAGGGTCAGTGAAAGCCATCTAACAGATTACACAAGACCCTGCAGTGAAGCAGCAGATAGATACAGGAAATGAGGAGGCATGAGTGGATTGTGGTTTGCATCCGCTGTCATACTTCTGGGAGCCTTGTCACTATTGTTCCACTTGGCCATAAATCATTCAGCGAAAATTACTCAACGGAAATAAACCAGTAAAAGAGGGTATAGAATAATCATATCATAAAGAGTGATATCAATAATTATGAATGCTCTGAAAATCAGAGATGGTTGGCATTATTAATTCACTTTTAGAGGGACTGTTGCTCAGATTTTAACTAAACAAAATTAATATTTAATTTTAAAATGGCATGTATAAGCTATGGCTGCCTATGCTGTCATATCGCATGAGTGCAAGAGGTGTCTCTGGCAATGGTCAAAATACAAGATGTGTTCCATTTCAAGTAACCCAGTTTTTACATTCCAGCTAATACCTGGATCACAATGGCATCATGGGATATTGTTCAGCATCCTCTTTCAGGTTGGGCTGAATGTGCACACACACAAATACACACAAATACACACACACACACACACACACGCACGCACGCACGCACGCACGCACGCACGCACGCACGCGACGCATACGCACGCACGCATACGCACGCACACACACACACACACACACACACACACACACACACACACACACACACACACACAGAGTCTGTGTGCTAAGTCCCCTCCTGGATAGAAAAACATGTACAGAAACACACACACACACGCATGTCTGGTTTACTATCTTTGGGGGGACTCTCCATAGACAATGTATTTTATGCTGTACAAACTGTTTATTCTATCCCTTTACACTAACCCTACCCTAAATCTACCCATCACACACAACTTTCTGCATTTTTACATCAAAAAAACTAATTTTGTATGATTTATAAACTTGTTGCTGCTGAGACAAGTCTGCATGAATCTGTGTGCATTCAGGTTGAAGTCCCCACCAGGATAGAGACACACACACCCACACACACACACCCACACACACACACACACACACACACACACACACACACACACACACACACACACACACACACACACACACACACACACACACACACACACACACACACACACACACACACACACACACACACACACACACACATGTTGTTTCCATGTTTTATGGGGACATTCCATAGGCGTAATGCATTTTATACTGTACAACCCGTATTTTCTATCCCCCTACACTGCCCCTGCCCCTAAACCTACCCATCACAGAAGACATGCTGCATTTTTACATTTTCAAAAAACATCACTTAGTTTGATTTATAAGATGTTTTCCTCATGGGGACCAAAAAATGTCCCCACAAGGACAAGGATTTTGTCCCCATACCGTAGGGATTACCAGTCCACACACACACACACACACACACACACACACACACACACACACACACACACACACACACACACACACACACACACACACACAGTCTATCTTTGTGGGGACTGTCCATAGACTCTCAAATGTTTTTTTATTTTGTTTTTTTTTTTATTCTGTATTAAACTATTTATTCTTTCCCCTTACACTAACCATACCCCTAAAGCTACCCATTACAGAAATATGTCTGCATTTTACATAAAAAAATAGTAATAATAAAAAGCATAATTCTGTATGATGTACAAGCTTGTTCCCTCATGGGGCCTCATTTATAACCATTGCGTACAGTGCCGCCACTCCAACAACACACATCACACACTGCGCGTATAGGTAGGGCTGAGCACCGAACGTCGATACTTTTATGGTATCGAACGAAAAACTTAGATACAACCCACATAGCAAATGTTTTCTGCCCCAGCTCCGGACCACATGATCACTTTTCCTCGGCCCAAGAACCGCAAAAATGATAGCCCTGAAGTGGCCCAGAACTGGATTAAAGACAAGGATCACACATGGGCCATAACGGCCTGAATCTCAGCCAGTTAATCACCCTTAACTGGCCCTGAATTGGGCCAAAACAATTTTTAATTATTTGTACCAATTCTCAGCCACAAGTTAACCATATCAACACCACCCTTTAACCAGAAACCCCCAAACTGAGCCTTAACCCAGCCTAATCTTACCCAAACCATGTGAACAAATAAGTCACAAGAAAATTTTCAAAATTTGTTTATTTAACAATAATGCACAAACCAAAAAAAAAAAAAAAAAAAAGACAGAAGAGTTGTGTACTATATGTACAACATGTTTCATTTCTAACTAAATGATTATGAATCTAGCTCTGAAATTTAAAAATAATGTAATTGTGTAAATTAGGTGGCCTAACATATAGGCTACTAACATTTAACCATTTGATACAATGCATTTATTGTGTAAATACATGTTTTTGCATTTTAAAAAATTCTTGCATGTAATTACATCCATAATTTATTTCTGTAGTTACATTTAATTACACTGTTGACCCTTCCCTTACACCTAACCCTACCCTTAAACTTACCCATACCACCAGACCGGTCCCTAACTTTACCCGTATCCCATCTCAATATCAGCAGAAGGGTTTTGCAATACAATATGAACACAATTAGTACATTATATTCCCTTTTGCAAGTACATAGTAGTTAAGGCCACCTAATATAAAGTGGGACCATGTAATTTTACACTGAACAAACTAATTAAAACAATTACTTAATTTACACATCAGAATGTTTGTATGTGTGAGGGAGAAATTGATTCTATTTAGGACTGTCCTCAGGAAGTGAAGTACAGCTCTGCAGACATTATTTTCTCCTCAAGCACTCTCTCCTTAAATTAACCATATCAACACCACTCTTTGATCAGAAACCCCCAAAACTGAGCCTTAACCCATCCTAATCTTACTCAAATCATGTGAACAAATAAGTCACAAGAAAAACATTTTATACAGAAAATGATTGCTTATAATGTGACACTATGACTAACTGTCTTTTTAGAGTATGAATGTCAAACGTTACTAGCTAAAACAAAAAATATCATACATATCCTGATAATCAAAGTCACAGATTATAATTAGATATAATTAAATCTGGTTATACAACCATTCAGTCACTTTCATCTTTACAAGTCAATTACTGTTGCTATAATTTTAACAGCATTACATTGTTCCGCACACCGGATAGCAAGCACCGTGCTTCGACACCCCGTAGGTCGGTCTATCACACCCCGGTCACGTCAGTCTTATGGTGCGTTCACACCGGACGCGAATGACGCGATTAGCGCGAGTGATTTACATTAATGGAGGGACGCGATTAGGCATTCTGCGGCGCGATTCACGCGAATGTGAAAAATAAGCAACCATCAGGGCATAATTATTATTATTAGAGACGTATTATTATTACATAGAGAGAGACGTAGCAACATCTACTGTAGGCTTCAACAGTAGCCTAATATATTCTGTCAGTTTCTAAACGTTAAACCTGTCAGCAAGCGGGCTCATTCATATCATGACAGCCCGGTTTTTAGCGCGAGAACTCATAGCTGACTGTATATTCAAGAGATAGCTATGCTAAAGTGGCATATATATACACAGTTAACTGTATCTACAGTAAAGAGTGGGAGAGTGAACCAACTCTCAAACGAGGATTACACCTGTGACTCGAAGACTCTTTATAAATATAATCATGACTCCTGTCCACCATCATATACACTCAGGACATCTGCAACTAGCAACCCCAACAGCTGCTGAAACAGGTTAGAATCAACAATTCATCAGTTTTGACTGTGCTAAGTGCGTGTTCTACTTGTACTGAGGAATGTACTGTAGTTTTGTCAGAGCAAAGCTAAGCGCATTGTTGTTATTTTTATTTTTTACAGTATCAATGAATGACACATTTTGGCAGTGGTGTGTTATTAACATGTGTGAAATGCCTGTCAAATACGGTGCTTTTTCCGATCTTTTATATTTGGAAGTTTTTGCACTTAAAGTTGCTAATTCAATGATAGCCTATCACATTATTTTCCCAGTTAAAGTTATTTATTTTTTATTTTTTTTTTGGAGTGGGCGGATTTTGGAGAGCTTTGAGCCCTGCACGGGCTTCAGTTCCAGGCCCTAGCCCGGCCCGAGTCCGACTGCCTGTGTTTAGTTTGTTTTTTGAATCCTCATATGACACACTGCTGCAGCCATTACAATAGTTCAGATTTGTTTTTAATGTCAAAGTAGTTATATTTCGTTTTGTTTCTTTATTAAGTTAATTTAGAAAAATATTTGGATTTTAATTTATTTTTTTATTAAAGTTTTTATTTTTTAAAAGTGACAACCAATCAGTTAGCGGTCGACAGTGAGTTACACAATCTAAAAAAAAACTAAAAAAAAACATGCAGGTTGTCTTACCTTACACCTCTCCGGGAAGTGAATAGCTATAAATCGCGAGTTCATTGTGTTATACTGCTCAGCAGTACACATACTATATGGTATATTTGCATTGTACTAAAATGCATTCATTTTCAATGGGTATATATGCGGCTGAAACAGGTAGCCTAGTGCATCCCAAATTTTTCAACATTAACATTTTAATATAACATTATAGTAATGATGGCCCTTAGAAAAATGCTTTTTGAGGAGGTGGGGTAGTGCACTATAGGCCCCTGTGGCCTAAGCTTTTGTCCTTAATGGCATTTTTTCTTCTTACATTACTTTTACTTTTATACTTTAAGTAGCTTTGAAACCAGTACTTTTATACTTTTACTTAAGTAAAAAGCTTGAGTTGACTTCAACTTCTACAGAAGTATTTTTAAACCCTATTATCTATACTTCTACTTGAGTAATGAATGCGAGTACTTTTGACACCTCTGGATACTGGTAGCGGAATCTGACCAACTCTACTAACTACGTTAGTTTAGTTGCTTGCAGATAGCTCACTCAATCCTTCTAGATAATGTCACCTTCTCCACCATCTAAGTTGAAACGCTAGTCATTTGACAAGGCCTCTAGTCAATTTGTTAAAACAATATACATTTTTGAGAACTGAAGTATGATTATTTTGCAGCAGGTGAGTAGTAAACATGACACTGACTATATGAGTGGCTTTGTTTGGCTAAATAAATCGACTTTTAAATCAGCAATCTACTCTCAAACTGTAACGTTACTGTACAAACAACATATTTACGCACTACCCAGTTCAGTTCGTGATTCAAATTTAAGAAGCTGTAAAATCATACAGGGACACATTGTAAAAACATTTTAATTATTGTAATGCTAAAAACAAAGTTGTGACTTCTGACGTGTAAAGTGATGCTTAATGCTTATCATTTAGGCTGAAGTTCTAGTATGGACGTAACAATTTTGCAGGTTGTTAATGAAAATAAATTCTAAACTTAGCACTCAGAAGAGTCCTTTTCCAATCTCAAAACTATTTGTTGTCCCTCAAAATCTGCATCTTCATCAGAAACAAGGCTCAAACATATACCATATACGGTTGATTGCCTAATCTCTCCATTGTCATGACAGACAGTATAGATGTGTTAGCTGTCATTGAAACACTCAGTGAAACAGCCAATTACAGCTAAAATATCAAGGTGAAGGTCATCATAGCTTGCGCAGTATAGACCCAGCTCCCAATAGATTAACAGCGATATTTTTTTTAATCACCCGATAAGAGTCTCACGTTAACACAGCACGTTAACGCCCGATAACACATATATATATATATATATATATATATATATATATATATATATATATATATATATATATATATATATATGAGAAGTATATAACACTTGTGTGAGAAGATGAACACTTATTGGCTCATTAGCGATTTGTTTTCCTCCTTTTTTGAATTAATTTTTATAGATCATCAAATCACTATTATAACATTAAAATATATATTTGTGTTACTTGATTTGTATTTAAGTTTTAAATATATAGGCTAATTGTAGGTAAAACCACAAAGTCTCATGAAAAACAAAAACTTTGACTAAACTACACAATAAAACTTTATTTATATCGTCTCTGTGCTTTGTTTGTTATGATGAGAGGATTTGTAGATAATGGGAAGATTTGTGTAAAACGCAAACTTGCACTAAAATTCATTCAGCGTTTAGAGACTGTATACAACTTGTTTTAATCAATATGGATTCTCATTCCTGGTAAATTAAACATATCACTGGTCATTATTTTCAACAGAAATGCCCGTGATAGGCTACAACACTCAACTGTAAAATCATGCACTCCCTGAACCCAAATAAAACCACAAAAAAAAACAAAAAAAACATTAACTTTATCTCTTCTTTATCTCTCCCCAGGATAAAATTATACCCTTTTAGGATGAAATCTATGTAAATTTTTATAAATAAGGCCCCAGAACTGTAGAGGAAAGAGACAAAAAATGGTATACAATCTGGTTGACTGATTTTTGAACATTTTTGTTGCTATATTATGTAAAAACTTCAAGGTGGAGTACAGAGTACACATGGTGGGTATGTGGAGCAAATAAATAATACTATTTCTAGTAATAACAATAATTAAAAAGATAGATGTCCTCAAAGCATTTCCCAGAACAGGGCAGGAGTGTGTTGGCTTTTAAAAGGCTCACTAACTTTCAAGCTCCTTAGTGCACTTTAGTGTAATAGCCAGCAATATTTGATAATTTAGCAAGTCAAGAGTGTGCAGCAAACCAGCAATAAATGCTCATCAAAGCCATATGGAACAAATGAGGTTTCTGTTGATTCAATTCACCTCATATAATCGTAATGAGAGTGAATCCACCCAAATGCACCATACTGCCAAACACCCAGTGTAGCTAACAGAACTTTGGAAGCTGTGAGCATGTTGATGCAAGCACAGGGCAATCTTCTGATGTGATGTTGAAAGTTTTATTCAAACATCTTGGGCATCGAGATCCAAATGCATCATCAGAGGCTTTTTAATTCACAATTACAACATTCTGGCATTAAGAACGTCTTACCTCCGGCTTATCAAGTTCTCTGGTGGCATGATAAACATCTTTTTTTTGTCATCTGATAGGCTGACAAAGGCAGATGAGTCTGAGCATCATTCATCGCCAGGGGTGAGACGTCTCTCTGAAAAAGGGATTTCAATCTAATGGTGAGTTACTGGGCCATGATTCAGAATCTTATTTCCAAATCTCTACTCTCAAGTGCTGTACATTAATGCTGTACTCAGCATCTATGAATTCCCTCTTGAGCTTATTTTGGAAGATTGTCATCATGAAATAATACTACAGTTGCTTTCAAACAGACATTGAACGCCGTTATTTTGCTGTTGAAACAGCATGGGTAAATAAATCTATTTCTAGTATAAAATCTGAGCTTGTGCTCTGACTCCTAATACAGGTGATACAGCAGGGGGTAGTGAAACATACTCAGATATTCTGTAATGATTGCACATCACATAAACTAGAATGAAAATAATATTAATAATACATGTCAACCAAAGAGATAAAAAAATATATATATATATATATATATATATATTTTTTTTTTATTTTATGATACATCTGTGTTAAGCCAAACATGAAAGAGAATGCTGAACAATATCCCATGATGCCATTGTGAACCAGGTATACAACACACACACACACACACACACACACACACACACACACACACACACACACACACACACACACACACACACACACACACACTCGGGATTGAACTGCTTCAACAATTTTTTTATGTCGACATTTGTGACTAAAGTCGACGTTAGTCGTGAATGTGGCGTGATGAACAAATAAGCCTGAACCTCGAGCTGAGACTCGAATGCGTTTATGACAGCGCTGCTCACAAGGCTATTGCTCCTACAGCTTATTTTTATCAGTTCTTTTGTCTTTGGGTCGTTATATTTATGATACATATGAGTTTGTATTTACTTGCCATTTTAACTATTGGAAACACAAAAGTGGACTTCAAAGATTTCTTATCCTGTTGTGCCCTCCAGAGGCTATGATAAGCAACTAGTCGACGTCAAACTTAAAGGGCTCAATCATACATGCAAGTGTTTTTTGCTAGTTTCAGTCTGACGCGTTGTTTAAATGCTGGTCTGGAAACTAGGTGTGTTCAAGTGCATTGTTGGTGCATTTTGAGGCAACTGAGCACGACTGCACATTGACCCAAAAAAAAAAACCTGGTCTAAAGTCAATTGCAGTATTGTTGTGCTATTTAAAGGGCGTGTTACTGTAGTGAACAGCGAGCGATCTCACGAAAATGCGTATCAATAGTACGAGTGTGCAATCTCAGAGAATGTACATCGCCAAAACTTATTTTGGCGTGCATATGGTACGCTGCCGTTTTTGGCGTGCATATGATACGCACTTTATGACGTATTATATGTACGAACCCCACACCCCCACCCTCACCCTGCCCAAAAGCGTGTCATATACACGCCATAAAAAGCGTATCATATGCACGCCAAAAAGCGGCGTACCATATGCACGCCAAAACTCATTTTATAACAGATATGATGGCACCTGAGTTGCCCACTTCACAACAGCAGTTCCTTTATCCCACTGTGATTAAGTAGACAGAAGGATGTGATAGGACCCTCACGCCAACTAAAATGACTATGGTAATCAGGACTGCCATGATGAGGACTTCCATTGATCAATGGGCTAATCTCATCACCATTTGCCGCCCATTGTTCAACTCTGCCCTCCATGCCTGAAATCAAGGTGTGAACGATGGACTTCCTAGGATCACCAAACCAGTTCTGGCTGGAGCACACCAAAAACAAAGAAACTGTACGGAACATGTCCTATACATCTCTTTTCTAATCCAGGAAACTGTGCACACACAGTGGAAACCACACCTGGAATAAAAGCCAATGTAATCTCACCCACTGACACAGGAATGGATGATACCTCAACCAATGTACAACAAGTTTGGAATCTACAAGTTCAGAACACTGCCACAAGGACTTTGAGAAAGGTTTGGAAAGGAAATATAGTATTTCCAAAGTTCTAAAGACAGATGTGTACTTTGGGGCAATGCAGCAAGCCCCACAGGATGTAAAGGTGCTAAGTGATGGGCGGACACTTGAAAGGCTACTACCCAATCACAACACTACAGTAGGAAGGCGGGAATTAGTAATCCCCTCCCCAAATGGAAGGAATAAAAGCTTCCCCTGGCGAACACACCCTGGGGAAGTTTCTCACCTGACGAGGATGATGGTCAGATGAACTTCCTATAATTTATATAATTATAATTCAGTCAACAATCTTTCATGATTGTCCTTTATTTTCAACGAGAAATTCCTTGGCTGGAGCCCCGTAATATAGGAAGAAGTCATCTGACACTTTCACACTCATATTAGATGATGTGTGACTAACAACTCAATATTAATACAAAATATTAATATTTAAGTTTTTTTTCCTGTCATTAAACTAGCAAAAGTGGATTGGGACATGCCATAAGTGCACCTGCACATGCACTTCAGATCATGTGATCTGATCATTAAAATAGGGCCCAAAGTGTCATGGCAGAGCATTAAAGTTGACTACTCTGTGCAACCCCTAACACACACACACACACACACACACACACACACACACACACACACACACACACACACACACACACACACACACACACACACACACACACACAATGACAACAACAGCACACATATATGGACTTTTTAGTTATTCCCCAATTTAATTACATTGCATTTCACTGATGTCTCTAAAAACTGAGCAGTAATGGTTCATAGAAAAGTGCATTGAAAAAAAGGCTGTTAAATCGATTCCATAAAGAATGTTGCCGTTTTACTGCATTGGTTGCAGATTACCCTGGGGAGGAAGTGGAATTCTCAACTCCATGTCAAGTTGATGCAGCAACCATCACTTTAAAGGCTTCTCAACAAGATTAACATTATACAGCTGTGAGAGGTTGAACCATATACCTTAAAATATCTTACCCTGACCTAAGTTGAATTCCCTCTTCACACAGACAGATGCGTGACTGTGCTATCTGTGATCTGATATGTGTGCTAGCTCTCAACAACAAAGAATAACATCAAAAACAAAAAACTATCTAAAATTACTATAAAAGCGTCTAAAAAGGTACAGTGTACTACTGGGAAGTTGGGAAAGACAGATAAATAGTACTTTATTTAAACACTATGGCGCTTTAAACCACTTAAATGAACTTTCCTATAAATAAACAGTGCACACACATAGCTTTAAAGACAACCACTACGTATATATAATAGATAGATCTATAACTGTGTCCATACTTCTTGAAATATATTTGATACCCAAATTCAATCAGGTGAAGACCTGGAAGCTAACTGAGTGCTATTGATCTCTCTCACTGTTTGCATGTTCAGCCAAGCAGCATTGGGTTCTTTTAATGACTATAATTTGTATCAAACACATGTATACATGGGGAAAACTGTCCATCTAAGTTAGAGGTATTAATGGCCTTTTAACACTAGAACCTCCAGGGGTTGTTGTATACCTAAAACCGCCAGCAGGTAAAATGCACATGATTACTGTTTTGATGCAGCTAAAAATATTTATATATGTCACTGTATTATGCCACTGTCTTCACAAAGTAATGTATAGAGTCCTGCATTATTATTTTTAGTCATCAACTGCGTTTTTGTCCTGTTTCACTTTTTGGTGAATAAAGGCTAAATCAGCATGCAATGACAACGTGAATTAGAAGGAAATAAATACATATTTGGATGGTTTAATATTATAATAACGTCATTAATCACATATTAAGACTACCCATGTTATTTAAATTACTAAAATACCCTAAATAGACAATAAAGAGCAATAATAATCCACCGCACACTCAAAAAAATGACTTGTTGAATTTACTTAAAGCAGTGTCAAGCGGTTCCACACAACTATATTGAGTATTTTTTACAGATGAAAATTGAACAAAAGTAATTAAAGATGACAATTTATTTGAGTAAATATAAATAATTTGAATTTGTTACATAACACTGTTACATAATATTTATATGTGCAATTTACTTAAAGTTATGTTATATTTATAAAATATTATTATTTTATGTTGTACACATTATTATGTGTATTATACTGTTACCTTATTAAATTAACTATTTGATCTACAAGTGTAAGTGGGAAACTATGAAATAATAACAAGCATATTTTTAGGAACAAAATGCAAAAATCACTCAATTTACTTGAGGGCAGGAATTCCATCCAATAATTGTGTGTATGAGTGCCCATAGCCTAAACACACTCTTCTGCATAATGGTAAAAAAAATAATAACAGAAACTAAATGTCCAAAATAACTGAACATTAAACACTAACACAAACTAACAATAACTTCTCCTTTACTGAAAAACACATAACATAACACTTTAATCCATAAATGTACTTTCCTAATGCAGTCCCTTGCAAAGCATGCTGGGGAACTACAGATCCACTGCCCAGTTTTTTGGTTTCACTCAACAATGTTAAGTTGACAGAACAAACACTTATTAAGTAAAGCTGCCAATACTCATTTTTAGTAGAAACAACTCAGTAAATTTAAGTTAATGAGTTTTTTTAAGTAATGTCAACAAGAATGATTTGAGTGCAACTAAAACAGTGAAAGTATTTTTTTTTGAGTGAGGCTGTATGACAAAGGATGACAATGTACATGTGCAAAGAGAAATTCAAGCGCAGTTTCACTTAATTAATTATTAATTTGTGTAGTTATATCATTCAGAATTTGAATTAGAGAACAACACCAAAAAACTAATGAAACATGTTGTGAAAATAATCATGAAAATTGTATAATAAATCATTGCAAAAGTATAAAATTAAGTGCCAGTCTGTGAACAGTCAAAAAACAGATCCAAACAAAGTTGCTGCTAAAATGTTGCAACACAGTAGTGGTGTTTCTGAATATATCAGCTTTTTTATCAAATCGATTAAATAAATGATTGAGTGACTCACACCGTGTCTACACCGGACAAAAGAGGTGTGACTCAACAAAAGACAAAATAACCCATTATAATCAGTGGTGTTGTCTACACTGGATGCAGTGCGACGTGACACTATCCCTGTCAGTAAACTGATGCCTCGTTCTATTCATGACGTACTGACATGAAGGACAAATGCTTTGCAATGATCGCTTTGACGCATCCACTGTAGACAGCTTCTAGCTCGACACATCAATGGTTTCGTTCCAGGGTCACGGCGTCACTTTGTTCCTGAAGAAAACTGCGTTATTGACTAATTGGTTGCATAAATGATTCACTGACTCGTTTAGTTCATGTAGGAGTCAACATTTTCAAAAGATTCATTTGAATGAATGCACTGACCTAAAATATACATTCATGAAATATTTTCTTGAAAAGACAAAAACAACAAACTGTGAAAGAATTAACACTGTTAACACTAAACTAAACGCTAATCAACACTAATGGTCTCCATTAATGTTTTAAAGATGTCTGCAGAGTTAATTTTATCGACTGCATCTCTTGCTGCCCATTGAGTCGTGAACCTGTGTGCATTCTCCCTGCTTATTCTCTCTCCTTCACTCACTCCAGTTCAAAGCACACAGGTAAAAGCACAATCAGTACCCTGGCAACCAGGGGGCACTCCGTCATCCACCTCAGCGAATGCTGTCTGTGTGATGTCCAGCTTTTAGCTCTGCTGGGTTAATAGTTGAAGACCTCAATAGGCAGACAGGGGTTTCTCATAGAATAACAGCACCTTTCCCCTTACCATTGCTAAAATGGACACATATCAGACAACACTGTGATCTCAAGTCTCTCCTTGAGACAGGAAAAGCATTCATGCAGAATGCCTGAGTCCAACAGCAAATCATTCTGATTGTTTTTCAAAAGGTAACAAAGGGAGGACAGGCTTGTCTGTTTGAATGGAGCTCAACAGAGAGACCATGGCATCTTGTTAAGATAGAGGATGCAGTAAAAATTGCACTGCACTGATGCAAGATGCTAATTACAAGTTGCAGTTTCACATGCATGTGATGGAATGTACATACAATTTGCATTGTTTCAGCAGAATGAAGAAAGTGAGCTATTTCTGCAATGAAATGCAATGCTGCAACTTGAACTGGAAAAGTGGCAAATAAATAAAACCATGGTTAATCTTTTGCAAAATTGCATTATTAATTTGATTCCAAACAAAAAAGTCAGTTAGTCAGTCAGTCAATCAACCAACCAACCAACCAAAGTCGCTTTCAGAAGACTTGGAATATTGTGCACAAACTATTTTAATGATACTTGTATGGTGCTTTTGTGTATTTTTAAAAGAACCAAGCTGAATTCTTCAAATTCCTTCTTTGAAATTCCTGGGTAAAGTCATAAAGGTTTGGAAGAACATTAGAGTGAGTAAATAATGCAACATACATAAAGACCCTTCACTTGTTCCAAACTTTAACATCTCCCATCACAACAAAAGGAGACACAAGCAGTAGACAAAGATGTTAAAATCAATTTGCATTCGAAATGAAATCAGGGTTGCTGATGTTCCGAAGCAGATAGAGATCAAGATCTGAAGAGGGTATAACCACATTACTTATCCAACAAATCAAATTTTAATGACATGAGAACAATTACATTGGCCTCCACTGCTATGAGGGGTGGCCTTACATATATACAATATGCCCACTGAAGAACCCCTGGAGCTAAATGTTGGCAAGAAACACATTAGATGGCCATTAGGAGCTCTGGTCTGACAGCACTCATCATTCACTTTCTTTCATCTTCAGTAGCCTCGGCGATGGTGAGAGTGTGTATGGATCATTATACACAGAAGACAGTGTATTTTTAGTGGTGGGTAGGGTGTGTTGGGGCAGATTTTCAAATAAAGATCTTTAAATGTGACCTCTCTAGAGAAAGAATCGTTATGTGCACGGACAAGGGATTGCTGCTCATATTGTCAAATAGGAATTAATTATAATGTTTTTCAAGCCATTATATCTTGTTTGAAACATCCATATAAATACTAGTAGCTCAAGTAAGTCTGGCATATAATTCATGCATGAAGTGAATCTCAGTGTGCGATTGAATGAGAGGCTTTTTGACCAACAGAACATGAACATTTTTTTTTTAATGTTCATTTCAGGCTGTAATTTCCCTCTGAAAACCATCTCTGCTTTACAAGTCACATGACAAAGTAATGGATTTTGCCTGAATTGGGTGCTGGACAGACATATTGATTGAAATTCGCCTGAAACCCCCGGCCTGTTATACCCATATAAATATTTATTTTATAATAAAATGATAATTAGGTGTGAAATGACTGGTTCTGAAATAATAATTGCCTGCAACAAGCATATAAATAAGAGCACATTTCAAAACACTGTTCAAAAACCTGCCAGAATCTCCCATAAGTTAAAAGGTACATTTTATGTGCTTTGACTGATTTTGTGAGAGAAAAGGGGAAAAAAGAGGTAGGAAAAATGGTTTAAACACCATTAAGCACTCGTAATTTCCAATATTATCTAGCTATTTAGGACAGATGAAGATGAGACATATACAGTAACACAACAGGAGCTTGTTTTAATTACATTAACCTATACATATCTGTAACAACTACAATTAAAAATTGTCAGATACAATAAATTTAAATTTGTCACAAGAGTTCCAGTGACAGACCTGTGTTCAGGACCCCTAGGCGTGACTTTTTAACGCACAGTTAAAAACTGTTTGCCCAATGCATCAGATCAATCGACACATTTAATTCTTTGCATTTGTAAAAGTAGACATGATTTTATGAATATTTATAGGCTACTATTATATTTTGGAATAACTAACCCCACTCCTACCCTAAACCTACCCAATTCTCAACAATATAAAACACGTAACAGGCAAATAAAAGCACAGTCACAGGCATTTTACTGCAAAAACTGACCAAAAACTGTATAAAAGTATTAACTCATGTTGCATTCCAAATCTTCTGAAGTCAAACGATATCTTAATGTGAAGAACAGAGTTGATCTTAATGGTTTAATCGCTGAAATGATGATCCATCCCGCTGCTCCGTAAAAACACATACACACCACATATCCCATTCAGAAGATACACCCAACTCTTTAGCATGGCACAATCGGTCACGAGACACACAAGAGCCAATAGCATTTTACAATCAAAGCTGGCATAGTGACACAATTGGTCACGAGACAAACGAGAGCCAATGCTGTCAAAGCTGACATAGTTTTTCTTCAGGCAGCAATTTTTGAAGTGTTCATGATCTTCGGTGGATGGACTCAACACTGATCGCTTTTAGGGATTTTCTTCACACAAATCAATCGTTTGGCTTCGGAACACTAGGAATACTTGTACTTTTTGAATAAATTGTGGCTGCAGTCGTATATGCCTGTTATATCCTGTTTTTTTTTATAATACACAAATGTGGCAAAATAATAACCCAATATATAATTTCATCATGACAATAATCATGCCCAACGCATCTGTATATGACGCTAAAGGTTACTAAATCGGGCGGCAGTGGCTCAATGGTTCGTGTAGGTTGTCTACAAACCGGAAGGTTTGTGGTTCAATCTCTGGTTCCACCTGACAAGTGTCCATGAGCAAGACACCTCACCCCAGCTGCTCCTGATGAGCTGGATGGCGCCTTGCATGGCTGACACTGTGGTCGGTGTATGAATGGGTGAATGTGAGGCAATATGTAAAGAGCTTTGGATGGCCATAGGTCTGTTAAAAGCGCTATATAAATGCAGTCCATTTACCATTTACCAAATCAATGGAGTACTACGTGTCAAAAAACTACGCTAAAGGGGTACCCTGTGCTTTAAAAAGTGAAGCAGAAGGGAACTGACCAAGTGTCAATATGTGACGAATAGGAGTGAGACCATGTTGTGAAAAATTTATTGTATTTAAAAAACAAACAAAAAAAACATAGACTGTCACTGCACTTTACTTTTAATACAGGAAGTAGTTTTCCTTTTATCCAATTATCATCTGATCTGACACATTCTGGTTTGAATGGACTTACCTTTAAATGGGAAGATGCCAACAGGGGTGTATTTTCAGCTTTACAGAAAAAGTAAGGTGAGTAATGTTTAATGTATCATTCTTTTGCTCTGGGTTCTATGCCTGCTGTGTTTATAATGTCTGATTTGACAATTGACATCGGTCTGTGTAGTGTAGGCTTTATGATCTGCCTGTTTTACCTTTTGTGGTTTGTATATCATAATTTGTTTTGGTCTGATTGCGCAAATGTCTGTGTGTTCAATTGAATATTGTAGAGTGCTGTTGCTGTGGATGTGAGGGATAGGTTGGCCCGCCCTCACATCATCTTACGAAAATTAACCATGATTTTACAAAAAATAAAAAATAAATTAAAGAATTAAGTAAAGAATGGTTATTGAAGTTAACAATTGTAACCACAAATAAAAACCAATCCTATAGATTATTATTGTAAATTATTTTATTAAGAAAACAAACTTTTTGTTTGCAGAAACAACTTTATTAAAGTTTACGAGAAAAAAATAAATCCCGCAACAGTGTTAAAGATGTGTGACCATCAGGTGGCCAAGGGGATGAATAACATCTAACTAATTGTTTGTCTATCAATGAAAAAAAAAATCATCATAATTTACCAATTGAATGCTTTTGCATTTATTTTGTGTGTGTGTGTGTGTGTGTGTGTGTGTGTGTGTGTGTGTGTGTACGCGCATGTGTGCCGGATAACCGTAAAATAACCTCTGATTCTGCAACCAGTCAGTTACACCACACAATTTAAGCTGAAGTACAGACGTGGCTCCTGAGCCGATAAGGTAGGGGCAGCGAAATCACAGCAAAGCTAATTAGCCAACAAAAATTGGGCGGTAGTCCATATCGCTCGGCTCCAGAGAAGCCAATCTCTCTGGGCCCCAAGGGTGCAAACTTGCAGCCTGAGCTGCCTGACATGGCTTGCCATTGATAGCTAAAAGGGTTCAAGTGATTTCCAAGCAAAATAAAAAAGCAGAGAAACAGAAAGAGGGGGTCTGGAAGTCCTTTACAAGGCAGCCAGCCAGCTTGATGTGTAATGCAAAACAGTTTCTGATTCTTGCAATGCGTTTCATTTTCTGTGGAGTATGAAATTAAATTCAATGTATATGGAATATATAAAACCCCAAGTGACCTTGAAAATATTGTAAGGTACATAATCAATGCACATGCAGCAGGCTCTCACATCCTCCAAACTTGCTGAGAGAACTAAGGGTTAAATGGTTGTGATCTTGACCTTTCACCCTCAAACATTAAAGAGTAGAACCTTATTGTCTCTATGATAGAGTTAAATGTAACCAACAGACATGAGGTACTACTGACGAGTTACATGAGGCTGATGATGATTTCAGATGTGAACACTGCCATGTCAGTGTCATTTGCGATAACCTTCTGTCACCTGTGCATTCATGTTGTAGATAGCATGAATGTAATTTCATGCATATTTATTATTCAGCAATGCCAGCTAAATGCTTCATTTTACTTCTCAATAGCTCATTAGTGACACAGTAACTAGGTCCACTGTCTGATTTTTAGCTGTGCGTACCAATTAAATGAAAGTCACATTGAAATATACAGACAAAACAATCTTAGATTAGCCCGTGTAGATGAACCGCAGTAGAGACAGTTGGGATTTGGGAAATGGTGAGCTACAACAAGAATAATTGGATTGTGGCAGGCTCTCAGGCATAATGCCAATAATTTTAAAGCTGCTTTATTATTTATTTATGCTTTTTCAGATTTAGACATACTTTTCATTTGCCAATGCGTGCTTTGAGATAATACTTCATGGTTGAGCCAAAAATCAATAGTCACCTTTCTGAAGATGGCATTAAAATATATCTGACCAACTCGATTGGCAGGAGAACAGCATTTAGGATTGACCCAGTGGTAAAACATGGCTGATATTTGAAGCTATTTATGACGACGTAGTGACTATTCTGGTACGTTTTAAATAGAGTAGCCACAGATGGGCTAAAGTATATCAGTTCTTTTACGTTCTATCCAGCTGGTCACATCCCAAAATACTGCCCTGTGTGTGTAATTTTTCCAGAACAAGGGCATTTTGTATGTTAGTGTATCTATTTAGGATGCATAAGTTATGTAAATGTATGTGTTAGGCCTGACAAGACATTACCTGTGTTAGTGTATGTATTGGATGGTCCAGTTCACCAAAATTCCTTCGTTGTTCACACTTGGGAGGTTTGGCAACTTGGCAACTCTTGTGCGATTGCTCTATTAGTGCGGTTCTTTTGATTAAGTGTGAACATTGCCATACAAAGTTCCAAACCCTGGTGCGCACCAAACAAGCGGACAGAGACCCCTGAAAAGGTGGGTCTCGGTCCGCTTCCAGTCGAACTGTGTGGTGCGGTTTGACTGAAATATGAACACAACATGGACCAGAGACATCCACTCTACACGCACTTTGAACTTCCCCAAGCACTTCCCCCTGGGGAATCCCTGTCGCCATGTTTAAGTGCATTCCACTTTGTCAAGTGGACGAGGAATGTTTATATATGGACAGACCCTTGTCCCCTCAATTTTGACAGAGGAGAAAGTCTACTCTGATGTACACTTCAAGCAGCTCAATATCCCAAAATTCCACTTGATTGTGACGTAACAATTGTATGATATATTCATTATTTTGAGAATTAATCGCATATGTGTATAATATATTAATTGTTGAGATTTAATCACATAATAACCTACTTGTTGCTACCTTATGTTCACAGTCAATGTTTATTGAACTTTTTTTCCGTTTGTGTAATTTTGTTTCTTCAACAGCTCATATACCTATAGGATTTTACAACCCCAAATCAGAAAAAGTTGGGACAGTATGGAAAACGCAAAAAAAAAGAAAGAAAAAAGAAGTGATTTCTAAATTTACTTTGACTTGTATTTCATTGCAGACAATATGAACAAAAAATATTTCATGTTTTGTCCGGTCAACTTCAAGTCATTTGTAAATATGCATCCTTTCCTGTCATTCAAACTTGCAACACATTAAAAAAAAAGTTGGGACAGAAAAGCATTTACCACTTTGTAATGTTGCCATTCCTTTTCACAACACTTAAAAGACATTTAGGGACTGAAGACACCAAGCGATGAAGTGTTTCAGGTGTAATTTTGTCCCATTCTTCCTGCAAACAAGTCTTAAGGTGGGCAACAGTACGGGGTCTTCATTGTCGCATTTTGCGCTTCAAAATGCGCCACACATTCTCTTTTGGAGACAGGTCGGGACTGCAGGCAGGCCAGTCAAGTACCCGTACCCTCTTCCTCCGCATCCATGACTTTGTAATGTATGCAGAATGTGTTTTTTTTTTTATTTGCGTTTTCCATACTGTCCCAACTTTCATACTTTCCATACTCTGTGTTTGGGCCAAATTCCAAGCTCGGACCCCTCCCCCCAGACAGCACGCCAAATACGCATTTAAATTTACTCTCCATAAATTATAAGTGAAAACTCGTGAAATCGTCTCCATTGTGAATTCCAAGTGAACAAGGGCTTAGTGTGTTTCATTTCAACCTCCACCATTAGTGGGCACTCGTGCAACATAAACAATGACGCACATCCGATCGCCCATTACAGTTCGATACAAGGCGTATCCTTGCAGCATATCTTTAGTTGTGTGCAACGGAGGAATTCCTGACACTGTTTTGACTCATCTACACATTTTAATAAAGCTCTGTAGGAGTTCTGGTCAAAATACCATCATATGTGCAAACAACAAGCGCATTTAGCAGAACACAGCATTGTTTTGGATGTTCATTAAGATTCGACGCAAAATACCTTCTTTTTTTATATTTAGGTTTGGTCTCAAATAACAGTGGCTATGTTTACATGCAACCAAATAATCCATTAGTAATCGGATTGACAGCTCAATCGGACTAAAAGCATTCATGTAAATGCCTTAATCTATCCGATTGAGCTCGATCCAAATGAAATTTAGTTTGGAAGGGGTGTTTTATTCCTTTTCTAATCCAATTTGATAGGACATGCAAACACTTGATCGGATTGAATACCGAAACTGGAAAGTACTGCACATGCAAAAACATAGAAATGGGATAATGACGTGTGACGCGTGGAACGAGATGTTGTAGTTGTTGAATGATGTGTCATGATTGACGGTCGTGTCATTCTAAAACTATGCTATCCCTCATTATCTGTGAAGTGAAGCAGGACATAGTCCCATCAGTCCATTTATACTATTAAAGGCAACTGATTTTGGTTGCGTGTAGGGGCATTTTTACTGCATATTAACTGCAGCACGTAGATAAATATTAAGTCTGCTGTTTAAAACAAAGAAAATGAGCAATATAGGACAATAGTAGCCTATGTGCAAATAGGAGGAAACACGCTGCAGTGTGCGCAAGTCAAAACGTAATTCCAATATGAAGCTTGTGTCATATAAACACGCACATCAACCCGATCACTGTATTTAGCGTTCATGTAAAAACTACATTCAGATTCATCAATCAGAATGAATTAATAAATAAAAAAAGAGTTGTGCATGTAAACATAGCTAGTGTGAACGCTAAGCAAACCAGGACAAAATGTATTATTTTCTTTTTTTGTTCTGGACTAAAACAACCAAGAGAACTTAACTACAAGTGACTCGCAGAAAGGGGTACATTGTAGCAGTAGCGCACAGAGACACAGACACACACACATCAACTAGTCGGCCATGTATATTTCAGCAATGCAGGGCAATACAATAGAGAATTCAAAGTGGCAGAAGTGAGCACGGTTATTTCCAATTCATCTGGGTGCAGTTACATCAGGACACGCGTAACTCTGCAGCCGGTGTTAACTCTCATGTCAAGGGAGTGACTCTGTGTACACACTTAGGAGACTTAGATAGCAACACAAGATACATAAAAGGCAGGCTTCATTTCTGCTTCATTTCATGCCATTTCCACAGGAATATACTTTAAACGTAAACAGAGTGGGAAGTATCCTGTCTCAACCCCACTCTATTTGTCTCTTATTCCCTTTATGAAATTTTAAACCAGGTTGACAATGCCTGAAAAACTCAGCCTACCATGAAAGCAAAAGAAAACATGCTTGAGGATGTTGAGAGATACCATATGAAGGGATTGAAATAACATATTTCCATATCCCTTTTTAATTTTTAATATATATATAGTATAAGTTATATCTGTATAAGTTATACACACATTTTATTTTTTGAGGAATACATTTACAAAAACATATGTTGCACTAAGCGGAACAATTTTATTCAGGAAGTTAAATAGGAACAGGAGCTTTCTCACATGCATCAAAATATACATATAATAAAATATTTGTCCTGTTTTAAATATAGTTTTATATATTGATATTTATTAGATGCACATTTCAGACATATTTGCTTTCATTAAAACCCAGTTGAGTGAAATCATTAAGGGGGCATAACACAGTTTCTGCCAATCTCATATTAATCTTGAGTACTTATAGAGTAGTAATGCATCCTTCATATCTCCAAAGAGTCTTTAGTTTTAACATATTTATAAAAGACAGATACGCTGTACCGATTCTTTATGGAAATAGCTGAACTTGTGAAGGCTTGCAGTGGGCGGCGCTAAAGAATCTCAAGCACAAACACACCCCCCTGGATAACTTTCAATTCACTATACGTTTGTGTTGTTGACATTATATGCTCTTATAATTGTCAACAAAACAGACAATTGATGCAGTTTCACTCGAGTCATGACCGGGAACTAACAAACAAAAGAACTCCGTTTCTGCTCCGGAAAAAACAAACTGTATCCACCGTTTCCTTAATGCTGGGTTATTTGGGAAGCTGAACAAGGTTATCTTTCCCTCACAACCAAAAACACACTTCCTTAGTGACATTGTTGATTTTGTGGTCCAAAACAAAATGGCAGAATTGTCGACGGCTCCCGTAACCCGAACAAAGCTCATTGTTGATGCTCTCTCGCTCTGATTGATGCGTGCATGGGCATATCTGGGAGAAGTGCACATGCAAGGAATTCCGCCCTTTATGACGCCATACTCAAAAAAACAAAAAACTGGTTTGAATCCTGAAGGAATACATTTGGCACAGAAATAGTACATCATACGTCCGACTCTTTTAAAGAACTCTTTCAAACACTTTTAAAATGATTAGCATGAGAATCCTAGCCTAGAAATCTAGACGGACCTGTCTAGCAACTCTCCGTTGGCTTGCGAGCTTGAAAAACCAAACTCTAGTCAGGCCAATCACATTGCGTAGACTCAGTGGGCGGGCTTAAAATGACGGCATAATTGCAATTTGGTTCTGCCTGAATTCCCGGCTAACAAAGAATGGCATGTGTTCGGAGTTTTGCCGATCAGATACAGGAACAAAAGTTCAATCTATCAACTAGCTCCGCTTTGGGAAAATCTATGGGACTCATGTTGTCTCACCACTGACCACTCTCTCATGCTCTGGGTGGTGCTAGCGCTATTCTATTGCGTGCAGAGGGAATTTGAAAGACCATCATTTATCCCGCCCCTCGGATTGAGCCCTGCCAATGGTGTGTTCACAGACCCAACATCTTTATGTGGGTCTGGCTTGTCAGGCTATGAGAATCCAACTTAACAATGTAAATAATTCAGAAATTCAATTCAATTCAAATATATTTGTATAGCGCTTTTCACAATACACATTGTTTCAAAGCAGCTTTACAGAAAGTGCATTTCATAAATGTACATTGAAAAATGTTAGAAAAAGTTAATCAATCGTGTATTATTTTAGGCCGCTTTAACAGCGCTGGCGTGGAGTCGTCTCTTCACAGGCGTCGAGTCGTCTCATCACAGGTGTTGGGGCATCTGAAGTCTCCATGAGAGGCTGGATACAAACTGGAGCTGACCAACTATTTACCTCGGGACTAGTGTCCCGAGATAATAACAGAAAAGCAGATGGGAAATAATTAGCATAGCTGCTGTTCAGAATATTAATGCTTTTGATCCGATTTAACAGTAGTATAAAAGGTAGTTATAATGTGAATGCTTGGCTAAAGAGATGCGTCTTTAATCTAGTTTTAAACTGGGACAGCGAGTCTGAACCTCGAACAATATCAGGAAGACTATTCCAGAGTTTAGGAGCTAAATGTGAAAATGCCCTCCCTCCTTTAGTGGACTTAGATATCCTAGGAATGACCAGAAGCCTCGAGTTTAGTGATCTTAAAGAGCGCGATGGATTGTAGGGGCGATAGAAGATCCGTTAAATACACTGGAGCTAAACCATTTAGGGCTTTATAGGTCAGTAGCAATATTTTATAATTGATACGGAACTTAATAGGTAACCAGTGTAGAGATGATAAAATTGGTGTTATATGATCATATTTTCTTGACCTAGTAAGAACTCTAGCAGCTGCGTTTTGGACTAACTGTAGCTTGTTTATTGAGGATGCAGGACAACCAGCTAATAAAGCATTACAGTAATCTAGTCTCGAGGTCATGAATGCATGAACTAACTTTTCTGCATCAGAAATAGATAACATGTTACGTAGCTTAGCAATGTTTCTAAGGTGGAAAAATGCTGTTCTTGTAACATATGAAATATGATTTTGAAAGACAAGTTGCGGTCTAATATAACACCCAGGTCTTTTACTGTAGTGGATAAAGTGACAGGACATCCTTCCAAGTTAAAGTTGTATTGTGAGAGGTTTTGTGGGCCGTTTTTTGGACCAATAAGTAATACCTCTGTTTTATCTGAATTTAATAGCAGAAAATTACACGTCATCCAGTATTTAATATCTTCAACACACGCTGTCAGTTTAGATAATTTAGCGTTTTCATCTGGTCGTGATGAAATATATAATTGAGTGTCATCAGCATAACAGTGGAAATTAATTCCATGTTTTCTTATAATATTACCAGTGGCAGCATATATATTGAGAATAGCAGAGGGCCTAACACAGATCCTTGCGGCACCCCATAGTCTACTGACGTTATCTTTTTCCCCATTTAGACAGACAAAATGGTAGCGGTCTGATAAGTACGATCTAAACCAGTTTAATGCCTGTCCCTGAACACCAGTGTAATTTTGAAGTCGATCTAAGAGTATTTTATGATCTATAGTATCGAACGCAGCACTAAGATCGAGTAGAACTAATATTGAGGTACAGCCTTGGTCAGAAGCTAGAAGTAAATCATTTGTGATTTTAACGAGCAGTTTCTGTGCTATGGTGTGGTCTGAATCCGGATTGAAATTTTTCATAGATATCATTTTCTTGCAAGAAAGAGCACAATTGAGCAGACACAACTTTTTCTAGTATTTTAGACATAAATGGAAGATTTGAAATGGGTCTGTAATTTGCTAGGTTATTATGATCTAATTGTGGCTTCTTAATGAGAGGTTTTATGACTGCCAACTTGAATATTCTTGTAACATGACCTAAAGATAAAAACGAGTTAATAATATTGAGAAGAGGCTCTTCCACTACAGGTAACAGCTCTTTCAGTAGTTTAGTGGGTATTGGATCTAATAAACATGTTGTTGGTTTAGATGCAATGATAAGTTTATTTAGCTCTTCCTGTCCTATAGTTGTAAAGCGGTGTAGTAGTTCTTGAGGGGCGATAATTGAGGTTGAATCATAAGACATCATTAAAGGTTGTACATTTACAATTCTGTTTCTGATGCTTTCTATTTTCTCAGTGAAGAAATTCATAAAATTGTTACTACTAAACTGTAACGGAATATTTTGCTCAGGCGATGCTTGTTTTTTTGTTAGTCTAGCCACGGTGTTAAATAAAAAGCTTGGATTATTTTGGTTATTTTCTATTAGTTTGCGGAGATGCTCAGCCCTGGCTGCTTTTAGGGCCTTTTTATAACGTGACATACTATCTTTCCACGCGATTCTAAAGACCTCTAAATTAGTTTGTTTCCATTTACGCTCTAAGTTACGAGTTTCTCTCTTGATAACATGTGTAGCACTGTTGTACCATGGTGCTTTAGTTTTCTCTCTAACCTTTTTTAATCTAATTGGTGCAACATTTTCTAATGTACTAGAGAAAATGGTGCTCATACTGCTAGCATTTCCTCTAGTTCAACTGTTTGTTTGGGTTCACTGAGCAGCTGAGACAGATCAGGTAAGCTATTTGAGAATCTATCTATAGTGGTTGGAAGGATCGTTCTGCCTGGTCGATAACGTGGCGCAACATGACAGATTTCAGCAGTACGCAGTATACAAGTTACCATGTAATGGTCAGTGACATCATCACTTTGTGGTATAATATCTATATCGGTTGGGTTGGTTCCATGTGATATAATTAAATCTAGTGTGTGATTAAGACGATGAGTCGGACCAGTGACGTTTTGCTTGTCTCCAACAATTAATAGATCTGTAAAAGCAGCCCCTAATGCATCATTTGTTTTATCTACGTGTATGTTAAAATCTCCAACAATTAATGCTTTATCGACATTGACCAATAGATCTGAGAGAAAGTCTGCAAACTCTTTTAGGAAATCAGCATAGGGCCCTGGAGGTCTATATACAGTAGCCAAGGCTAGAGATAAAACGGTTTTCTTTCTTACATCTAAGAGCGTAACATTTAGCACTAGTACTTCAAACGAATTAAACCTGTGACCTGTTTTCTGAGTAACATTTAGAATATCTCTATAGATTATTGCAACACCGCCGCCACGACCAATCAGACGGGGCTCATGCTTATAACAGTATCCTGGTGGAGTAGACTCATTTAGACCGAAATAATCATTTGGCTTAGGTTTCAGTAAGGCAAAGTACATGAAACTATTATCTGTGACCATTTCATTTACAATAACCGTTAGGTGTGAGCGATCTAATGTTTAGAAGACCTAGTTTTAGAAATTGTTTTTGTTCACTAATATTGAGATTTTCTGGTTTAATCACAATTAGATTTTTCCTAGATCTTACAGTAGATTTAAAGTTTGACCTCACTAAACGAGGAATAGACACAGTTTCTATATAATGTTCTACATTTGTACTTATGTCAAATAAGTTAGGACAGCAAAGACTGTGATTTGAACTTTGACTTACTAGTCATATGGTGGTGTGTAATGCCCTGGAGATGTTGTCCGACAGTAGAAAGGGCCATATAAACCCTCTTTTAATATTAAAACTGTTTTGCTATGCAACTCACTATATAAACAAATTCCATTTATTTTCTATAATAACATACTGGCTGATGCATCATTATCCTGCACATGTTAAACATATATCTAAATATGTTTAAAAATGTAAATATATTAAACAGCACTAAATCCACATTGTCCTTAAAAGGATGAATCAAATTAAAAGAAAAACTGTGCATCACAGGTTCCACAAAAATATTAGGCAGAGCAGCTGTTTTCCAGTTTAGGGAGCCATGTTTCAGGAGCACCAAATCATCATATTAGAAGGATTTCTGAACGATCTTGAGACACTGAAGACCGAAGTAATGCCTGCTGAAAATTCAGCTTTGCAATCAACACATTTGAAATGTATTTAAATTGGTTAGACACGCAGGAAAAACGCCAGTAGCATTTATAGCGTTCAATGGCATCCTCCAACCATCCAACAAACATGAAGTCACAGCAGAGGCAAAGGTCTTTAGAAATTCATGAATCTCACAGCTGTATCGAGTCAGGTGGGAGTCTTGTGATGCAATATACTGATGTTGAGTGGAGAATGTCCTCTCTCATACAAGTCTTGGGTGTAATTTAATCAGATGTGTAACATTAAGGAGACCGTCATGGAAACTAAAGCAGAGGATTCTGAATAATTCATTTATCCTACATGTTCTGATATTTCAGTAGCAGCAGCATCATTCAGAATTTCCAGAAGGGAATATTAAATATGCCAACCAAGACTCAATATTTTAAAACCTTTTTAGAGTGGGAGGGAAGGGAAAAAAAAGTGTCCTCCAGTTGTTCTGAAGATGTTAATATCAGCACTAACCTCCTTACATTCATAAACTGGCATGTTCTCTAGTGCTTTACCTCCTCATGCCACTTCACTTTCAGATGTCCTGTGTTCCTGCTCTAATTACTCCCGTGGTTCACACTTTGAACGAAAAGCACATTGACTGAATAATCAATCAGCCTCAATCCTCCTGCTTCCTCTGACATCAACTATTTCGGCCTGCTGGTCCACATGATTAAGGAAGTGCTGTGCTCTCACGCTGCATCGATAGGGTTGGTGAGCTTTCCCCTACTTCTGCCCACTTGTTCAATCACACGGCTGGTCAAGGAAGACGGTATTGTAGGTTATCTAAAACCCACAAAAAAGCTTGATGGATAGTTACCAATTAATCATTTAGGGGCACAAGCTCAGCCGGGGCTTGTTCCAGTCCAAAGGAAATTAAGCATTGCCCCGGCCTGCCTATTATTCATTTAGGTCCTAATTACAGTCTAATGGGTCCTCATTATGTTAATAGAACACAGATCCTTGAATGGCATTCCCCTCCCTTTAAATGGTAATAAAGCAGGAAGCCATTTTATAGAGTTTTGAGCAAAGGCATAAATTAGCTAATTATTGTTCTCTTAGGCCCCAAGTTGTTTTTGTTTTATTTAACATTTTGTTACTTATATAGCAGTCCACAGGCTTTTTTTGTTTGCTTATGGTAAACATGTAGTTGTTAAATGATAGATTTACAGTAATTTAGCTTTTCTTCTATTGCAATATGTTAAAATTATATTTATTCCTTTGTCAAAACTGTTTCGTTCACGCCGACATAATGAACTTTTCTGCATCTGTGAGAGTGTGGGCGGGCATTTGATATCGCAGCTCTACTTCCTGCTCTCTACTGTGCAGACTCCGGTCCCGAAGTCACTACTGAGCAGACTCGGTCCCAAATCCCATGTTCGAATCTTGGCGGCTTCATTTTTCTTCAGTGGAAGGTAGTAAAGACGCGTCATCCATATTTTTTGGTCTCAACTGAAAAATGCGAACAAATAAAATGCTGCGCTGCCAAAACACTTTCAAGCGCCCACAGCAAGGCATTTTAGCAGAGTGCCTAGCGTCTTCAATTGGCTTAAAATGCTTTGGTGGACACACGGCCTTACTGTCACTTTTGATCAGTATAATGTGTCCATGCTGAAAAAAATAAATACAACAAATAAAAATAATAATAATTGTATAATTATAATTATTATTATGTTAAAGTAATTTAGAGTCTTGGCTGGTTGTGAGTGCAGAATAGTAAGGCTACAGTGTAAGTGTAATGATTGACATGCTGTTGATGCGTTTTCTGTCCTGCCCAGTCATGTATGTCTTCCCTTTTCACATGTCATACAAGGAACATCTGTGGCTCACTCATGCTTTGGAATCCAAAATGACAACCCTGCACCCTATGCACAGCCAGCGGCACAGAACTGGCACTACAGACAGCATATGGGCTCTGGAGTCTTGACAGTCTTGCATGTGTTCTGTTTATTAAGTTTAATGTCAGCACAGCATATGTTAGGATTGCTTGATGCCATTCATTTTTGTTGGGTCCTCTAGACCAATTAGATTGGATTGAAATGAATTAAGTAGCCTCATTCGAAAATGGTTATGGTGGCATGTTATGGCATTATTTAAAAATGAGTGTAATGGTTGATTATATAGATGTTACATGAATTGGGTCACATGACACTACAAACCTAGCAGCTCTGGTGGCACCTGCCCTGGTTTGCAATGCAGCACAGCTTGTGACCTCATTGAAAGTTAAGAAGTGAGTGAGTGAGATGCATTTTCTGTATATAACCTCATAAACCTACAGTCAATTCTCTGTGTTTATGACCAGAAGTGACAGACCAATTCTGCTGCCTCACATTAAAAAAAGCATAGTCTGTCTTGTGAAAAAGAAATCAATAATTTCACCTGCTTTTCATTTCATGTGGGCCGGGGATTGAGGTCATATCCTTCCAAATAGCAATATGTCAGAGATTTATTAGTCTTTTTCTTATAGTGACAGAACAGTGAGTGAAAATATTAAATGGAGGGGGCATTACCAGTATTTCTGTGACTGTGACGTTAGCACAAATCAAGATGGTGAATGCTGTGTAGTTGGACATGACACTATGAAATGGTTAAATAAATATTTTCAAAGAAAAGGGAGAAAGGAAGAATTAAAATGGAAAGATTTGCTCTAGCTCGATTCAATGTTACCTTGAGACTGTGCATGTTTGCTTGGCACTGCCAGGAATGCTAACTACAGCCCTGTGTGCTAATTTATGCTGACACACACGGGCTGTCTTTGTAGAGCGCCAATGAAATTCTCTTTTACTTTCCAATTCCAACACAGCAGTACCAGCAAAAAAACAAAAAACAAAAAGAAGATTCTTTCATTACATGCAAAAGTGAAAAATATGCTAAATAGCAAGCTTTAACTGTACAGTTGAATACATAGCCAGCAAGTAATTTTACCATCTCGATTGGCTATAGACCCAATATAGTCCAGTTATGAGTAACCCACTTCTAGCCAAAATAAGCTTTTGGTTACATGATGTATTCCATCATGTAAGCCAACAGTGATTACAAGGTGTTTGGATTCATTTCTTTGATATTTTCATGTCCTAGATATAGGGAAGATGTCTATTACATTTTTTACTGACAGCCCAAATTTTGCCTTGTTTTAGACTAGACGTCAGCGCTGTGTTTGAACGGCTATAGGCGTCTTTTAAATGCAAAATTGCTTGCTGGGTACTGTATGGAGAGAAGATGCAACTGGTAGAAATACTGGTCAGAAAGCATCCTATTTACAGAAGAGTTTGAATGTAAAATGTCTAAGAAATATGTGAGGTCCTTTGGTCAGATGTTCTTGCTCATTTTGCAGTGTTTGAACAGGTGAGTACCAGTCCACTTGGAACTCTGGTTTTAAAGATGGCCAATACTAATTAGGCATTTTAACTGATGCTTTTAAAGTGACTTCAAGTACTTGAAACAAGACACTTCCACAACCGTTAAGTGTCTTATTTAAGGACACAGTGATAGAGGTTCATGGGTCCTTCAGGTCATGAGGCATTTGAACCTTTAATGATACACTATGTAGGATTTTTGCAGTGAAACATCCAAAAACCACCAGGCCAGTGTTATATATTTTGTTCTGTTGAGTTCTTACAAAATCCCAAATGTTTCCAACTATTTGTAAATTGTGAGGAAAATCGCTATTTTTACCAATGAATCCGGACATTGTGTGAGTATAGCGTGTGAGGAAGTCGCCTGTCAATTGCGTCATATCTGCGTTACCCTGCAGGAAATAACTATATCTATAAACTATATCTGCAGAAAAACTTTACTCTCACTGGAGTGTGAACAAGTGTCACAACAGCCGCCAAGCGAATGCACAGAGTAACTCCATAACATAATTTTAAACACACTTAAATGTATCTAATATAATAAACAGAGCTGCCTTACCTCATACTCACGACCGGAAAAGCGGAGATTGCGCCGGCAACTTTATCCCGTCATAATAAAAGTCCTGCTACTCGCGAGCAGTGTGTTTTGCTTAACAATCGCTCCAGTGGCTCAGCTCCCACAGCACTCGCCCCTGCTCTGCTTCATACTACTGTAAAGTTAATAATCGCATCCATGAAACATGATTCTGCCGAGTCCTGTCGGTGAAGACAACTTGTCCCAAGATTCTGCGCTCAAACGTGCCGTCATCAAACTACGCCTTTGTTTTGAACAGGCGCCCTCTAGCGGTTGGAAAAGCTGCATAGTGTACCTTTAATCTTTCACTAACCAGCCAGGGTCTTAAACAAATTCAAAATCGTCCCAATACCCATTTGTAATCTGTCCGAAACCATAGTGGATGTTATCGATTGCACTCATGTACAAAACTGATGTACGCTCAACGGCTAGAGAATCCCAATAATGCACTGTGAAATTCTCACACCTGAGTCATTCATCCATCCATCCATTCTTCAAACGTTGGTCCAATGTGGCTACAACATAATATCATACAGGTATACTTTCCTTTCCATGACAGAGTTCAAGAGAAATCTTTTTCTCTTACTACTGGAGCCAGTTTGATGAATTTCTAAAAAAATATTAAACCGCTACCACAAACTATGCAGAAGTGGCGTTCCGTAACGTTCAGTGTCCGAATTCACTCCATTTTCTTTTTTTTTCAGTGCCTCTAATGAACTATATTAGTGAAATAATGTAGGGAATAGTGAATGAGGGTTTGCTGGACGATTTCGGACATGGATAATGTGTCATGGTTTGGTAAAAGTAGTTAGCATGGTACAGTTAGTGTAGTTTAAAAAGTTTGGTGTTTTGTGGCCATTTAAAACAGTATACATATGAAGAGTTCAGATGCAAAAGCCTCTAAATCCGTCTGATGTTCTTCTTTAAAATAAGCATTTTTGTCAGGGTTCCGTGTATAGGTTTTTACCTAAGTACCGGAACTTCTGAATGGGCTGAGGCTGGGATTTGAAAGTTTTAGAAGTGAAAGTATTTTATGAATGTATGCTATATGCAGAGAGCATTCACTCAGTATCGTAATCAAATTTTTGACCAAGTGGCTTTTAGAGGCTTTTGCATCTGAACTCTCAACCCGATCTCATGGCAATTCGTACATATTTTACGAGGTGGCTAATTCGTACAAATTTGAATGACCTCACTAAATGAATTCATAAGATTTTTACTAAATCGTACATATTTGTGAGTTGGCAAATTCGTATGAATTGCGAATGACCTACCTCAACCCTGCCCTAAAAAGCAAAACAAATTTCATACATGATTGATTGATTGATTGATTGATTGATTGATTGATTGATTGATTGATTGATTGATTGATTGATTGATTGATTGTAATCTGGTAAACATATCAATTAGTAAAATATAAAATCCGGTACACTACTCAAGTCTGCATCATAAAAATATTTGAATAAGCAACATTTCAGTCAATTGAACTTCATCAGGCTTACAAAAAGTGCATACATTTAAGAACACAATTTAGAGTACAATCAGCTATAATAATCACTGTATAATTTGGAATGCATGAAATAATGAATATAGCATACAATATCTAGTCACATGGTCACTCACAGCTGGGCTGACTGATTTAAAACAACAAAGAAACAACAAGACCGTGAATAGATGTTAAATGTGACCCTTTTGCTTACCATCAGTCACTGTTGTGATCTCTCATTAGTTCTCAATACATCTGCCAAGCATTAGAACAATCTCTTATAATTACTCTTTTTGTTTAACAAGGCTCATTGCTCATCCAGTAGTTTGTTAGGGACTCCTTTGTGTTATTTAATGACAAGCCTGCAGCACCTTCATTGTTTTAATGTACGGTTGTTCTGATTTTTCTTTCGCTGATCTACCTAAAAATTGTTTTGAGGCATCCTCGCATTATTATCCCTTTATTTAGAAATTTCATATCTCTTGTGAGTTATTGTTCCAGATGTGCAAAATTGCCAGATAAATCAGCCCAGACAAGGGAGGGGTATAGATGCCCCTGCCATCCAAGCTATACTATATCCATCAAATGAGAGACACTAATGAAAGTCGTCCTAGGGATAAAAAAGAATCTCCCCATGTGTCCTCTTTTCACATAAGCATTTATTATCTTAACTATGTCATCTCATATGTGATTTCTGCTTATGTACCTCCATCCTTCACCAAACTCATAATGTGAGAGAAAATGCAACGGGCCAAATAACAGACGTGGCTGCCATGTCAAACGCTGAGGTTATGTGCCTGGTTGACAATGTCAACCTACTCCTCATTCTAATAGAGGCTTGAGATTTTAAAGAGCTGTTGAACATCTCATCGCAAGGCTGTTTTCCTTCCCATCGCTTACAAGAATACTTGATTTTGGGTTAAACACAGAGCTAACCGAATGGTTTGGCCTGATGTTCATTGTTGTGTAATTTGATGAGGTGGATAATATATAAAGGTCAAGGTGATTGTTTCATTAATCTTAGATGGACTTAGATTAATTAGGATTTTTATACTATATTTTGAATCTGTTATACCAGGTTACAGATTTGAACTCAGGTTGATGAGGGATAGGAAGAGGAATTTATTGAATTGAAATGAAAAAGACATTAAAAAATGCCACACAGAATTTCACATTCTAATGTAAAACATAATTATGATTTGTAATGGTGTCTAATTATGCTTGTTTAAACTGTATATTATAGATACATCTAAATTTAGAGAAGTCTAGCTTCCTACTTTCTAATCAAATCTACTGAAAGTACCTGGTAAAAGCAATTGATACGCATACACACTTTCTCAGTGATAATTAAAAATACATTGATATGTCTAGGAAGGAATTCTCTGTTCAAGTCTAAAAGGAGCACAATTCTGTCTAGTATAAAGTATTAAAATATCTAACTGTAGTGGAAAATGTTCCATCAGAAAAAAATATTTAATTGCTCCATGTTAAACGGCATGACCATGAACAAGACGTTTTACCTCAGGTGGACTGTAGTTTGCAAAATGGCACATAACTAAATAAGCAGCTTAGTTTGACATGTGTTGGTATAGAGCAAAGGTAACCACATCCTGGGGATATATGGCATAAATGTGCACACACATACACTTATTAGTTTTCTTCAAATCAGTGTCCTAATTGTAATTCACAAGGAAATTAATCCCAAATTGGTTAAAACCTCTTTAGAACTTTTTCTAGGCACTGTTTACTTTGAACCAAAAACAACTGCATCCTTATTTGGCCTTTTTGTGTTTTGCATCAGAGTGGGGAAGAAAAAAAAGGCTGGTCTTGTAAGATACTTAAATTTGACACATGTCACTTTAATCACCTCACAAGCAAATCCTAGGCCAGCCCAAATTGTCTGTCATCACTCTGTAGTTTCATCTCAGGACATGTGCTTTTATTCCTTTATTAAAAAAAAAAAAAATGAATCACTCATCATGACGTTTCCAAAATTGCCTTTGCTGAATGCCACATTAATGCTGCTGAGGGAGCAGGTTTAAATGTCAGAGACTGGGATCTTCTTTTGAGCAAAGGGGATGTAAGTTGACTACAGAGAATGTCACACTGTCTTACTCCCTTCATAACGGGAGGAGCTCAAACACATTCAGTGTATTTTCATGGAGAAAACACGATCTTCATATCTTCATAGAGCATTACCATATGGGGCAAGATGATGCATGTACAATAGAGCAATAACAAGATTCTGCCTTTGATAAAATACTTTGAATTCATATGTTGTCCCCGTGAAAGACATTTCCAATGCATAATAATGAGAGGATCTGTATAAGTTGCTTTGGCATTCTCGTGGTACACATCACTTTCACATTAGAAAAGAAAAGGAACAAATATCAGGAAAAAGAAACTACTAGTTAAATGATAATCCCAAAAAACACATTATGTGTGTATAGATAAAGATGAAAACTCTTGGCATCAAATTAAGTAATTTATAAATGCATATAGCAGACTTTTCAACCGTAAATGTCAGCATAGATAACTCAATATCAGTTTTTAAATGTTAAAATGTGTAATTTTATGGGAGGCTTATATGTTAACTATTTTAAATGGCAAGGACATGGTGTTGCATGTGGCTGTTTTTATTTGGCTTGGTCCCCACATGAATCATGTTTTCCTCCTCTACCCTTGTGGACAGGGGTGATGATTTGCATTGGATTAGCATCTGTTGGTTAATCACAGAGGGCCGTGCATTTCCAGCTGAACGGTCTCCAAGTGACAGTCATTTATCAGAACGGCATTTGGATGAGAGTTGATTTCTGTACTGTGCCTAGACTACTGGACTCCATGTATCTATGCCCAGAACAAATATTGGTGTCACCTATCTCAAAGCAATGAGGCCCACGACTAGTATAGGAATGCAGGGAAGTGGAGTAGGGAAGGGAGGAGGGAAGCCAGGAAATTAAGGATTAGTGCTTTGATTCTCATGCAGCCCTTAAACGAGAGCTTTTAATCCACCCCAGCGTCATTACTCCAAGTTTTATGTAATGAGCAGAGTTGTCCCTTTTAGAGCCATCAATGAGGCCAATCAACACGTTTGCGATCATGGCTGAAAGTAATTAGGAACAATTCATCTCACACTTTTGTTGGAGCCAAGTTAAGCTGTAATTGTTTTCTCTCATTTTATTCCCTCTTTAAATTCATTAGAGACTGTGTACTCAAATCAGTGACAGCTACCCAAACGTGGCTAGTGTAATGAAACTATTGTTAGAATGCATAAATACTGAAGATCTCACTCGATGCTGTCATCTTGAGATATGTAAAAGTGCAGTTCATTTTGTTTGTCTTTGCATTAATGTTGTGCTATATCTTTAATCGATTAAAAGTTTCAAAAGAACTGCATGATATGCAGAATGTATAAATTTAATGACAGTAGTTCACTTTAAAATGAAAATTACCCCATGATTTGCTCACCCTCAAGCCATCCTAGTATATTCTATATGACTATATGACACAATTCGAGTTATATTAATACATATTCTGACATTTCCAAGCTTTATAATGGCAGTAATGGGGTCCATTGAGCTAAAAAAAAAGCACATCCATACATAATAAACATACTCCAACAAGGCCTTTATTAACTCCTGGATGTGCTTTTTTGAGCTTCAAACTCAATGGACCCCATCAATGACATTGTGAAGCTTAGAAGTGTCAGGATATTTGTTAATATAACTCTGATTGTGTTCATCAGAAAGAAGAAAGTATGATGTCTTGAGGGTGAGTAAATCATGGGGTAATTGCCATTTTAAAGTGAAGCTAGTTAGTTAAATTCAGCCATAATGGTTTTCATGTTGGATTGGTTTTGGTTTAGCTTTAGACAGCAATTTCTATAATCAGTTAAAATATGAATCATTATAAACACTACAAATTCTGACTGTTAAATGATTTATAAAGCCGTTTAAATGCAGCCTTTTAATGACTCGGATTTGTTTCTAATAAAAACAAATATTGTAAACAAATCATAAACAAAGACATACAGACAGCCAGATGCAGTCGGACAGATGGGAAATACAAGAATTAATAGGGTTTGGCATGGAAAGCTCACTTGACCAGTGCTAAAAGTGAATTGTGTTCAAGAGTGTGAGTTAACATTTAACAAGTGATGTATAAGTGTGAACTTGTGCCCACACTTTTTTCCCCCAATCATCTTCACTTTCTCAAGACACAGATGAAACCTTTTTCTGCACAATTTCACAATAAATCTGCATTGATTGCATCTACGTTCTGTGAAAGTGGATGTCATTCAACCTTTTCACAGCCCAAATGGTTAAGATTGACCCTCAAGATCATATACTTATCCTTTGTCCTTTAGCAGACTGGTTTTGACATTTACAGAGTGGAAATGTGATTTTCAAAGGCACTTTGAGCACCCCATGGTCTTGGCTCCTTGCTAAGTTATTCACAGGAAAGCATTTTTGACTTGTATGGTGATTTATCTTTATTTAGCATCTCTTTTTGTTTAAACTACCTACCTCTGGAACATTCACTGTAAATAAATATTGTTGGTTTAACTTAAAAAAGCAAGTAACCTGGTTGCCTTAATTTTGAGTTTATTGAAATAAAACATTTTTAGTTAAAACAATGAAGGAAAATGGTTAAATAAATATAGAAACGCAAAATAGTATTGTATCTGAACCTCATAAATAAAATTAAAAAGTGTGATTTAATGAACAAATAAAACACACAATTACACAATATGTTTACAAAATATATTAATAATATTTGAATAAAGGGTGATGTCGATTCTGAAAAATATTCATTCATTGTTCATTGTATTAACTCAAAATTAAGGCAACCAGGTAACTTACTGTTAAAATATATACATTGTTTACAGTGTTGCAGCGAATTAGGTGATTGAAAAATACTTTATAACACACATTTACAGATATTACAGTTAGAGTGTGTTCAAACATCCTTAATATTACAAAGGTTCATAAGAGATCAAATAATTTCAGTCGGTTTGGTTATTTGTTATTTAGCAGACTCTCTTTGTCCAAAGCGAATTATTGCATGAACAATCCCCATGTTGGCTATGCCAAGTTTATAGAGTATCACCAGAAATCCTTTTCATTATCATCCCCAAAACACTGTGCACACATTACAGGACCATATTGCGAAGGCTGAGGGAGTAGGATGGCTTTGACTCATACAAAACAACTATTAACATCCAATAGTTGCAACTATCAGAAAGATGTTTTTTTTTTGTATGTGTGTTTTTTTCACATAGTGTCTCCGTTCACCAATAGCATGTCTATGTTTGGCAGGCAGCCATTTCTCTTCCTCCACTCTCATCTGATTTTTATCAGCCTCTTCTGTGGCCACAACCAGCTTTTGTCTGCAAAAGGTGAATTATTAAACCATATCTGCTGGACAGAGATTGTGATGATGCTTGTTCATTCGAATTCCCAAAAACATCAATTCAGAGTGTCAAAATATAATCGAAGGATCCCGAAACTCTCTGCAGACCAGGTTTTGTTTTGTCTGCTGAATGAGGTTGCCAGATCTCCCACAGAGATTCTGATGGTCTAGAGCAAAGTGTGACCTGGCACACTATATGCCAATCCAGGAGAGAGAGTGGAAGGATGGAAAGAGAGAGACCCCGCTGCTTTGTAGGTTTCTGGATGTATTTAAATAGCTGGAGAGGCACAATGTTCGAGCACTTTTATTTTTTTTAGATAATAGAAATAGAAATAGAGTTATATTGGTTAAACCTCAGCTAAAGGGTTAGTGTAACGCAGTTCGTAGATATGGGAAGGAGGAGACGGAATTAGCGAATGTTTAAACAAGACTTTAATAAATAAATAAATTAATAAACAAACTGAATGTAAACATGTGAAGCGTGACAGAGACAAGAAAATTCTAGTGCTGTTCCCGGACACACTGCCGCTTGGTTCTCAGCCAGCTGAGAGGCTGTTCCTCGTGGTGCCATGCATTGGTACTGACGCCGTGGATCCTCCTCTTCCCCTGGTAGTCGGCGGTGGCTCTTCTGGTTGAGGGCAGCCAGAAGCGAGTCCCGCGCTCCCTGCTTCTACCCATCATGGCGGATGGTAGCAGGCTCCGGCCCACAGCAAACGCTGGCGACTCCTCCGCTCCCTCTTGCACGCCAGCCACCCCACCTCGACCCAGGGGCACGGCAGCGAGCTCTCTGTTCCACTGGTCTTTACTTGCTCCAGCACCACCACCTCCTCAGCACAGCAATCCCCCTCAACAGTGAGGAGTCACATATTTATATCTTTATAATCACTGGCTTCCGGTAACCACGATAACAGCCATACACGAGTCTAGTTCCGTCGGAAGAGTGACCTTTGACCTGACTTTTTAACCTTTTTTAAGAGTGTAGGATGTAGGAGTTGTATAAGCTTAGATAAGAGTAGACGCCTTTCGCGGTTCAAACAAATAGGGTTGGGCAACAAAATTACACTCTTTTAAACACATTTACCTCAAAAATATCTCGTTTTAGACTTCTAATTTGTGACCGGTGTTTGTCCTCGTGTTTGTCAATGCATCAGTTCAGAGGTCACTCTTCTGCAGGAACTAGACTCACGTAAGGCCGATACTGGAAGCCAGTGGTTATAGTTTATAAAGTTATAAATACGGATATTTTTCTTACACTTCAGAAATAATTTATTAACCCCCTGGAGACGTATGGATTACATTTTAATGGATGGATGCACTTTTTGGGCTTCAAAATCTCAGGTACCAGGTAAAGCTATAAAGGATATATTTCTAATATTCATAACTCTGATTGTGTTTGGCTGAAAGAATAAAGTCATATACACCTAGGATGGCTTGAGGGTGAGTAAATTATGGACCAATATTCATTTTTGGGTGAACTAACCCTTAAAGAGTTTAATCATTGTCATTTAAATGCAGTATTAATACAATCCCTTCTCATTTGCAAACACTATCCATGACGTATGCTACTGTCACACTATGTTTTTAGATATTTGCTTTGAAGAATGTTGTCTACCAGGGTTGAGAAATGTTGTAGATTGCAAATTACATTTATTTTTGAATGGTAACTGGATCAATCTGACACAAAGAAATTTCATTTTCACTCCTTTTCCTTCGCATGAGATCCTTCAGCTGTGCTCATTACATGTACAAACCATTTGTGCTACATATATTTGATTATGTTTGAATTTATCATTTTGCAAATGAAAAAGAAATAACTTTTCAGTCATATTAAACTGAAATTGGAAAATGTCAGTTAGAAATTAATGGCTGGATCATCTCAGGCTTAGTGCCGACAAATGAGAGTGGCGAACAGTCTGTCAATTCCTGTCCCAATAAAGCTAAAATGGATGCTCGCTGCGTCAAACAGACAAAGTGAATGTCGGCTCAAGTACAGAGGTGTGTCATTTTTGATAAGCTGTGTTTTGGATTAATGCTTTTGTTGTAGCATATTCAAGTATATACTAGAAATACTGCATTCTCTGGTCAAGCTCAGATAAATATATTGCTAATCACATTTTTCTTGCCATTGTGTATTTAAATAGGATAACTAACAGGATAGAAATAAAGGGTAACACTTTAGTCTGAACACATTCACTATAAACTACAACTTTAGCCTCAATAAACTTCTAATTTACTGCTTATTAATAGTAAGGTAGTTTTGGTAGCGTTGAAGTTTAGGTATTGGATAGGATTAAGAAATTTAGAATACGGTCATGCATAAGGCATTAATATGTACTTTAAGTACTAATAAACATCTAATAACCTAGTAATATGCATGCTAATAAGCAACTAGTTAATAGTAAGAATTGAAACCTAAAGTTAAGTGTTACCAAATAAAGAGTTAACAATAACACCTGGAATATTTTGTGTACAAATAAAGACAAATTATGCACCTCTCGATTTAATTGAATTTTTTGTCATTTACACAGAGACAATATAATTTTCAGTATCACCTGTTTTAGAAATGTAGCATTTTAAGGCCCCCAAAATACTGTTGTTGTTTTTAGTTGAATGTGGTGTCGTGTAAAGGCCCCTTTTATTATAACATGCTGAAGACATGGCACTGTATGACACAGATAAAATACCCCTACCCTACACAGTTATTTTAATTGAGTTCATTAGTATGTCTCTCTACAAGAAAATAGAATAACCTGGGGGGGATGCTATTAGCTGACAAATATTGTTTGAGTTAGCAGGCTCAACAGAAGCCATCTCAGAATGACAGCGAGGGAAAACGTAAGAGTCTGGGAGTCTGTCTTCGTTTACCTCAGACAACGATGACCACTGTAGGTGACCCAAGGACTAACCCACCTGTCTATTTTTTGAAGTGCCAAACATTTTCATTCTGTCCACACACACATAAAAAGGAGAAAGGAGAAAACATGAGAGGAGGAAAAGGTCATGTGGCGTTGAAAGAAATGATTTCAGCATGCAGTATGCTCAATCTAAACTCTGATCTAATATTGCTCTTTCTTTCTGCTCAAACTTCCACCCTCACTGGTCATTCTCTCCATGCGTTCGCAAATCTCTTGTCTCACTACCGCAACCTGATCCCCATTACGGCTTCCCATCACATTCCCACCTAGTTGAACAGACAATCTAATGCCCTGGGCCACGAATGGCAGGCGCCAGGAAGGATTTCTGTTCACGTGGCTTCCCTTAACTCACCTGTTTTGATTGGTTGATGGGGGTGGGGGTCCACAGTGGACTATCAGTCCACTGATACTGTCCAAGTTATAGGCCATTTTGTATCTTTCATTGCAATGTGAAATTGTAAATGTAGATCTTCCTTTATTTAGAATACTGTTTTGTCATTAATGAGTAACTACACAGGAAAAAATGAGTAACACACTAACATTCCAGTAGCTACTAACTAACAAATTATTTGGATCAGTATTTTGAAGTGAAGATCATGGTAACCCACTAGTAATGACTCAAGTGTTACCAGATCCATCGGAAGGAATTACTATCCAAATCCTTACAAAAACCTCAAAAGCTTACAATGACTTCAGTCATTATTGTAGTTATCATGCTTTTTACTTTAGAATACTCATCCGAATAATTAGTAGTTCCTTAAACACTTCAGTCATTTCTATCCAAAACCTTACAAAAAATGCTTACAATGATTTTATTCATTACTAGATAGTTATGATTTTCATTTTAGAATACTAATCCAGTTAATTAGTAACTCCTGAAGGATTTAGTAATACTTTAGTCATTACCAGTGGGTTACCGTGATCTTCACTTTAGGATTAATTATACATTATGCATTAATCACATTAATTATGAACCTGTAGATAGCAGTTATATAGTACTCTGAAAGGTATGAAAAAAATAGTAGTTACTGATAAGCTAATAGTGATCTATCACATTCAACTGCGCTATTACTTGCAAATTCGTTAATCAGAGTTTCTTGTTAATTATTATTAGTTACTAGAGTGTTGATAATGCATTACTCATTTGTTCATGTGTAGTTATTCATTAATGACAGAACAACATACTAAAGTGTTACCCTGATTTGGACTTGTGTCTGAATGTGGGCATACGAAAGGTCATTGTAAATATGTATATAATTAAAGGAAGGCATTAAGTTGAGGATCTAACTACACTGTCTGTTCTGAGCATCCTTGTTTTAGACTATATTTAATTTAATTAATGATATTATGCCAATAGCTTGAACTTTTAAATGTTGTTTTACCCAGAAAGTGAACTAAATCCATAATGAAGGTGGACCAGAAAGCACAACAACAAATATAGCTTTTGCTTCAGCAAAGATAAAAAAGAAAAAAGAAAAAAAAAAACAGATACCAACAAAAACCTGTTTGATCCGGTCAAGGTTAATGTCACAATACATCTATGCAATGTGATTTCATCAGGAAAAGTAGGTACTGGATCACAAGAGATGTTCTATCAACTCGAGTGCTCATGAACCAAGAGATAACTTTACAGGAGGCAGAGAAAGACCCAGATTCATAGGCTAAATTTGTCACCAACAGTTTTTATTTACTAATCTGTTCATAAGAGTGTCAAAACATACTTGTGAATGATTCAGTTTTCGTGTGCCGTACTTCTGATTTCTGCACATGCTTTGCTTTGAACAGTACACTCTAAAAATGCTGTGTTGTTTTAACCCAATGTTGGGTCAAATATGGACTAACCCAGCAGTTGGGTTGTTTTAATCCTGCGGTTGGGTTAAATGAGTTAAACCCAATTGCTGGGTTAGTCCATATTTGACCCAACATTGGGTTGTTTTTGTACCCAGCATTTTTTAGAGTGTAGGTTTTGGTCTGAGCATAATTCACAAATATTCCTTTACACATTCACTGTTTGAGAGTTGGCGAGCACTTTATGGCGTATTATACGTACGAACCCCACATACCCCCACCTCCACCCTCACCCTACCCAAAAGCGTGTCATATATACGGCATAAGGCGGTATCATATGCACGCGAAAAACTGCGTAGCATATGCATGCCAAAACTAATTTTGGCGATACATTCTACAAGATTGCACACTGCATACTATTGATACGCATTGTCATGAGATCGTGTTGGAGTTGGCAGTGTATTGTTATACCTTATTTATATTTGAGTATGATGCTGGTATTTGCAAGTAATGATTAGATTTACCACACCATAAAAAATATTTGTCCATGATCATCACAGGGAGCTAAATAATTTGAATATGTATGCTGCATTTCAGAAAGCAGATGGACTTTATTATTGTTGGTTGGAATTTATAATCATCATATGTCTGGAAAATCTTCCAAAGACTAACTTATACAGTTTCTAGTGCACATGAAAGCACGTTTAAATCCTGTTTCAATGTGGTTATGTAATGTGATGTAAGTGCAAAAACTACAAAAATGGATTTTATCCATCAGGAACGAGGTTTATTAGATCAGGGAATAAAGATGCAGAACCCGGCAAACGTTCAACAACTTTTATCATAAAAAATAAACAAACACAAAACTAAAGTAAAAGCAGCAGCCCCTCACAGACAACTGCTACACACCCATAAAATGTAACTTAAATGTCCCTGGCTTGGTCCTCTCTCATCCCTCACTGTCATTGCTGCTCCTTTTATCATTCTGGAGCTCCTCCATGAGACTGGCGTGGAGCACAGGTGACGTTCATTAGCAATCGCGCCACTGGATTCGCTCCATTCTCATGGCTCCTGGCCTCGCCATTTTTGCCCCAACTTGGAATAGACGGTATGCATTGACGTCACTTTCCTGCCGGAACTGATTGGCAAAACAGCCTGCTGCATGACAGGATTTAATCATAGACCGTAAAAAATATGGAAAAGTGAAAAGTGAATACCTTGAGAAGTGAAGCTGCCAACATCCGAATATGAGGTTTGGGACCGAGTCTGCACAGTAGTGACTTCGGGACCGGAGTCTGCACTGTAGAGAGCAGGAAGTAGAGCTGCGATATCAAAAGCCTGCCCACACTCTCACAGATGCAGAACAGTTCATTATGTTGGTGTGAAATAAACAGTTATGGAAATGTAGAAATTAACCATCTGAACCCAAAAGAACATGCCCACGCGTTTTGCTGGATTTTTCCTCATGACAGTGTAAAACAACTTAAAATACTCCGTCATGTTTTGGCCTTGCAGACATGGACGATATGTCTTTACGAAGCTTAAAGTGTCTACTTTTATTTATGTACACTCAAAATAAAATCTAAATGTTGTGCTTTTCGCTAAATAAAGAAAACAAACAGGATGTACGTTCTCCCATCTGTCTCCCTGTGATGTCCACTCTGAAATGCGTCTGAAAATGAACTCAGAGCAAGAGCTAAAGCTCCAATCTCCGAAAATCCTAAAAAAATCATTTACATTTTTTTTTTTTTGAGTTTACCTTTGTTCTTATCTTTGGTTTTATCTATGTATAATCTTATTCTTTTTAATTCTCTTAACTACTGTATATTGTTGATTATCATTGTTGGTTAGGGCTGTCTGACTGGAGGAGATTGAAAAAGGAGAGCAGTGTGCTTCGCTTCATTCTGTGGTAGCAGACAGTGAAGAGAAGCGGACTCAAGAAAGGAGGCTCTGCGGGGCAAGGTAACGTCCCCTACAGGAGGCCGTCTTGGACCAACTTGTAAGGTCCAGGAGACATTGCGAACCTGCTCCATCTCTTCCATCTCAGATAGGGGGGTGACCGCATTTAGAGAATCAGGTAGGGATCTATTTATCCTAAATTCTCTCAACTGTTTTAATTATCCTCGTTTTTATGTTTAATTCTTACACATGGTTTTCTTATTTCTTATGTAAAGCACTTTGAATTGCCATTGTGTATGAAATGTGCTATATAAATAAACTTGCCTTGCCTTGCCTAAAAAAAAAGCTGTTAGTGCCTCAGTGACAACTTCACTCAGAGGCTTGTCAATCCAATGTCAATCATGACGTCACACCCCCTGTTTTTATAGCATCAAATAACTAAAACAAACACTTGAAATTAAATCGTGATAAAAACTGCCTGTAGTAAATGTTTGTGCAAGCAAGGAGGAAGAAGTCAGGGTCGGCGTGTCTGGAACTTGTGGCTTTTATTTGATCACTGTTGAAACACAACATAAACGTGCGCACACCGCGCTTACTATAACTCATATAACTTGTACACCACAATCTTGTCTCTGTAGTCCCAGCCCAGCCACGAGTGTCCAGTGTGCATCTCTCTCCCTGTTGCCTGTTCTCTGCTGTCTTATATACCGTCTCACCACGCCAATCACTGCAATCAGACACAGGTGTTCATCATTATGCACTTGACCTACTTACTCACCGGCACTCTCCTGGCTCCCTCTCTCCATGCAGACCTCGCTAAACCACGCCCCGTCTGCCACACTGCCTAAAATGACAGAAGCCATCTTTATAAAAGTATTATTTGAAGTATAATTTGATTGTCTCGCACCCATTCTAATACATTTAAGGGTGGGGGTTATGAGCTATACTGGGACCAACCACCTGGGGGCAATTGAGACACTTTGGCTTCAGTTTTCAACACGAGTGCAGCAGACTTGGAATTAACAGGGGAAACTACGAGTACGTGAGTAAAACAACGATTACCAGTTTAAACTAAAAGGTTGGACTTATTAGTTACCCTTACAACTTACCAAAGATCCAGTGATCGATGGATATGGGCAGTCAGGAATCATGTTTCCTGACATTTATATGTGCCTGATTTCAATGCTGGGAAATGCATAAATCAAATTTGCCTGTGAACACTTTATATAAATACATTATAGGTACAGTAGGTCTAAATCAGGGGGGTATTCCAGAAAGCAGGTTGTGTGACATACCGGGTATGTTTAAGAGGATAACCTAAACTTTCGGTTCCAAAAACGCAGGTAACTTTCAGGGTATGTAAGTAACCATGGCAACTCACTCTCTGAACAGAACCTATTATAAAATATAATGCTACATTTAAAAGTTGGCCAAACTTATCATTACAAAAGTTCACAATGCTGCTGCAGGTGAAATATAATGTGGATAACATATAAAGTTTAATATTGATAATTGATCACTCAAAATCCTTTATCTAAACCCCTCTACTTAACCGTCACATCCATCATGATTCTAGTTTTTTTTAAAACATTTTATCCGCGTTTGTAGTTCTAATCGAATCCTCGTCCAACTTGAAATGAGTTTGGGTGATATCAGCCAAGAGTGTGCCTCAATCCGTACTTCGAATTCTGACAGGAAATAGTAGACCATCCAGGTATCTTTGGAAAACTTTCACTACGATTTTGGACATACTGTACACTCTAAAAAATGCTGGGTTGTTTTAACCCAATTTTGGGTCAAATATGGACTAACCCAGCAGTTGGGTTGTTTTAACCCTGCGATTGGGTTAAATGTTTGCTTAAGACAACCCAGTCGCCGTGTTAAAACAACCCAATTGCTGGGTCAGTCCACATTTGACCCAACATTGGGTTGTTTTTTTTATCCAGCAGTTTTTAGAGTGTACTAATTCTATTTTCGAATACTATTTAGTATGGATAGTATGCGAATTGGGATGCAGCAGCAGTGTCTGTTTCCTTGGAACCAGCATACCTCGAGTAAGCAAGGTTTGGGTTAATCAACCGAGAGTTCAAGGTATACAGTATGTGACGGTAAGTTAACCTTGCTTTCTGGAAATAAATATTTAATTGAGTTGTCAATACAGTACAATGTAAAGGGTATGATTTTACCCTAAAATTCAATATATTGACACAAAATTCCAATATAAATCCAAGTTTTGCTGCCTGGAGTTAGTTGTTACTGTGAATTGTAGTGATTCATTTGATTCTCTTTTCTGTAGCTCTTGGTAGTCTGTAAAAATACCTCTCAGATTTGTTGTCAAATGTATTTATATTGTCAATCTCAAAGATCTTTCCCATTTTATATGTTTTTTTCTTTGAATTCAAGCTGAAAACCAATGCTGCCGCTCAGTCTTTTTCCAACTCAGTGGGCGTGTCGTAGTCACTCTGGCCGACGGTGACGTCGTGCATACGTCTATTCTTGTGAAAAGTGGCTTCTATATCATTAGTTAGAGAGGTGGGGTTGAAAATAAGAGAGCTTGGAGATGTCTCTTGAAAACGAAACAAATGTAATTTCAGAGTGTAGTGGTTCTCAGGTAAGGAAAGGAAGAGGACACAGGGTCGGCTGGGACTACTGGCGTTTTATTTAACAAACTCAAAGTATCTTCGGCTTTGCACACGGTGCACATTCAACTCAAAACTCCGTCACTTCCGGGTCTCTCGCATCCGAACTCAGGTGTGTGCGCCAGTAGTCCCTTCTCTCTCTCTCTCGTCCTCCGCTTTCTCCAGGCTCTTATACTCTCCCGCGCCCATTACTGAACGAGACAGGTGTTGCTGGTTTGTGTCCAACCCACTCACTTACCGCTCGCCTCCCGCCTCTCTCCCGCTGCAGACCTCGCTGAACCACGCCTCTGCCACATACCCCCACCCGACTCAGGCCGGGAGCCGTCCGCCTGCAGCCCCCATTCCTGGAGAGGAAGTCGGCCACCGCCATCTGAACACCCGGCCTGTGGATCACCTTGAACTTAAATGGCTGAAGAGCTAGATACCAACGGGTGATCCGCGCTGGTATCCTTCATGCGGTGGAGCCACTGCAGCGGGCATGGTCCGAACAGAGGGTGAACTCCGCCCCAGGAGATAATAGCGGAGGGTGAGAACGGCCCACCTGATCGCCAGGCACTCTTTTCAATGGTGCTGTACTTTAGCCTCTCTCTTCGAGAGCTTACGGCTAATGTACAGCACCGCCGCCTCCTCCACCTCCTGGGACAGGACAGCGCCTAACCCCTGTCCGACGCCAGTCTGCAACAGAAAAGGGATAGAAAAGTCAGGAGAGTGTAATAACGGCCCGCCACATAAAGCAGCCTTTACCTGGGTGAAGGCCTGCTGACACAGCTCCGCCCATTGGACCGTATCTGGCACCTCCTTTTAGTAAGGTCAGTCAGAGGGCTGGTGAGGTCCGAATAATTGGGAATAAAGCGCCTGTAATATCCCGCCAGCCCCAAGAACTGCCTTACCTCCTTTTTGGTCTTGGGGCGCGACAGGTCGCACCGCCAGTCTTATCAATTTGGGGCCGCACCTGACCATGCCCCAAGTGGAAGCCCAGATACCTTACTTCCACACGCCCAATCGCACACTTCTTTGGATTGGCCGTGAGCCCCGCCCTTCTCAGCGACCTCAGGACGGCCCTCAAATGCTGCATATGCCGCTGCCAATCATGACTAAAAATGATAATATCATCCAGATAGGCAGCCGATATGCCGCATGGGGCCGCAGAATCCGATCCATGAGCCGCTGAAAAGTCGCGGTGCCCGAACAATCCAAAAGGAAGGGTAACAAATTGGTGTAACAACGGCGTTGTGAAAGCCGCTTTTCTTTGGACAATGGAGACAAGGATCTGCCAATATCCCTTCGTTAAGTCCAATGTCGAATAAAACCGAGCCGTGCCTAGCCGATCTAACAGCTCCCAACCCGTGGCATTGATACGCCCGAACTTTGACACAGCGCTTCACCTTGCGGTAATCTACGCAGAACCGACAGAGCCGCCTGTTTTCGAACCAAAACTATCGGGCTGGCCCAGTCGCTGTTAGATTCTCGACATCCCATGTCTAACATCGCGCCTAATTCGGCCCTGAACCACCTTTTCTTATGTTCAGGTAACCTATACGGCCGCTGCGAACTACCACGCCCGCTCGGTCTCAATGTGGTGCTGAATGAGATTCGACGCCCGGTAGAGGCGAGAACACGCCGCGAACTCCGCCTGCAATGTTGTCAAATCAGTGAGTTGGGCCGGGAGAGGTGGTCTCCCCTGGGGCCAGAGCGAAGGATTGCCGCTTGATGTTCGCCTCTGGCCCGAGATCCTCCTCTCCGCCAACCACCGACACCAACATCACTGATTCGGCCTCATTCCATTTTTTTAATAGATTGAGGTGATATATCTGACGCCCCCCTCCTCTATCGGACCGTATAACCTCATAATCAAGATCCCCGACTTGTCGTGGCGACCTCAAACGGTCCCTGCCACTTAGCCATTAATTTAGAACTAGACGTTGGGAGTAATACGAGTACCTTCTCTCCCGGTGCAAATTTGCGTAGCCTCGCCCCCTGTTATACAGCCGGCTTTGGCGGTCCTGGGCTTGTAACAAATTCTCCCGAGATAGCCGCCCAACGTGTGGAGTTTTGTTCTCAAGTCCAGCACATATTGAATTTCATTCTTGCCCTGAGACGGTCCCTCCTCCCAAGTCTCTCGCAGGACATCCAATACCCCTCGGGCTGGCGCCCATAGAGGAGCTCGAACGGGAAAACCCCGTGGAGGCTTGTGGGACCTCCGCACAGCGAATAAGAGGGTTCTAGCCACTTGTCCCAATTTTTGGCGCCCTCCTGCACGTAACTTCCGGATCATGGATTTAAGCGTGCGATTAAACCGCTCGACCAGACCATCTGTTTGTGGGTGGTAGACGCTAGTTCGAATCGATTTAATGCCCAATAACCCGTAAAGTTCGCGTAACGTCCGTGACATAAACGCCGTGCCTTGATCGGTGAGGATTTCCTTCGAACCCCACCCGAGATAAGACGAACAGCGCGTCCCGCAACACTCTTCGCGGAAATGTTGCGGAGAGCAACTGCCTCGGATACCGTGTTGCATAGTCCACTATGACTAATGCAAAGCGGTGTCCCGCGCGGATCGCCTAATGGCCCGATGAGGTCCATCGCAATTCTCGAAGGGGACCTGCATTAATGGAAGGGGGCGAACGGGCGCTTTGGGGCGCCAGAGGATTCACTAATTGACATTCCGACACGCCGCGCACCACCCGCGCACGCTTGTCGCGAATGCCTGGCCAGAAGAACCGGGTCATGAGACGATTCAGTGTAGCCGCCTGTCCCAAATGTCCCGCCATAGGATTTGTATGAGCCGCGTGGAAAAGCATTTCCCGCGGCTCTTCGAACTAATAACTGGGTCGATCTATTTTGGTCTGAGCGCCTTGGGTCACTCGATACAACCGATCTTTTATAATGGCAAAATACGGATAGGAGGGCGGAGCGCTGGCTGGAGCGCCTGGCCGCCGATGGAACGGACCTGCTGGAAGGCGTGTTTTAATGTCTCATCCTGGGACTGCTCCAGAGGAAAGTCATCCCGGTCCGAGAGAATTAGTCTCGATCCCGGTCGGTTCCTCTGAGGCAGCAGCCCGGGTCCCGGCCCGACTCACCCAGCTGCACTCGCGGTCCCTCCTCCCGTGCCTTCTTTCCCCAAGAAGCATCCACATTTAAAGCCCCTAATAAAACCGGGAAAGCAGGCCAATTCCCCCAAAATCAGTGGATGCCGGAGGTGGGGACTAACCGCCACCTCCACTCTATGCTTTTTCCCCCGAAATTGGATAAATATTGGGACCACCGGATATTCCACCACATCCCCGCACACACCGCACCCAACCATGCGGCTTGTATCCAATGCTCGATTGAATCAGGCCTTGATGAATGGAGGTTTGGTTGCAACCTGAATCCACCAAGGCCTGATACGCACTTCTCGATACTCACAGGTATTTGGTACTCGCCCGCCTGACCGGGGGTGACCTGGGGACCGTCCGGGACCCGGACCATTAACCCCACCTCCATCACCGGGCACCGATCGATAAAATGGTCCGGTCGCCGCACCGCCAACAAGCCAGCCCAGACCTACCCGCCGCTCCGGTGGCGGGGAGTGGGCTGGAGACGGGGCGCGGGGAGAGCGGAGAAACGGAAGTGCTGTCCACTCCACCGTTGCCGGCCCCGCCCCTGGGCGGAACCGGGAAGACCCGAGGTAGGCTTGGCCCGGCTCGGGCGGCCCGGGAGGTCCTGGGGTCTCGACCTAGGCAGAGGGACAGGGCGAGAGAGAGAAGGGAAGGGAGAGAAGGGAAGAGAGAGAGAGCATTAGAGGTATTGTCGCCGACCCCTGGGCACGCCACCATGTGGTCCTCCGCCAGATCGATGGCCGAGTCCAGCGACGTGCCGGTGGCACTGGACCCATTCGCCGCCTTTTCTTCGGCAGCCGCATGATGAACTGCTCCAGTACCACCCGATCGATCACTTGGTCCACGCCGCTTCCTCGGCCGGAGCCATTTGGCGCACGAGTCCCGAGCTGTTGGGCCAACGCTGGCGGGCCGCCCGCCGCCCCAATCCAGAGACCGGAAGTGCTGGCGGTGTTGTTCGGGCGACCGCCGACCCGCTGGAGAATGGCCGCTTCAGGTCGCCGAAGACGAGGAGGTTCGCGACCGGAAGTTGTTGGGCAGCCACCTGAGCTTCTCCTGACAATAACGGAATTAGGCGATCGCCATTGTTCCCGAGGCCACCTGCATGCTTCCGCAGACTTCTGGAAGAGTTCCAGGAAGACTTCCGGTCATCTTGTGGTCCCATCTTGTGCAGCGGACCGCCACCGACCTGTTGATGGCCCGGTGGCTCCGTCGCGAACCTCCGCTCCAGCCCCGAACCTCGCGTCCTCCTGCTGGGCCTGTATGATCGCCTGGAAGCGCGCTCCTGATCCGCGCGCAGGTCCAGCAGGGCTTGATGTTGTTCGCGATGCAGGACCGCGAGGGACGTGATGATGTCCGCAAATGGCGTGGAGGACGGCGATGGTAGTGACATGGCGGCGGCGTGGGTCCTTCTTCCTCCCGGTTTCGCACCAGTGTAGTGGTTCTCAGGTAAGGAAAGGAAGAGGACACAGGGGTCGGCTGGGACTACTGACGCTTTTATTTAACAAACTCAAAGTATCTTCGGCTTTGCACACGGTGCACATTCAACTCAAAACTCCGTCACTTCCGGTCTCTCATCCGAACTCAGGTGTGTGCGTCCAGTAGTCCCTTCTCTCTCTCTCGTCCTCCGCTTTCCAGGCTCTTATACTCTCCCGCGCCCATTACTGGAACGAGACAGGTGTTGCTGGTTTGTGTCCAACCCACTCACTTACCGCTGCCTCCCGCCTCTCTCTCCCGCTGCAGACCTCGCTGAACCACGCCCCTCTGCCACACAGAGGTGAAGGAGTTATTTCATTTTGATGGTCCATTCTACAGGCTAGCACATGTGAAGATAAATGAATGAGGCCGAATTTTGAATTCATAAATGAGCAAATAAAGAAAGAAGGTTACATGAAAATATTTAGAATACTATGTCGTTACTACCTGCAGACACAGGATGTGTCTTTTTCTGGACATGGAAGACCAAGAACACATCTCGTCGCAGTACTTTAAGTACTAAAAGCATTTGATTCATACCGAGTGCTGTAGATTAAAATCCACCACCAAAGGAGGCAGAAAATGATTTTTCACCACATGCTACCGGAGGCACAATTTTCATTAATGGACTTTGTTATCAAATGAACAACCATTAGGAGTCCTGTCCATAAAGGAACAGCACTGTGAAATAAGAGGATGTTTACAGGGGTTGATCTGAATCTGATGAAAAGAGAGAGGAAAATACTTTCTTCATAAACCCAGTCAGGCTTAAGGGATGTTACTAACTGGTGTTTGGGTGGCAACATGCTGTTCCAGACTAGACTACTAAACTCCATGAGTTGTGGTTTAATCAGTTTAATCAAAGCCCTGAATCTTTATCTATTATGAAGGTCCAGTTATGTGTCATAAATACAATGCATCAATTTGCAGCTTTAGAGGATGGATCTACATGAAGTGAAAATATGTGATAATATTGCATATTGCAGGTGATATGCTAAATATGTGCTAATATTGCATGTTTAAAATTAAGTTTTATATGCAATTTTTGGACCCACTTTATATTAGGTGGCCTTAACTACTATGTACTAACATTTAAATTACTCATTTGATACAGTGCACTCTTATTAACCCATATCCCACCTCAATATCAGCAAAAGTATTTTGCATTACAGTAATGAACACTATGTAAATTGTACTTATATTTTAATGTAGGTAGGGGAGACCGGGGATGGTTGTAACATTTTTGACATTTCTGTCTATATCTTAGAGTACTTTTAAGCCAGTGTGTTCAAAATATGATTTAAACTAGTCACAGGTGTCTGCTATTAAATGAGATCGCTATTATCTTTGCAACACAAACAGAAAATGCATGGTTTAGTTCCAAACACGAGGAGTGAAATGTTACAATTCACCCCATAGTCTGGGTCAGTTGTAACATACCCTGGGGTGAGATGTAACATTATGATATCCACCGGGGTGAGATGTAACATAATGAAATAAGGATTATGATAAAAAAATATTTTGAAAGCCATAATAAAATATTGAAATTAAATACTCGAACGTGTGTGTGTGTGTGTGTGTGTGTGTGTGTGTGTGTGTGTGTGTGTGTGTGTGTGTGTGTGTGTGTGTGTGTGTGTGTGGACTGGTAATCCCTACGGTATGGGGACAAAATGTCCCCACAAGGATGGCAATATCCAAAATACTTGTCCTTGTGGGGACATTTTTTGGTCCCCATGAGGAAAACATCTTATAAATCACACTAAGTGATGTTTTTGGAAAAAGTAAAACTGCAGCATGTCTCCTGTGATGGGTAGGTTTAGGGGCAGGGGCAGTGTAGGGGGATAGAAAATACGGTTTGTACAGTATAAAATGCATTACGCCTATGGAATGTCCCCATAAAACATGGAAACACAACGTGCGTGTGTGTGTGTGTGTGTGTGTGTGTGTGTGTGTGTGTGTGTGTGTGTGTGTGTGTGTGTGTGTGTGTGTGTGTGTGTGTGTGTGTGTGTGTGTGACTCTGAGACTCTCAGTCATAGTAATTGACCATAATTAATTGAACTAACATTTCATTATTGTTACAACTAACCCCGAGCCTTGTTGTTACAACTAACCCAGAGTCATGTAGCCATGAACTAGCTCACCTTACAGCTAACAACTAAAACAATAGCACTAACAACTTGCATGAAAAATATCTACACAGACACACAATAAACATAATTTAAATTTGATGAGTTTAACTACAAAACTGAAATTCCCATAACAAAAATAAAAAGAAGTAAAAAAAAGTTACTTTCTTACCTCAAAATGTTTTTTTTTCACACTAACATCTGCTATGTCTACCACAGAACTCTACTTTATCACATATGGAATAAGGGCTACATTTAGCATGTGCAAAGTGAATTAGGTGATTTTGTTCCTGGTTGAACAGATTGGAGTTGTAACAACTGACCCGTGTTACAACCATCCCCGGTCTCCCCTACATAGTAGTTAAGGCCGCCTAATATGAAGTGGGACCCAATTTGTGTAGATGGGCTTTTGTAGAATGTTTTTAAAGAAGGGCTGAAAGAAAAGGCAATGTCTGTATATGACTGCGTTGACACGAGAGAATCTACTTTTACAGATATGCATTGGCTGTCTGCACGTATATATTTAGAATCAAGGTTAATCCTGCACGAAAGACTTACCTCTGGCTGTGCAGCGTACGGAGAGCTAGAATGTTCACAAATCGTCCAAGAATTCTCTATGCTTCTCAAAAGAGAGCCGGATCTTCACTGAGGATTCCTATTCAAGAAAGATCAGGTGAAACACGTTGAATTCAATTGTGTGACAGAAAGGATGTGGAGGTTACCTAACAATCATTGTTCCATATGATCTAAGCTGTATGCCATTAATAAATTAGTATTTTATAATATAACATTTGGAATTCTGAGTGAAGGAAAATGGCTTCAGCATCTAGAGTTGAGAATCAGACTATTAATTATGGGAGTGCGGGGCACAACCTTACGCAGGGTTAATTGTAACACACATGGTTTAACACTTTCCACACATGCCAGGATGCCGAAACTTTGTGTATTGACTAGTTGCCATATCAACATTATTTAGAGGAAAAATTGCACCAAAATAAAACAAAATCTTTGGAAGATATCACTGAACATTTATTTAACCTTAGCAAAAGTACATTTTTTACTGAAGTTTATTTTTTATCTCTGTTTTTTTTGTATTTTGATTATTTTAATCTTATATCTGTTATTTAACAGTTGAGATTGTTCTTTAACGCTGATCTAACCAGCAGAAGACATGAGCCGCAGTTTAAATCCCAGTTGTGCAGGTGGGGTGCGTTGTAACACTGCGTTACAATGAGCCCCTATTAGAACTATGCTATTATATCCTATACTTTTATGAATTCTTTTGAGAAACCATGAGAAAAGTGTGAATAAAGACTGAGATTAAATGTTCAGAAACTATATATTATTATTATTATGTTTTGAACAATGCTGTATAGCTGTATTTAGCGATGTGTTTGTTGTCAAACTCAGAAATTAATATATTTTTAATGATTAAAAAAAAGAATAATTGTATTTTATTGACAAAATATTTTAGTTTGTCTTGGATATTCTTTTTATTATATCAGATAACATTTTAGCTGTCATTTGGTCATGTTACAATGTGCCCCCTTACGTTACAATGTTCCCCACCTATGGGGCATGTTGTCACATTTCACTTCCATTCTTTCGGGATAAATCAAGAAAAAAGTATACACTGTTTTAATGAAACAAAACCACATTGTACTATAGACATGTGGGAAATTAATGTGGGAAAAAATAAATACTCAAATACACAAGTGGATTTATACAAATTGAGAAAGTCAAAAAGCGTTAAGTTGTGCCCCGCTCTCCCCTATTCTTATTAGGCTCAATATGCACACTAGACATTGATTTCATCAAATGTGCATTTTGCAGTAACTAGTGAACTATTGAATATGTAGAGAGACCACGCTGATGGTTTGTAAGGTCTGATTTTACTATGGAAAATGTTTACTTGTATATAACAGCTGCTTTAGACATTTCATAAGATGGAAATCTTCACTGAAATCACTGAACATAAAAGTGATTGCCAAATCAATAATGCGCAATTTAAATAATTCTAATAATAATAATAATTTGAGAGATGTTACATTATTGATTTGAGACCAAATCAACAGTGCACAATTTTAAAAAGTGTTACCATTTATTCCTGCTGTGTAAAATATACTTTATTGGAACGATGTGTTCATCTGCTGTCTGGTCAAGCCTGCTTGAGGAACAGCCTTTTATAAGATGAAGGTAGAGTTCATTGAGTCAGCTGGGTGAGTCAGGATTGATTACCCTTTCTGAAAATAGATGGAACAAATAGGTATGTTTACTTTGAAGATTACCTCTGACAGCACCCAAAAACACATTTTTTAGGACTATAAACAAACCTAGGCCAGGATTTATTTTATTTTGAAATGTCTTCTAGATTTCTTCTGAAATTTTGGATTTGCTCTATTTCCACAGTTTCTTTGTCTGAGATTATTCAAGGACCACGGTAACAATGTACTGAGCAAGAACAAGACTTTAATTCAATGCCTGTTTCTCAGTCCAGCCGCACCTCAGCTTTAATCTTCCTCACAAAATCCGTAACTAACGTCATTGCAGAAGAGACAGAGAAGCAAAATTGCCTTTGGATCTAGGGAACAACAAACATATTTCCCTCGGTGTCTAAACATGTTACAGAGATGGTATTTGTTCAACTTTGTGTAGCTGGAACAACAGTGGCCTTTGTCTGAATGAGGATGCTTAGATATTACCAGTCAACATAAATTATAAAACCCAATCATAAATACAACTTCTCTCATTTACTCATCCATTTTGTCATTCCAAAACTGATTGTTTGTCTTTTTTTTAAAGGAACAATGTGTACAATTTGTGGATTTAAAATACCCCAAATGTTTCCCAGAATGTTTAAATCCAGAGAATTACAATTTTAATCAGGACGTGGAACATGTCCATGCTTCGCCTATCAGTGACATCATACCTCTAATACCCCTCAAAATTGATTTTGTAGAATAAGCAATAGCTCCAACAGCCTCATTCCGCTCCAATGGCTTTCAGCCCCACCTTGCTTCATACTAGAGTAACGTTAATAAACCTTTAATACATTAGCTCATCCATGAATATGATTTTTTTCCCCGAGTTCTGTCGGATTATTTTCCACTGGCTGTAGAGCAACTCCAATGATTCCACAAAATCAAGGCGTCATCAAGCTACGCCATTGTTTTGAATAAGCGACCTCTAGCGGCAAAAGATGCAAGTTATGCCTATAAGAGGTACATAAAAGAAAACATTTAGAAGAATGTTGATATTGTTTTTGTATAATTTCGAAGAATGTATACATACACTGAAAGTATGGTAACCAGGGGCTAGTGGGTTTAGACCCTTTACATTTTTCACTCTGTCATATTGCAGCCATTTGCTAAAATCATTTACAGTCTTTTTTTTCTCATGAATGTACACACAGCACCCCATATTGACAGAAAAAAAACACAATTGTTGACATTTTCACAGATAAAAAAAAAAAAAAAGAAAATCTGAAATATCATGGTCCTATGTATTCAGACCCTTTGCTAAGTATTTAGTAGAAGCACCCATTTGATATAATACAGCCATGAGTCTTTTTGGAAAAGATGCAATAAGTTTTACACACCTGGATTTGGGGATCCTCTGCCATTCCTCCTTGCAGATCCTCTCCAGTTCTGTCAGGTTGGATGGTAAACGTTGGTGGACAGCCATTTTCAGGTCTCTCCAGAGATGGTCTATTGGGTTTAAGTCAGGGCTCTGGATGGGCCATTCAAGAACGGTCACGGAGTTGTTGTGAAGCCACTCCTTCATTATTTTAGCTGTGTGCTTAGGGTCATTGTCTTGTTGGAAGGGGAACCTTCGGCCCAGTCTGAGGTCTTGAGCACTCTGGACAAGGTTTTATTCCAGGATATACTTGGCCACATTCATCTTTCCCTTGATTGCACCCAGTTGTCCTGTCCTTGCAACTGAAAAACACCCCCACAGCATGATGCTGCCACCACCATGCTTCACTGTTGGGACAGTATTGGACAGGTGATGAGCAGTGCCTGGTTTTCTCCACACATACTGCTTAGAATTAAGGTCAAAAAGTTATATTTTGGTCTAATCAGACCAGAGAATCTTATTTCTCACCATCTTAGCAAACTCCATGCCGGGTTTCGTGTGTCTTGCACTCTGCTATAAAGCCCAGACTGGTGGAGGGCTGCAGTGATGGTTGACATTCTACAACTTTCTCCCATCTCCCAACTGCATCTCTGGAGCTCAGCCACAGTAATCTTTTGGTTCTTCTTTACCTCTCTCACCAAGGCTCTTTCTCCCCCGATAACTCAGTTTGGCCGGACGGCCAGCTCTAGGAAGGGTTCTGGTGATCCCAAACGTCTTCCATTTTCACTGTGCTCTTATGGGCTCACACGGACGCAATTGACGCGAATTATTCACGCGAGGGTGGACGCTTGAACATTTTGAGTTTACTCGCTTCATTTGCGCGAGAAATTCGCTTCATTCGCGTGTGCCATTCACTACACAACAGACGCGAATTCGAGTCATGGTAGGGGCTTCTACCAGACACTTGACTCGGTCACTTGAGGTCTTTTTTTGTAAAAAGTACTGCTGTTAATGTGTGACAAAACGTAGTTTGAATACTTTTTCAGGCGATAATATAGTTCTTTAAAGCTCAAATATGTGGTTTATTTATAAGTGCCTATTTGAACCTTTTATCTTCCGTTTTTGGAGTTGTGAGCTCCAGTGGATCAGCGGCGGCCGTGCTCATTAACTCCGGCGAGCAGCCTTTCCTCGGCCAGTCCTTCCCACATTTGCCGCTGGCTCTGATGTCTCTGTGGTGTCTCGAGCTATAATTCGTCTTGTGTATATGTAACGGGCGATCTTTAGTCTCATGGATATATAATTTGTTCCCTGGCAAATCGTTTAGGCTGAGGGCATAGTTAAGTTTCATAACTTTTTTATTTTTAGGCTTTTTAACTTTAATTTACTGTTGTAGCGTACTAGCACTGACTTTGAATGTTTGACTGAATTGTTTGCTTTTTATAGCTTATTATACATTTTAAGATTATACTTTTGTATTATTGATTATACATAAACTGGCATTTAACAAAAAGAGACTGCTTGTGGTTCATGTCATTTAATATTATCACAGTAATGTCTGAACCAGATATTAATATAAGATTAATACTATTTTCTCCTCATTGTTGTCACTACTAGAGCAAGTTCCTGATTGGTTAACGTGGCGCGAATATCCGCCCAAGTTCAGATTTTTCAACTTGAGCGATTCGTGTGTTTTGCTCAGTTTGGGTGTTTCGCGCTATTCGCGTCTCTGCATTGACTTAACATGTAAATCACTCGCGTCAATCACGTCCGGTGTGAACACACCATTAGGAACCTTAAGTGCAGCAAAAATGTTTTTGTAACCTTGGCCAGATCTATGCCTTGCCACAATTCTGTCTCTGAGCTCTTCACCCTTGTGATTCTCTTAATCTCCTCCTTTAACTTTTCACAAGATTGGAGAACACAGAGAGAGGGATCTTTGACCATTCTTCATTGTACAATCTTTCTAGATCATCCAGTGTCCTGGGTCCTCTCTTATGCACTCTCCTCTTTAGCTCACCCCACAGGTTTTCGATTGGGTTGAGGTCTGGGGACTGAGATGGCCATGAGAGGACCTTGAGTTTGTGACTGCTGAACCATTTTTGAGTAGATTTTGGATCATTATCTTGCTGAAAGACCCAATGATGACCCATTTTCAGCTTTCTGGCAGAGGCCATCAGGTTTTTATTTAAAATGTCCTGGTAGTTCAAAGCGTTCATAATGCCATGCACCTAACAAGGTTCCCAGGGCCTTTGGAAGAGAAACCCACAGCATCACAGATCCTCCACCATACTTCACGGTGGGCATGAGGTGCTTTTCGGCATACTCATATTTTGCTTTACGCCAGACCCACTTAGAGTGTTTGTTGCCAAAAAGCTCAATCTTAGTCTCATTTGACCAAAGCACACGATCCTAGTTGAAGTCCCAGTATCGCTTAGCAAACTCCAGGACGTTTACGCTTGTGTGAGTGTGAGAGAAGGCGTTTTCCTTGCATGCCTCCCAAACAGCTTGTCGGCATGTAGAGAGGGTCCGATGGTTGTTTTGGAGACTTTGTGACCCCAAGATGCAACTCTTTGATGCTGTGACAGTGAGCTTAGGAATTTTTTTTTACTTCTCTTACCATCACTGTGCGTTGTGGCAAGATAAACTTGGGACCTCTCCCAATCTTGTTTGTCACTGTTCCAGTTGTTTAAAACTTCTTAATGATTCATCTGACTGTAGATGCAGGCAAGTTAAGGCGAGTGGCTATTATTTTTATGCCATTGCCTGACTTATTAAGGTCGACACACATCTGCTTTACTTGAATGGTGTGTTCTCGTGTCTTTGCCATGTTGACAAATGGGTAAGAGAATAAGGCCTCTGTGTCACGTCATATTTATACGCCAGGGAAACAGGAAGTCATGAATTACTAATTAAAAGTTCCTAGATACCCTGACCAACTTTAGCAACTACAGAAAAATACATATTAAAAAAAATTAATATGGGCCCCAACAATTGTGGGACATATGATTTCACGTTGTTGGTTTTTTTTCCTAAATTTGTGATTTTTTTAATTTATTTTTTTAGTAAATGTACTTAAATGAAAGGTTGGATTTTTCTCTTTTTTTGGGTTATGTTGTTAAAATAAAGGAGAATTTTTAGAAGTCCACGACCACATCTTAAACAGTGGTTATATAACAATTTTTTTTTTTTACCATATTTTTCCTTTTCAAACCCCAGGAACATATTTATACTCTCTCAACTTTACCAGAACCCACCCCAGGGGTTATCTACAACCCTAGTTCTTCTGTATCATGTGCCATTTTTGGTTAAGATCCTTTCACAGACACAAGGGCTCTGTTGCGTGTGAGTGATTCATTAAAAACTCAGAGATCCACGCAGAGAGGAAATGGACAACTGGTCAGTTGAAGGAGACTACAGGTCTCTTTTGGCAGTCTAGCTCTCCATCAATGGGACAGAAATGGAGCCGGGAGAACATGACTGACATGGTATGACTGAAGAAGTACTTCAATCTGCACTGCTCTGGGCATCTCTGGGGCTTCCTCTACATTGTAACATGCCATTTCATACCCTCAGGCCCTATTGGTCCTAATAGGATGGGGACCTAGGCTTGGAATTTTTAATGAAATATAAAGATTTTGTGTCTGGTTGGCAGAATCCAACTGTCAGATTTATGCTGTTGTCTAATCTCAGAGGGCAGAGGCACCAAAGGCATCCATGTGTGATTTACCCACACAAGAAGTGAATAATGGGTACATTGCCAATGTAACATTCCTTGTGCCTGGCTAATGAATGGAATGGAGTGAATATATTGTGAGTTTGAATTTGGGGAGGCTTTGATTAAAGTACACAAGGAGGTTTAATTAAAGTACGTCTCTCACCTTGTTTAAATTTTAATTACCCAACAAGTGAGTACTTCCTGCGTTCATTTCAAATTGCCAGCAGGCTAGATGCATGTTTCTAAAAAGTGTTTGAAATGCAAAATCTCAATTAACAATGCAGCAGAGAGAGATAAAAAAAAATAAAAAATAAAAAAAAAAACCTACCCATTTAGTTTTTTTGATGTAATAGCATATCTTCCCAGTAGTAGGGTCCTAGTACCATGCTGATGTCTGTCTAAGCTGGTATTCTGCATTGCAGTGTAAAGTTAATAAAAAAGAAGACAGCTCGATCATTCAGGGCATTCAGGTCAAAGTCCGTCTTTAACAACAAGCACTTTTTTTTAGCACATTTCCTCATTATCTTCAGCATTTCTCATTTCCTTTCTGGAGTTATTTTTTTCTTATTCAAGAACAGTGTTTTTATTATTAGTAGTAGCATTAATTTTGGAAAAGATACCACCAAATCATAGTGGAAATTTAAATTAGCACCAGATTTATTTAATTTCATCAAAATATTACATTAAATGACAATTAAATTTACACTATTATTATTATTAATAGTATTATTTTTATTTACAATAAAATTATATTATATATAATATAAGTTATTATTATTATTAATGGCTATATATCACTGATCTAGCATCTCATTTGGCAGTAATCCTTCATGTAATGTTTATTTTAGAGCAGTTTGTAAAAAACACAATGGTGTTATTCAATATTATCACAAATGTGTAATACAATTCTATCTATTTCATGTGGTGTAATGAGAATACTTTTTACTGATTTGTCAGATTCCAGAACTGTGATGTATTATCTGAATTCATAAACTTAGTCAGAAATCTTTCCATTCTAATGCTTCTCGACACACATTTAAACATATTGGAATGGCATTTTTATGGCAGTGGCAGTATTAACAAATGGTTGCAATCTAAGCAAACTTAATGCTTCATATTTGGTGTGGGTATAGAGACTGTGGAACAGTATTTTTTCCAACTGATAAACAAGAATAAATGTGCTCTGTGAAGATGACAAGCAATTTTAAAAACAAAATGTTTCTGTCTCAGTGTTATATAGAAAAAAATGAGTAAACTGTCAAGAATGTTGATGTGACTAGTTAGAGTAAAAAGGCACCATCTTATTCTTCACATTGAAGACATTTCTATAAAGTATTATTTGCTTCTTAATTTAAATAATTCTATAGGTTCTAAAACAAGCCTGTTTTAACCCTTAAACACATACTTCGGGTCTTAAGCAAGCGGCAACCTCCCGCGGTCTCTCTTGAAGCCTATACGGAAGTGACTTAAACTGCAGTTCATCGTCTGGACAAGCTCCAGAAGGGAAGAGAATCTCATTGAGCCCCATGTTAAAATACCCAACTTTACAGCCCCCCCCCCCAAAAAAAACCTTTTTTACAGCCTGGTACACATTCTAGTTTTGGTCTAAACTGCTATTTTTGCCCTTCATGACAACTGTGAGGGAGGGGTGAAACCGTTTACATTATATAAAGCCGTAAAGTTCTGCATAATTAAGCGCGTGGCCACTTTGAGTGGCAGGTGGGTAGCCATTTATCTGCTGTCTGTTAGTCACCTCACCTCTGGCCACGTCCCGCCTCTTTGCCCATTTTCTGTTATCCGGGAGTGATGCACGATGACGCGCTGCTAAGATGGCAACGGCCAGCTCCTCCCTACTTTACGCTTCAAACCTACTCTTCAGAGTCCTATGGGTGACGTCACGGACACTACGTCCATATTTCTTTACAGTCTATGGTCTTAAGTGACCCAGGACATCATTCACTACTCTCCTCATCATTCATTTTTTAAACATCAACCTTCTTAGTATTTCTCAGTCCATTCATTATAGACGGTTTTATCGGATACACATGCGTTGCCCGAAGTTTACTTCCAGTCTTTGTTTGTTTATCGGTCTGGCTAGTGGATAATATGATGCACTACTTAGTAGAAACACATTTTTGACATACTATTCTTGGATAACATGATATAAATATTAACAATCAAGCAGAGATATGACATCAGCGACTCACCAAAAAGCCTTGATTGCTTTATGGTTATCCAGTGCAGTCTGACATACGAGAGCAGCATCTAATGTAATTTAGACTGTATGTCCAATGTAAATTTACTTGTTATTAATTTTGCTTATCAGAAATAATCTACTCTAGAGGTAACTTATTCTGGCTGCGGTTACACTTGATGTGAACACACATAAACATGCAATCGCCATGATCCGATCAAGCAGATCGGCTCATCAGGACACAGCGCGTTTACATTTGTTCACATCAAGTGGTCGCCATCTGGAAAACTGATCAGATTTGTTTCCTGCAAAATATTTAAATAAGGTATGTAATAGGCCTTTATCATTTAGCAAGCATATAGGCTACTGTACAGAAAACGGCATTTCACTGTCCTTAAAGGGTTAGTTCACCCAAAATTTTTAATTCTGTCATTAATTCCTCACCCTCATGTCGTTGCAAACCCGTAAGACCTTTGTTCATCTTCAGGACACAAATTAAGATATTTTTTTTTTATGGGTTAGGATTGACACGAGGGTGAGTAATTAATAACAGGATTTTCAGTTTTGGGTGAACTAACCCTCTAAGGGGAGTGTTTCCCCCATTGAAGACAGAAATGGGAGAGTATTTATGATAAACATGCAGAAACAATAAAAACATAAATTAAGATAATGGTGCATAATTAAAATTAAAGATGATAGTGCACAAGAAAGATAACGCAGCCTCTGTTGTTATTGAGTCTACCAGAAGTTAAGTTTGGGCCACAAAAGTGTGTAAGCACAGTAACGTTTATGTTGTTGCTGTTGAAACCGTCTATAAACATAAATAAACAAATAATAACAAAAATTTAAAAAAATGACGGGTGAAGGTGAAAAACACTGATTATCTCTTCATAATGGCACATGTTAAGTGGTGGAATATATTAGGCAGTAAGTTAACATTTTGACCTCAAAGCTGATGTGTTAGAAGCAGGAACAATGGGCAAGTCTAAGGATTTGAGTGAGTTTGACAAGGGCCAAAATGTGATGGCTAGACGACTGGGTCAGAGCATCTCCAAAACGGCTCGGGTTATGTCTATAACCCTTGTTCCCTGAGAAAGGGAACGAGCACTGCGTCGGAACGACGATTTGGGGATGCTCCCTAAGCATCAGCGAATCTGAAGTCTGAATGAACACTAGTCCAATCCGATTGGTCGTGCGTGATGACGTCATCGTGACGGCATACCCGGAAGTATAAAAGGAGCCGCGTAATGGCGGCAGCTATTGCTCTGAAGCATGCGCTCCAGGCGTGCGAGGTGTGGCGCGACGCAGTGCTCGCCCTTTCTCAGGGAACAAGGGTTATAGACATAACCCGAGCCGTTCCTTCGAGGAACTCACACTGCGCCGGAACGACGATTTGGGGAACGAGTACCCACTAGGCCACACCGAGGTAGCGCCTGCCTAGTGTGAAGCCGGAGACCGGGCACAACTAGGACTGAAGCACCCTAGCGCCAGGCGTCGTAGGAGATGCAGGCTATAAAACCTGATGAAGGTGTGTGGGGTAGCCCACCCAGCCGCCTCGCAGATATCCTGCAAGGGGACCCCAGAAAGGAGGGCCACCGAAGAGGCCATGCCTCTGGTGGAATGTGCCCTCACGGCCATAGGTGAAGGCAAACTGCGCACCTGATAGGCCATGGTTATCGCCTGGACAATCCAGTTACTGATTGTCTGAGTAGACGCAGGCAACCCTTTCTTGGGTGAGCCGAAACACACCAACAGTTGTTGAGATCTCCTCCACTGTGCCGACTTCGCCAGATACACTCTAAGCGCCCTAACCGGGCAGAGCAGGTGAAGTCTCCCTTCTTCCGCCGTCACGTGAGGCGGAGGATGAAATGCCTGCAGAACCAAAGACCTGACCACCCTTGATGGGACCTTAGGCACGTAGCCTGGCCTAGGGTGTAAGATGGCCTCCACCCGGGGCAAACTCCAGGCAAGTCGGCGTCACCGCCAAGGCCTGGAGATCCCCCACTCTCCTCAGAGAGGTAATAGCGAGGAGAAAAGCCACCTTAAGGGTCAGGTTCTTTGGTTCAGCCGACTCCAATGGCTCGAAGGGGGCCTCAGCCAGCCCTCCGAGAACCACTGCCAGGTCCCAGGTTGGAACTCTGGACCGAGCCGCAGGCCTCATCCTCCGAACCCCACGGAGGAACTGTACAACCAACTGGTGCCTACCCAAAGGCCCATCACCCATAGGAGTGTGGAAAGCCGCAATGGCAGCCACGTACACCTTGAGTGTGGACTGGGTTAGACCAGAGAAGCGATCTTGGAGGAACTCCAGCACTGAAGCCACTGGGCAGTTAACTGGGTCCACCTCACGCTCCCTGCACCAAGTGGAAAATACATTCCACTTGAGGCTGTACAGTCTCCTTGTAGACGGAGCCCTGGAACTGAGTAAGGTCTCTACCACTTCTGCCGACAGGCCAGCCTCTAGGTACCTGGCCCCCTCAGGGGCCAGACCCAGAGGTTCCAAATCTCCGGCCAGGGTGAAATATTGTACCGCCGCCTGAGACAGGAGATCCCTCCTCAGAGGAATCTGCCATGGATGACCTGCCAGCAGAGTTATGATATCCGAGAACCAAACTCGAGTCGGCCAACGGGGTGCTACCAGAAGTAGGCTGACCCCTTGTCGACGGACCCTCTCCAGGACTCCCGGGAGCAAAGCAATCGGGGGAAACGCGTACAGACGCTGCCTCGGCCACGTCTGAACCATGGCATCCAACCCCAGCGGGGCTGGATGCGTGAGGGAAAACCACAGTGGACAGTGGGACGTCTCTCGAGACGCAAACAGGTCCACTTCCACTGGGCCGAACCTCTCGCACATGGCCTCCACCACCTCGGGTGGAGTCGCCATTCCCGGGCCTCAGCCCCTGCCTCGACAGGATGTCTGCTCCTGATTTTGGACCCCGGGACATACATTGCCCTGATGGACAACAGTTTCCTGGGACCACAGGAGGATTAGATGCGCCAGCCTGTACAGAGGCGCGACCTCAACCCTCCTGATGATTGAGGTACGCTACGACAGGCGTATTGTCTGTCCGCACCAGGACATGTTGGCCGCGGAGGTCCGGGAAAAAGCTCCTGAGAGCTTTGTAGACCGCCATCATCTCCAGGCAATTTATGTGCCAGGAGGAATGACGGCCCTCCCACGGGCCCCTCGCAAATCAGCCGCCCATGACGCCCCAACCAGTGAGGAGGCGTCTGTTGAAATGGATTTCCGGCAACAGGACACTCCCAACACTGGCCCCTGGGACAGAAACCAAGGTTTCTTCCATATGACTAGGGAACGAAGGCACCTGCGCGTTACCCTGATCATACGAAAAGGATTCCCTCTGGGGGAAAACCCCTTGGTTTTCAGCCACCACTGGAGGGGTCTCATGTGTAGCAGGCCAAAAGGTATCACGTTGGACGCTGCTGCCATGTGCCCCAGCACTCTCTGAAAGTGCTTCACAGTGATGCTGTGGCCTAGCCTTATTCCTGAGACCATCGCCAGTATGGTCTCGACTGCTGAGAGACAATTGTGCCCGCATCGTCGTCGAGTCCCATACAATCCCCAGGAACGTAGTCCTCTGGGACGGCGTCAACACACTCTTCTTTGTGTTGAGTCTCAGCCCCAAGCACTTTATGTGGGCCAGAACGACATCTCGATGCCGAACTGCCATCTCTTACGACTGGGCCAATATGAGCCAGTCGTCGATATAATTCAGTACACGGATGCCCTGAAGTCTCATTGGAGCCAGAGCTGCGTCCATGCACTTCGTGAACGTGCGTGGGGAGAGAGCTAGGCCGAAGGGAAGCACTCGATATTGGTACGCTTCGCCCCCGAAAGCGAACCTCAAGAACTTCCTGTGACATGGAAGGATGGAGATATGGAAGTATGCGTCCTTTAGATCTATCTTGACGAACCAGTCCTCGGACTGGATCTGACTCACGATGATGGGAATAGTGAGCATTTTGAATCTGAACCTCCTCAGAGACCGATTCAAATACCTCAGATCTATAATCGGACGCAACCCTCCATCCTTTTTGGGAACTATAAAGTACCGGCTGTAGAACCGGACTCCTCTCCAGCGGAGGCAGCTCTATGGCTTCCTTCGCCAGCAAGGATTCTACTTCTAGTTCCATTACCCGAACCGCTCCGGTACCACTGCGGTCCAGTTCAACCCCCTGAACCCTGGAGGAGGGTGACCGAACTGCAGTCTGTAACCGTTCTCTACAGTACGCAGGACCCATGTAGAAACACTCGGAAGGCACTTCCATGCGCCGAGATAATCTACTAAGGGAACCAGCCTCTCGAGGCTGGCGTCGGGGTGTTACGAGGCTCGTCCCCAACCCCCTGAAGCGGCTGACCGGCAGGGAGCAGTTGGGAACGAGTCTCTGTGTGCGGACGCGCGAGCTGCCCAGCCGCAGGTCTTTCCAGAGGCGGCTGGAGCAGCATGCGTTCGCGGGAAATCGATGTGGCCCGAGCGTCATAGACGGCGGGATTACTACATCGATTTCCCAAGCGCGCCGCAAGGAAGCAACCTCGGTTGCCCCTTCGTGGGAGGACCGCCTTAGAAGCCCTGCCGCAGCTAGGACTTCTTCGGCAGCCTTCGCGCCTGAAGGGCGTTCCTCAGATCGCCCGCCGGGCAGAAGGCTGCTGGTGGCGCGCGCCGCCTCTGTTGCCAAGCTCCCGGAGGAGGGCTCTAGAGGCGACGCTCTCTTTTTGCACCTGCCGGTGCGAGGAGCTGGTGGACGGCTGAGGCTGCCCACTGGGGACAGCCTTCCCAGGCTTTGAGCGGCGAGGGAGATACTGGCGGAAGGCCGCTGACTGCTTCCTCGCCTCCTGAAATCTGTCACGGTGTTAACTGCGTCGCCGAACAGACCAGAAGGCGAGACCGGGGAGTCTAGGAGGAAGGTTTTATCCTTCTCCTTCATCCCCGATAAATTAAGCCAAAGATGTCTCTCCACAGTCACCATAGATGCCATGGAGCGGCCGATGGCACGGGCCGTCTCCTTGGTGACGCGGAGAGACAAGTCAGCAGCCTTCCTAAGCTCCAGTATGTCCTCCGGAGAGGGACCCTCGCCCTCGTCCAGCTCTTTGAGGAGGTCGGCCTGGTAGGCCTGCAATATAGATAACGTATGCAGGGTACTACCAGCCCGCCCAGCCGCCATATAAGCCCTGCCCACCAAGGCAGAAGTGTCCCTGCAGGGCTTGGTGGGCAGTACCGGGGCTTTAAGGGACGATGCCGATTCGGGCGAAAGATAGCTCGCGAGAGCATCTTCCACCCGCGGCATCGTCCCATACCCAGCCTCGCGTGCCCCCAGCACGTTGGCATAATCCAACACTGGGGGATTGGAAACATGCGCTGAGTACGGCCTCTTCCACGATTTGCACAACTCATTGTGCAAATCTGGGAAGAAACAAGCCCGAGTGTTTGGACCGGTCGTCAGAAGCGTCGTCCAGCTTACTGGTTGGCTGGACTTCCTGCCTTTCCTGTGGTCGATGTTCAATTTGGCCACTGCCCGGGTCAACACCTCGACCAGCTCCTCTTGGGCGGGTGGATGAAGCGGAAACACTTCCGATGCTTCACCACCCGCCTCGATGCCCACCTCCTCTGATTCCTCAGAACCAGAGAGGATGAGCATCGGATTCTCCACCCCGGGGGAAGAAGCGCGTGCGGGCTTCCACGGGCGGAAGAATCTCGGAACTGCCAGAAGAGGAGTGGGAAAGTGCCTCAGCAGTCCCACAACCTTCTGACAGATCCCTTTGTGAGCCCCATGATCTGCGACGCCGAGCCGCCTCGGCGGCTGCGGGTCCAGAACCACGGGGCTCACGAGGCTGGCCGGCCTCATCGAACACGGCCAGCCGAGAGCGGAGGAGCCTGAGTGTCAGCTTCTCACAATGCTCACAGGCGGCTCCCTCGAGAGCCGCCCTGGCATGCTGAACACCCAGGCATTCCACACAAAGCGCGTGTGTGTCCGAGCCGAGATGCGAGGGCACGGATGCACACACTGCTTAAAATCTCCTCTCTCAGTCATACTTTTTTTCTCTTTCACACACTCTTGGACAATACAACAATAAATAGACAGACAATGTACACAGAGCGCTATGCCGAAGAGCAATAACTGCCGCCATTACGCGGCTCCTTTTATACTTCCGGTATGCCGTCCGCGTTGACGTCATCACGCACGACCAATCGGATTGGACTAGTGTTCATTCAGACTTCAGATTCGCTGATGCTTAGGGAGCATCCCCAAATCGTCGTTCCGACGCAGTGTGAGTTCCCTCGAAAGGGAACTGCAGTTCTTGTGGGGTGTTCCCGGTCTGCAGTGGTAAGTTTCTATCAAAAGTGGTCCAAGGAAGGAACAGTGATGAACCGGTGACAGGGTCATGGGCGGCCAAGGCTCATTGATGCGCTTGGGGAGAGAAGGCTGGCCCGTGTGGTCTGATCAAACAGACAAGCTACTGTAGCTAAAATTGCTAATGAAGTTAATGCTGGTTCTGATAGAAAGGTGTCAAAATACACAGTGCATCACAGTTTGTAGCATATGGGGCTGCACAGATATATCCGTGTTCGATATAAATCCGGGTCGCTGATGCGAATAAGTAATGATTGGCGAAACATTCATGCATTTAAAGTGATCATTAATTAGGCCTAAATAAAATAAAAAGATAGCAAGGAAATAGCATGTGTTCACTCCACATCTAATAATAAATTATTGCTTTTTATGTAAATTACAGAGCCGGCCCATTATATAGGCAGTGTAGGCAAATGCTAAGGGAGCAATCTCGCTAGGGGGGCGCCAAAGAGGCCAAGGGATAATAAAAAAATTATAAATGTTTTTTTTTTTTTAAGTTACAAACATAACCAAACTGCTGATATCTTTAGCAAACTAAACTTCGAATTAGTATTAATAATTAATAAAAAAGCCAGAGGTAAGACTGTGTGAAGAAAACACTGAATTAATTAATTGTGCACTAAGATAACACGTTTAAAAACATGCATTGAAATGGCTTGAAAAGCAGCATTTTTTAAGGCCAACAACATTGTCGTTTTTATGCTATGCCAATTGATTTGAAATGTCTATGTAATTAGCTAGAGAGGCACATTAAACGCAGACAATATTAGCAGGCAAGAGATGATTTATCACCTTGGCATAACAGTAGAATCATTTAGTCGTTCAGAATCATCATCTAAGACTACAAGACGGATATGGAAACCTGCCAGTGATATCTTTGATTGTAGAATGTTAAAATGAGCAGTACGTCTAGAGGCGTAGACAGGTAATATTTATGTCGGATTATTTCAAATATCTCTTTGTACTTCTTAAAATATTTTTTTATGTGTATTATCTATTCATTTATTTAACCCTCCGTGGTCCACAATATGATTTCAATGAGTAAAACATGTTTATGTTTTTCCTGCTTTATAATTAGACAATAAACATTTTCATTATTTTTTTTTAAATTATTATTATTTTAAAGTTTGTTGCCTCAAGGCAACATTGTACCACAACGGAAAATTGAAACATTTGATATTTGCATGTACAAAAAAGAAATATATTTATTGACAAACATGCATTTAAACCTGAACAAACACATTTATCCAGTTTATAATGTATTTAAAAAAGTATAATTTCAAATTCAGCTGTTGCTCTCAGGCAACATTGTACCATCGTGGAACACAAGTATTACCAAACCATCATACCAAATTATCATCAAGTTATCAAATCAAATTGTCATCCATCTTCATCCTCATCTCCATCTTCAATCTCACCCTCACCCTCACTCTCTCTCCCTGCCAGATTGTCACTATGACCCTCATCTTCCTCATCCTCACCCTCATTGGTTGTGTTTTATACTTTTTTTAAGTGCTATAGAAAATGTGCAGATCATAATATGTGCAGTTATAGTATGTGAATTACTAATATTATATGTGCATTAAAAATCATGCAAAAATGCAAATATATTTCAATAATTCTAACTCTTTTTCCTTACAAATATACTACATTTGTATCCAACCCAGTGTGTCTGGTATGGTACCATTAAGGTACAATGTTGCCTTGAGGCAACACACAGTTTTTTGTTATTTACTCTAAAACATTTGATGATATATATTTATTTTCTTGTTCTTGAAAATACTTCTTTACTTACCAGTGAAGGTGACTTTTTGTGGTTGATTTACTGGACGGAAATTAGTGAAAAATGCACTTTTCATTGGAGAAAATATGGAGCCATGTGACCTATGAAACAGGACACAAAATGGACCCCTATGGGTCATGTGACCACTTTTTTGCACTTTCATTAATTATTGTTTGAGTTTAATTTGGGATTTGTTTTTTAGTTTTCTTATTTAGGCTATTGAAGAATTTTATATTAGTCTTGTTTTTTTAGTGCTGTATCATACTTTTACTGTATTATTTCAATCATTGTTGTTTGATTTGTTTTTATATTTGAGTAAATTATGATCCAGTTATTTGGATTTATTTTAAAGTGGCTTTTGTTTAATTTGGGGGGGGACTTTCGTTGACACTAGTTAAACATGTTGATTTGAAACCCTTTTTTTTTTTTACAAAATAAATGAAAACGTCAATGGCAAAAGAATGTAGGCTCATATTTTATCATACAGCGACTTTGGGTATTTAGAAAAGTGCTATACAAGTGTTATTATAATTTTTTTATTATTTTGTCTAAATACTTGGTGATATAAACCGCAATATAAGGGGCCGTCAAAAAAAATATTGCCTAGGGCGCCAAAGAGGCTAGGGCCGGTACTGGTAAATTATACTTATGACAATATACTTTCTTATCTTTAGTGGTGACTTCTAGTTTAAGCATCATTTTTAACTTTCAATAAGGAAATGCAGCATTAGACTGAAGTAATGCATATGTGCCTCAAAACCATGTATTGCCACTATATTAACAAAATAAGATTGGTATTGACACAACTGAAATAAGTCTCATATTGATGTTCTAAATCACCTAATGTCCAATTACTCTTACCTAACCTTGTACGTGTATAATAGATTGATGCTTAGAAAATAGGCCATTTATAAACATTATTCATAGGAATGTTGCTTTCTTCTGTTGGGCTCATAAAATTCTCAAGGACACAGACAGCTAAAGCTGGTTGAAAGTACAGTAAAAAGAATATGACCACAGGGAGCTTGAATATACTGTTTTATCTGTTTCTCAGTAATTTCTGTTTAATCGCCTCAGAAAGCTCTTTTCGCTTTATCACATATACTGCTAAATGTGTGTGCAGTGCAGTCCCACATTCAGCTACTCCAATACATAAACATTCCAGGTTTATGGTTTATAAAATATAGTGAGTAGTTGATATGAGCAGCTAATAGATCATATAATTCACTGTATATATATGTGCTTCAGTTTATGGTGTGTTTCTGGCATATTCTACTATCAAAATATCAATTTGATTACTTTACAATAGCTTTTACAACCATATGGACAATGCATTGTTCTGTGCCTGAGAAATAGCACCACAATGTTTCAAAGCCCTCACACAGTTTAATGTGATGTGTGTATTCTTTTTGATTTGGATAATAAATATTGATTCCTGGGTATCACAGTCATGTTGTGAACCTTGTAAGTGAAGCCCACAGGAAGGATGTCATTTGACTGAGATTTTTATGTGAATAAACAAATATATACATAAAAGGTTTTTGGATGGCTAGATTCTCTTGTGGTTTTTGACCTTGCTATCCAAGTTTTGTTTATGATTACATAGCAATCATATGCTCTGATGATGATCAAGAGCATTTTACTAGTACTTTGTTTTTAAATCATCTGCATTATAAACTTTTTTTAAAGTTGGCATGGATGGACTGCAGTGTTGCTTTTTGCAGCCTGCACATCAATCCACGTGGATGAATTTATGATAGAATTCAGCTTTTCCAATATGGTTTACATACATATGTATTATGGTAATACAGGTGATAGTGCGGCATCTCGATAACGAAATGTTAGTGGGAAACTCTTAGATTGAGCAAAATAGTGTGAACAACTTTAGATTGGCAGTTGGATGTAAAGTGCTAATAGTTACATTTGGCATTTGTTTATACGCTGAACTGAGAACGTGTCATACATTATGTATAACATCACTGTACATATGTCCTCTGTATAACAAACATCTGTTCTTGATTTACAATGTGAGCTCGTTACAGTTCTATTGATTCCTGCCACATTCAGCTGCCAAATCCACCACAGTTCAGTGAAGTGTGAAGCAATGTCCTTTTCAGTTTTTCCAAACACTCGGCAAACTTTCATAAAATTCTCCACAGACACATTAGCATATTAAAGGAAGCGATTGGAGCACTACAGGTATAGTGCTTTGAGATGCATTATTACATTTTTCCTGAATGTTTATTCCACAGATCAACACTATAGGCATGCATGAAACTGGGTGAATCTGGCAATTTTAAAGAATTGTAATATCACAATCATAAGAATTTGGCCATTAGCACTTTGTCACACAGAAATAGATGGTTCTGCTTTGATTTTTTAGGAAAATTACACCTCTTTGAAGGTGTAATTTACTTGTTAATTGTTTTTGATATCTGTTTGTTCTCAACCCATCTTTCTGTTATTCTCAGTATAGTATGATAATCTCAATTGGATGATTATCAGTTAGTTGAGGAAAGCAATTTGCAATCCTTTTCATGTCCTACAGCTGATACAGATTACAGAACATGATCTTGAAACATGACCACAGAGTAGCCCAATACACATGCCATTAATGCACCATTTCACTCACTTCACTGAGAGTTCATTGTTATGTCTGCAAGCAAGTGCAAAATAAAATCCACTATTGTTTTGTTCATGGTCGCATAGTTCCAATACAGTCCCTCTATGATGTGTTTTTAATTGAAAGTGAAGCTAACCATCATTTGATATGGGTTTGTCTTGGTATCAAGCTGTGAACAAGAGAGAAGTTAAAAGGAGAAGAGACATCATGGGAATGTTAGACTAATTGGAATTCAAGGATGACATCTCTAATATCTTCTGTAGCACTAAATCGACATGCAAAATCTCTCATGGTTTACTTTTGTCTTTTCATTACTGTTAAGTGCCATATTTCTGTAAATAAGGCATTGTGAGTGCTTTTTTTTTGTTTTACCATTTTTGTAGCCTATGGACAAATCCAGAGCTCAGGTCAGGATGGGAATACTGAGTAAGTTGTAAGCTGTATGTTTTAGAATCTCTAAAAAAAATTTTTTTTTTAAAGTACCTGCTCAATGTCATTAGTACCATCTGTTTTGGAACCCGACTATACTGGTTTTGTGCTGTATTTTTGATTCACTGTAGTGAACTCTCCCACAAGAATCATTAAAATACACTACATTCAATACACTGGTTGCTCTGTATGTTTCACACTATAGATTCTGTAGTGGTGTTGCAGATAGTATAGCGGAGGAAACCTCTGTCAGAGTATTTAAGTATGTTCTGTAGTGCACTGGCAAAACACCGGTATCGAAAAGAATGCTTGATTCCCCCCAAAAGAGTAAGATCTGTTTGGTGTGTTGGTTAAGGTTTGGTGAACAACCACTGATCTAGTACCCTCCACTATTATTAGCACCCTTGGTAAATATGAGAAAAGGCAGCTGTGAAAATAAATATGTATTGTTAATCTTTTCCCAAGATAACAGCTCAGAGTCGTCTTTTATAATGCCTGATGAGTTGGTCATCTGACAAGAGATCCTCTCCAGATCCTTCAGATTCCCAGCTCCATGTTGGTGCTTGTTTTCTTCAGTTCACCCCACTCCTTTCTATGGTGTTCAGGTCAGGGGACTAGGACGACCATGGCAGAAGCTTTATTTTGTGCTCAGTGATACATTTTTGTGTTGATTTTGATGTTTGTTTTTTGATCATTGTCCCGATGGAAAATTTCTAGCAGAAGCGGTCAGGTTTTGATTATTAATTTTTATTTGTTGGTATTTGCTAGAATCCATGATACCATATATTTGAACCAGGCCTTCCAGCAAAAAAATAAATAATTAGGCCCACAACATTAAAACCCAGCAGTATATTTACCTGTGGGCATGGGGCACTTTTTATCCCTGTGTGCACCAAACCCATCTGCTACAACCATTCTTTGGTTTTACTCATTGTGATGAATAATTAAGTAAATTTGTGTTTCCTCATATTTATACTCCTGTGGAAAAGGAAGTCATGGCTGGTCAATTACATGCTAGTCATCCCGGTGTGCTTTTAAAAATTAAAAAAAAATAAAAAATGAATGGGAATATAGTTCAAATATATTTTACTCATAGGATTTCTTAGGGCCAAATAATTGTGTGCCAACATGCATTGGAGAAACATTTAAATTTCATAATGTGAGTTATGCATGTACATTAATGGATACTTCAAACTTTATCTGTAATGTTAATAACATTTATCTGTGGTGTGAGAGACTCAGAACACATGTTTAATTTTGACTGTACAGGGACTTTAAGTAAAAGAAAGGGAAGTGAGAGGAGAGGTCTAGATGGCTTGAATGAATTTAACCCATTTTCTCTGGCCTGCCACACTCGTCCTTGGAGTTCTCCAACTCGTTCTTCAACAGAACGACTGAAGTCGAACTGCAAACAAACTAGAACAGAATTGGAACTGAATGGAACTCAACTAGACCTAACTGGCCATCCTCCTGGAGGAGTTCTGACCAATTAAATTTCATGTTTGGTTCGGCAGTGTCTTTTCCACTACCCCAACCATAAATCAATCGTTATATCTGTGGTCTTACTTTCCTGCTCTAAGCAGAGAGTAAATAACATGATTTCTTATTATAAGACCACAAACCTTCTAGACAAAATTCAATCAAACCATCTTCTGAGTTATAAGAGTACCAGCGTAAAGGTACCACACGATTTAAGTTTGATCAGTCATTCAACATTTATACAATTGCATGAATTGAGAGTGATACATATGCATGATGGCCAAGTGTATTGGTTATAGGACATGATATCGAATTATGCAGTAGAAGGTTGTTTGAATGAAAGTTCGACAATCATAATTTTAGTGATTTGATGCAGTGTATGTGTAAACCTGGGTTCTGTGAGTTTTCTTTGTTTTCCCCTTAGTGCTGGGGTCTTGAGGAATTTTTATGGTGGTCACAGAGCAGGACATTAGATATTAGTTGCTCGATGGGTGAAGGGAAGAAACTGCTTGTGGACCAATGAGAAGTCCTGTCCTTCCTGGGTTTGGTACCACAGGTGGTCTTCTTGACCCAAAGAGGTATCTGGTTGTTGTGTTGAGTTGGTTTTTGTGTGGCCTTATGTTTGAATGAATCATCTGTAAGATTCATGTGTGTCTGCGTGGCCTCAATTCCTACACATGTATGTAGGAAATATTACTGTAAGCATGAACATCTGGGATTATTAGCAAAATTGTGTGTTAAATAGGGAGGGTCAGGAGAGTTCTGATATAAAAATGCTGACTTGTTAGGTAATGTTCTCATTAAAATGAGATTTCCTAATTCAATAGAATTTGAGGGAATACTAGGGAATACCAATATGGTGGCATTGTGGCGTCACTTATGCGATCATGAGCAATCCAGTCATTTATATAGATTAGTGTGAACACCACAATCTGATTGCATTTTTTTTCTTTATTTAAAGTATGTTTTTGTCTCAATTTAAAGTTAGAAATCAAACAGCCTTTATTACTGTCTTTCAACCCTTGTCTCATGTTATACTTTCTCCAGTGTGTTAAAAAAAAAAAACTCCTGTACAAATGCTATCTTTAGTTACATTTAAAAGCTGTTAAGTGTGTCCCCACATCCAATCTATAAAGCCATCCAATCATCCTAGCCTATAAAGCACCCCGCTTAGAACCTTAAAGAAAGTCAAGAGACCTTGATGAGAAATTGGTATGAAAACCTACAAAAAAAATGTCGTCATGACTAACTTTACAATGGAAGACATCTAATGTCCTTTAAGCTCATAGGTGGCAATTCCTTTACACTGAAAAAACAGGAGAGAACAGTGAACGATTATGCATGTCTGCTGTAATTTTTCTAGGCATTTTGAATTATGATTTGATTTGTCCTGTTCATTAAACAATCTAACATAAGAAGAATTCTTAACAGAATTTTAAAATGTCTTTGCTTTAAGTTTGTGGAACATGCTGAATAGCAGGAAGGAGAGAGAAAAAAAGGTAGGGGAGAGCGGGGCACAACCTAAACAACCTTTTGACTGTCTCCGTTTTTGTAAATCCACTTGGGATTCAGAGTATTTTTTTCCCACATTAATTACACACGTCTAGTACAATGATGTGCTTTTGTTTCATTAAAACAGTGTATACTTTTTCCTTGATTTACCCCGAAAGAATGGAAGTGAAATGTGACATGCCCCATAGGTGGGGTACATTGTAACATGTGAGGGGGCACATTGTAACATGATCAAATGACAGCTTAAAATGTTACCTGATATAATAAAAAAAATTAAAAATCCAAAACAAACAAAAATATTTTGTCAAAAATGATTCAAAAATGATTACTTTTAATGATTAAAAATTTCACAATTTTTTTGTTTGACAAACACGTCACTAAATACAGTTATACAGCAAAGTTCAAAACATAATTAATCATTTATTAACATTGACTCTCAGTCATTATTCACCCTTTTCTCATGGTTTCTCAAAAGAATTCATAAAAGTGTAGAATATAATAGTGTAGTTCTAATAGGGGCTCAATGTAACGCAGTGTTACAACGTACCCTGGGATTTAAACCACAGCTCGTATCTTCTGCTGGTTAGATCAGCGTTAAAGAACAATCTCAACTGTTAACAGATTTTAGATTAAATATCAGATTTGTCTAGTTTTAATTAAACACAAAAAAACTGATGAAAAATAAACTTGAGTAAGAAATGTACTTTTGCTAAAATAAATGTTCAGTTATATCTTCCAAAGATGTTTTTTTTTAATTTTGGCACTTTTTTTCTCTAAATAACGTTGATATGGCAATATGGTTGATATTGTTTCTTAATCCTGGCATGTGTGGAAATCTTTAAACCATGTGTGTTACAATTAACCTCGCTAGGTTGTGCCCGCACTCCCTACATCACAAGCACAATTATTTCCTTTTTTCCACACCAAACTCCTTTTCAACTTATCCAAAGCAAAATGACAAGTATGACATGATTATGCATGCAAAAAAAACTCCTTTAGCTGAGATTCGTTCTTCACGTGTCAAACTGTTTAATTGATTAATATGCTTTTAATTGTAATTAGCTGTCAGTTTGAATCGATGTAACTATAAATATTTATAGGGTGTCGTTAAATCAACGAGAAATGTAAAAGGATACTGATCACTGGAAAAGTCAGGACATGTACATCTAAATGTAAAATTTGGTTCTTATGACTTATACATTTGCATGCATATATTACCCACAGCTTAAATGAGATTGATATTCTTGTTTTTATACATGTCCACAGAAACAGGCACTTGAGATTGTTCCTGCATTTAGAGGAAACCTAACAGAATCCGGGTTCAATCAGAAAGAAAGCCCATGATATGTGTCAAGCACCTGTTGATGCAAAATGCAATCTTAGAATACAATTTTCCTCAGTCACTTCTAACAGCAAGGGAGGGACTCATGGAAATTGAACCAAGGTTTGCATTTATGTCAGCTCATATGACAAAAATAAACACATAATGTTTGTCTTTTGCAAACATTATGTGTTTGCAAAAAATCCACAACATAATTTGCTTCTATTCTCATGAGCTCAAGGCTCAACAGAACTTTGCATCATTTTAAATTTGGTCCATCGGGTTTGTTAGATTATGTCCACAGCGTGATCCTGCCCTCATCAAATAGTCCCCTTTGAAGCTAATATATATATTTATAATACATGTTGTCTGCCTTCTGCAGAATTCTGTAGAGAATTCTTTGGATGCTAAAAAAACCCTGTAATAACTGTCTGGTAAATTTCCATAATCAAAGAATTCCATATGCAACTGTTTTACATAAAATATTCTGTAATTTATTATAGTTTAGGGTTTAATGAGGGATATTTACTTCTGTAAAAAAAAAAAGTTAATCACCAAAGGTTGAACACTGCTGTAATCAGCCTCAAATTATTTTTGTTTTTATTTCCAAAAAAGTACTTTTTAAATAAAAACGGTCCCCTGATAAAGCGGAATGAGATGCAGCGCTACTTAGCGTTGGGAACGTCTTTATCGTGACCAGCTGTGAATATAGTGTGTAAATGCGTCAATGGAATTGACCCAGTGCTTTTATAGCCTCTGTTAGTGACATCAGAATGGGCCAGCATCAGAGGCTGTAAATAGATGAGCCCATAGCTGCATCATCAGGATATTTTGTCTGAAGAGCAGTCCTGCGGCATCTTCAGTACGGCAAAGCAACGCAGCATCTCGTTCCGCTTTATCAGGGAACAGGGTTACAGTCAAGTAACCCAGACCGTTCCCTTTCAAAAGCTGCACTCAGTGCTGAGCTGCTTAGTGCAACTGGGAACGACAATACCCAGGCGCCGTGCTTGAAGGTGTCTGGACCCCTTACGGTTGTGTAAGTGTGCTCACAAGAATGCAAGAAAGCCTCAGACATTAGCTTGTGATGTCGACTCAAGGACGTGAGAACCCGAAGTGGCATTAGCATCCAAACTATAAAACATTATGAATGTAGCGGAGAGGACCAACCTGCCCCATCACATACAAGTTGTAAGGGGTCACTCCTTGCTAAAGCATTAGAGGAGGCGACCCTCTCCGGAATCGCCCATAATGAGCTCTTGAGAAGACACATTGTTCCCAAGAACCATACTCTGTTCGGCCAACATGGCACTATCAGTAAGATGCATTTAGGCATTTAGCAGACGCTTTTATCCAAAGCGACTTACAACATAGGAGTACAGGAAGCGATCGGTCATGAATAGGCGCAAAACGCAAAAAATGCAAGACCTTTGCTGGCGAACTGTGGCTAGAACTCCCAGACTGGAGGAACAGATACAGGCACATTTTGGTCCATGTGTGTGCCATCACATCCAGACCCAGGGGGCTGGGGGACTCAAAAAGAAGTAGAGGGGACATTGCCCTGTCTGAAAAGAGGCAATATGGTACATTTCTGCTTTGTAAAATCTGGTCCAGATCTGATTCATTACTTCTGGGTAGAGTTTCCATTCCCCTATCTGTAATTTCTGTCTGGACAGTAAATCTGCTCCCACATTCAATTGCCCCAGAATGTGCCCTGCCCTGAGTGACAGGAACTTGAGAAAATATTTTAGGGCCAGAAATACAGCCATCAAATCGAGGCAGTTGATGTGCCCATCGAGCTGATGAACCTCCCATTCCCTTTGGGCTGGACAATCACTTAAGACCGCACCCCAGCCCATCAGGGAGGCGTCTGTCATTAACAATCTGCGATGGCAAGGCACCCCTAGAGTGAGACCCAAGGCAAGAAACCGGGGTCTGAACCACAGTGTATGAAGCCATGTGGCGCACCACTTTTATTTGCATTTTAGGATTGGCCCTACAATCCTCTGGCTTTGAGCCACAACTGAAATTGTCTAATGTGCAACAACCCCAAAGGGATCACTGTGGATGCTGATGCCATGAGACCTAACACTCTTTGGTACTGCGAACAGTGAGATCTTGACCTAGCCTGACTTTGGTAAAGTTATGCTGAATGGTCTTGATTCGAGCAGGAAACAGTTGTGCTCGCATCATGACCGAATCCCAAACAATCCCTAGAGAAGTTCTCTTCTTGGTGTTGAGTCTCAACCCTAGTGAAACTAGATGAGCCATCACGATGTCTCTGTGTTGAAGTGCCATATCTCGCGATTGTGCTAGTATTAACCAATCGTCTATTTAATTCATAATGTGAATGCCCCGGAATCGTAATAGAGTCAGCGCTGCATCCATGCATTTTGTATATGTGTGGGGTGACAAGGCTAGGCAGAATGGAAGAAAACCTCAGGAACTTCCTGGGTTGTGGCAATATTTATGTGAAAATATCCTTCAGATCGATCGTGATGAACCAATCGTGATGTTGAATTTGTGACACTTGCCACCCTCTGGTTTTTTACCTCTTTTTCTTTTAGGACCATGGACAAGTTGGGTGGATGATGGCCTCTCCCCTCTCTGTGAGGAAGGAACTGTACAAAGCTTCATGCTTTTTAACTTCTCTGAACCCGTGTCACCAAACAGACCAGAAGGAGAAACCAGGGAATCAATGAGAAAAACAAGTTTTTTGGCTTTTATCCCTGTCAATTGTAATGTCCTTCAGGTCTTCAGGTCTGGAACACTGTCATAGTGTGCAACGCAGCACCAGCCTGACCTGCAGCTTGATAAGCTTTTCCCACGATAGCCGACGTTTTTCTACATGGCTTCATAAGGAGGGTAGGTCTTTTAAGTGAAGATGCAGACCTGAGGCATATCTGCATACCCCGCGACTTCACACCCATAATAGTAAAAAAAGTCAGCACAAAGACACAGAATGTATATTGTTTTCTCCATGACTTTGATAGAAACCTATCCTCTAGCTTACTAAGTTTGGGGGTCCCTCATTCGCGAGGCCAGTCAAGCTGTAATCTGGCCACCGTCGAGTAACCACTGCAATTAATTCCTTAATTGTGTGAAGAACGCTCAGAGGTTGGCTGCTCGAAGTCCGCAGACCCAAGAGATTCATTGTCCCCTGCATGACCCAAAGAAGCAACGGGGCACGCTTTGGAATCACACGAGGGAACATATAGATCTGGTGAGTGAGCAAGCGAAAGAGATGGACCCGTCTCTTGTTCGTCGGACAAATCCTGGCTGGAGCCCCACAATGGTAATATGGGTGCGGTCTGGAAGACGAGCACAAAGCATTTCAAACCGAATAACTCCGAGCTCACACTCGCCCTGCTCCAACACAGCAGCCGTGTGCTCTTCCCCCAAACAAACAAAGCAGTGTGTGTATCCATTTCTGGCATAGGAAAATAACATGGAGGGACACAGCGCTTACTTTGTTGCGGACTCATTTTTCTGCTTGGTTTTCTTTGATTTAACACTTTTTACTTTTGAGACAGAGATGAGAAAAAGAAAATCTACACACTGCCAGTTGAAATCTAACTCCTAACAAAGATCTGTAGTCAGATAAAGAGAGAGAGATTTTTTTTGACACACCAACACAGAATGGCCTCTGAAGACAAAAGACCTGGTGATGCAGCTGTGGGCTCATCTATGTATAGCCTCTGATTCTGGCGCATTCTGATGATGTCACTAACAGAGGCTATAAAACCTCTAGGTCAATTCCATTGACATGTTCACTATATTCACAGCTGGTCATGATAAAGATGTTCCCAATAGGGCTAAGCAACACAGCATTGTGCGTAGCTTTTGAAAGGGAACTGTTTTGGGTTTAAAACATGAACAGTATAATATAAATAGTAATAATACAACTTAAACAGTTGAATAATAATTAAACTGTCTGCCTTCAAATCCTGACCACTTGCCAACAGATGAATTACAATGAGGCATAAACAAGCAAACAATTAAACCAACCAATTTAAGCAAGAGTGAATGAGTGTTTTCAAAGTCTGTTTGACATTGATGAGAATTTCTATGCTAGTGAATGGAGGGAGATTTTTTTTACTCCATCCATCCAAGTCCACATTTTGGTTATGAGTGAAAGAACCTTTTGGACCAGCGGAGTCCAACCCAGTTCTGCAGAGTTCAGCGCCAACCCTAAACACACATGAACTAGCTAATCAAAGTCTTCAGGATTAGAAACTTCCAGGCAGGTGTTTTGAAGCTGGTTGGAGCTACACTCTGCAGGACAGTGGCCCTCAAAGCAGAGTTTGAAATGTTTGTGTCTACTTTTGATCCCTTGGGGTTTATCTTGAAAAGGCATCCGTCAAATGAAAAACAAATAACTGCAGTAATGGAACATATACTCTACCATATACTAATTTTAACAAATTAGCAATAAAAGTACCAACATACTGGGAAATTTACAATTATATTGTTGATGTTTTAAAACACCAACATTGCAATAAGAAAATACTTTTCCAAAAAAATTATCTTTGTATCAATAACAAAATAAAATACATATCTTAAATACTTCATATAATTGAGCCTAATTAAGCATGTTTTGTGTAGATTTAAACTCAGTATTTCATTTAGGTGAGAATTTTGTGGACAGGAAAATAAACTACTGTGCCTACCTACCTACAGCACCTGCTAACTTACTATCTACCTACTTATAACAAACAGATAGCAGTTTGTTTTTCACACTAAGCTATTATATGGCTTCTGAAGACTTTAAATATAGCTTACCATCTATTGTTATGATACTTTGTTGGTGCTTTTTTGTCATTTATGAACCCTTTTTGTGCCAAAGAGAGAAACTTTTTTTTTGTACAGGTTTGAAATGACTTGAGGATGATAAAATAATGTGAAGGATGATAGTGAGAAAAGGCAGAGGAGGGTCTCTCTTTTACTCTTTTTTATTATTTTTACTCGAACTTCATCCGCAAGCACCTATGACATGCAGCACTATGTAATAGTGATACTGAGGTGATATTTTATGATGCTTTGTTCATTTATCATTATTGTGGCTTTGTTAGGGGATAAACCAGAGGCGTGTGATAGAGAAGATGAGATTTAAGTGAGTTGAGGGGATGTTTTCAAAGTCTATTTCTGTCCTGCTCCTGAAACTAGGGTATATACTCTCGGTCACAATTAAATTGCAGCTGTCAGCAGTTTGGTGATAAAACAAGAGTGCACAGCTCTCTTTACTGTGACCTTGGACAAGGAGAGGATAAGGCCGAGAGGAGGGAAAGGAGGAGAGAATAACGTTAATTTATTTTAATACATTCAAATTTTTGGTTATACAAAGCAAAGTGTATTTACACGATTCATTGTACACGGAATGAGTGCTAGTCAGCATTTTTCACTGCAAAAAGTCTGCGCTTCATAACCAGAACTACAGGCTACATTTTTAGTTGGCAAACAAAAGGCAAACCCAAGGTAGGGGAAGAAACAGAGAGAAATGATGCCAGTGACAGGTTTCATTTTACAAGCACACAAACATACACAGACAACTCATAAAGCACAAATGTCAACAGCTGTGAAATAGAACACACTGCAGCAAATACAAGGACAAGGCCCATGTGTCAACACACTAGCACATTAGTACAATATCACCTTCCTTTTTCAACCCAGGTGTAGACCAATAATAAATCTGGCCAATAAAGGGTGTGTCAGACACATTACAAGTCCATAAGGTGTCAGGAGAAAAAACTGATCTATCAGTCAGAAAATATGACCTATTAAGCAACAGCACTGCCACAGCGAAACAGTAGACCAACAGAAATGTCAGGCATTTTTCTTGTGCTGTTTCCTCTGTCTCCCATAGTTATACATTACTCTTCATAAGATTTGGTCTGTAAGATTTTTTTATGCTTTGATAGAAGATTCGTATGGTCACCAAGGCTGTAATTATTTGATCAAAATGTCAACACTGTAATAATGTGACATATTATTTAAAATAACTGTTTTCTATTTTAATATATTTTACAAGCCATCAGCGTGGGAACCATGATACTTTTTTTTTAGGATTCTTTGATAAATCAAAAATTCAAAAGAAGAGCATATTTTTGAAAGAGATATTTTGTAATATTATAAACGTCTTTTGATCAATTTAATCAGTCCTTACAGAAATAAAATATTTGTTTAAAAAATGTATTTGTCTTACTGACCCCAAAATGTTTTATTTTTGTAAATATTTTTTTTTGTCAGTGGTGATTTAATTAGCATGCTGATAGCATGATGTGTGCATCACTGTAAAGCCCTCAAGGAAAAGTTATATCGCCAAACGTTTTGCATATCTCTATATTGTCACGATCTGGAGTCATTGCTGTGCAATTTGTATTCAACACAGATTTTGTGGATGCGTTTTCATTGCTACATTATCAATTTGCATAACTTCTTTAGCAAATTGGATGCAGGGTTGTAGATTGGAATAAAACAGTACAGATAGTACATGCAGATAAATGCCACTATCAGAGTGTGCAATTTGTTCTAAGTGAACTCCCTGCTTAATCTTTTTGAAAAATGTAAACTTTCACAGCTGGGATTATTTACTGGTCACTGTTGAATTGTACACGATTTTAATGCCAAGTCCCTTGGGAAAAATTCCACTTGAATGGCAGCAATAGATTTTTGCAGTAATTCCAACTTCACAATCACTTACGAAATATTTCTCTCTTTTTTTTTTTTTTCTTTTCAGGCAATGAGCTCCTATTCATTCAGAGAAATGACATAACAAATTAACATATTAATCTGACTAAAAAAGCACCTGGATCCAGAAATATCTGCAGAGAGAAAGCTTGTCTTTTTGCAGGAAGGCTCCTGAGAGTGGCATCTCACAGAGTTTGATTCAAAAGGCCCAGTGGCTCTGAAAAACTCAATTTTCCTAATCACTGGTGCAGTTTCAGCCTGACTGGCTGCAATTGCCCTCACATCACAAAGCTCCATTCAGCTCACTCTACAAAGGCAGCCAACACACAGGCAGATTCTCAGCACAGGAGAAAGCACCAGCAACAGTCACATCTGATTCATATTTATCAGAAATGTGTGTTTGCGTTGCTGCAGTTTGATAAAAAAAGAAGTAAACTTTTATGACAGCTGAGGCTTTAATTAGACACTAGCTATAGAGCTAAACCTTAGAGATTTCTCACTCCTGCTGTTCTTTCTCTGACGCTTGTCCATTTTCGCTTTCCTCTCATTTAAACTGACAACAACATAAAAGATGTGTGTCTATAAAGCATTGAGCATAGCACTGCCTGTAGTTTTATCAACCCAGGCTCATTGGAAATAAGTGACTCTGCCTACATTTTTGTAAACCCTGAAAAATATACCTCCAGGTACGTTTCCCTGCACAATTCAAGAAAAACGTGGTGTAAGCACAAATTTTAATTCCTATTGAAATACATTTAATTCTCTGCATTTGTAAAAGTAGACATGATTTTATGAATATTTAAAGGCTTCTTTAATATTTTGGAGCAACTAACCCCACTCCTACCCTAAACCTACCCACTTCTCAGCAATGAAACACATAACAGACAAATAAAAGTCACAGGTATTTATTTCAAAAACTGACCAAAACAGTGTAAAACAGTGTGCATTCCAAGTCTTCTGAAGTGATACGATATCTTCATGTGAAGAACAGAGTTGATCTTAATGTTTTAATCCGCTGAAATGATGATCCAATCCGCACGTGTGAACACCCTCCACTTGCTCATATTTCATTCAAATAATACTCTTAACTCTTGAGCGTGACGCTGTCGGTCACGAGACATGCAAGAGCCAATGGAATTTTACAATCAAAGCTGACGTAATGACGCAATTGGTCACGAGACATACAACAGCCAATGCTGTCAAACCTGATGTAACGGCAGGAATTTTCAAATATGATCTTCGGGCGGGTGGACTCAACACTGATCGCTTTTGGGGATTTTCTTCACAAAAATCAGTCGTTTGGCCTCGAAACACTTGGAATATTTGTACTTTTTAAATAAATTGTGCCTGCAGTCATATCTGCCTGTTATATCCTGTTTTTTTATAATACACAAATGGTTAGGTTTAGGGAAGGGGTTGAGAAAAACTGATACCACTTAGCACCTCTAGTGGACGTTTCACCCGAAAAGTGCAGAGACGTTCCTGGAGGTACACATTTCAGTGTTTGCAAAAATGTAGGCAGAGTCACGTATTTCCAATGAGCCTGGGTTGCGTTTTATTTACTGAGGCTCATAAAAGGCAACAAAGAATGATCTGCGCAAATCTAGAATCAGGAATTAAATGTAAAATTTTGGGGAGCATGAAAGCCAAAGTAAGCTTTTTAAAGGGGGGGTCTAATGCCATTTCATGCATTCCGACTTAGTTACACTGTTAAAGAGTTTGATTCTCATGCTAAACATGACCAAAGTTTCATAAAATGAGTTGGTCGTATGGCCAAAAATACTCCTTCCAGTTTCTCACAAGTTTCTGAAAGTTTTTTCTAGGGCTGTAATCTCCCAGTCGACTAATAATTAGTTGATTATTAGTCGATACATTTAAGATTTTTTTGCCGCGTTCATTTCATTAGTTTTGCCGCATTCATTTCATCAGTTGCTAATGGGGGTGTTTTCAGAGCACCCCTGTTTCACAGGTAACAGAATGTCTTCAGAAGACCCCCCTTGTTTTCAACAAAACATCTCTGGTTAACTAGAAGAGCATCATTTCATTCGTTTGTTAAATAAAAGGCGACCTGGAGCTGGTTGTCGGTGTTATCAGGCGTGGATTTCTCTTGTGGCTCATGCATACTGTGCAGTCTTCATAGACGAGCACTTTAATCTATCGCTTAAAACGAGTCTTTTTATTTGTTCCGGTGAAATAACAAAACAAAATGCACAAAAACTGTCCCTGCTCTTGATATACAACCACTGATGATTTTCGGTTTTGATGAGAAAAAAAATACGAGGGCAGATTGGAAACATGAGCAAAGCAAAGTTTGTGAATCTGCATTTATTCACGTGAAAAATCTTGGCACTAATGCTATATTGTGTTTAGATGCAAGAAGTCAGTAAATCTATATCAATAAATGAACTTTTGAAACTGATTTCTAGACATCTTAATATATTATTGTTATGACATATTACATATTTTACATCTGATATAACATTGTACGCAGGTGCACTTGATGCAACGCTGTCAGAGCCAACTGACTCGTGTGTCAGACTCATTTCAGTGCAAAATTATCAGGTCAAAAACCATTTAATATACTGAAAATAGCCTATTGGTTTTTTAATGTTTATTTATAATTAATTTAGGCAGACATTACAAGGCTACCAAATGCGCACAGTGCGCAGCTAATTAAGTGAACGTTTCATTTACATTTTTAGTTGATTTTTAGAAAATTTCAGGACGTCAGTCGACCAAGATTTTCTTTGGTTGATTGCAGCCCTAGTTTTTTCCTGAGTATGGCCCCATATGAGGTCATAAAGGGCGGAAAATCCTTGTACGTACACTTCTCCCGGAAAAAGTGCACGTACACACCAACCAGAGCAGGTGCGAGCGCACGGCCATTGTTCTGTTTTTTTTTTAACAATGTCACCAAAGAAGTGTGTTTTTGGTTTGCAAGGGAAAGACCTTGTTCAGCTTCCCAAAGAACCCAGCATTGTTTGTCAAGTGTGTTTCTGCCATTTTCGGTGACGAATGTTTTATAAGAGAGGCCTGTTGGATTTGCAGATCATGCATGCAGTGAGTGAAACTGCATCAGATGTCTGTGTTCCCTTTCGTTCAGTCACTACGACGTAACGTTAGTGACTAACGAATGGGGGTTTCGCTTAGAAGCCTATCATCTTCGAGCTTAGAGAAAACGCCCAATGGCGTGCCAATGCCATGGGGCATGCAGAATTTGCATACGTAACTCCGCCTCACCGTGTGAGTATATAAGGAGGTACGTGGCAACATCGCATTATGTTTCTGCTTTCGGAGCCAAGAGGACCTCTTCACTCCTACAGCCTTCTGAGACTCTGTCAGCTTCTTGAGACGAGCAGCTTTCCAGTCGGTGTTGGTGTAACGGCGGCGTTCCAGTGATCGCATACTTCCTGCCTGCTGATCTGCGCGGTGGTCTGTTGACAGCTGGTGTGTGTTTCCCTGGGCGCTTCGGCATCGACTGCGAGGCTTCCTCTCACAAAAGAGCTTGCGCGTGGCACGTCTTTTTCAAGACGGTTCGCCCGCGCACTTCCGGGTGCGATCGATATCCATTGCTGTCTATGGGCACTTTCACTGCTCGATGTGTTTGGGCTTCAGCACGTTCGGGCAGTGTTTGTGGATGTGTCATGTTCTCACTGCGGGAATGTGACCATCGCGATGTTGTGGTCGAGACTCAGTGATCTCTGTGAGGAGAGAGAGTCCCCTCTGCCACACCCCAATCTACTGTCTCCGAGAGAGGTGGTACTTTGGCTGGTGGCCAGGGTGACCTGAGGGCTGTGCTGTGGTATTAAGACCCCCGACGTTCATTCCTCGGGCCACACCCCCCTCTCACACATCGCTTCCCGCGAGTGCTGGACTGAAACAGCGGCCCGTCTCTGACGCCTTGTTCGTTCAGTTCACACTCCAGATAGCAGTGAGATTTAGATCGCCGCATCCCAAGGTGGGCTAGAGTCCTTTGGGGATGACGATTAGGCTGTGCTCCGCCTCCGGGTGTGTCAGCGCCGCCTGATCTGACCCAAAGTTGACAGCCATGTTATCTCGGGCAGCTGCGAGCCTCGGGCTGGTGTGGAACTCCGCCCTGTCACGAGTGCTCGTGGTTGCGCGATTGGTTTTTGGGGACGGCACCTGACAGCTGTTGGGCCCTGCCCCCAATTCCTTTCGCCCCGAGGTGCATGAGGAGGTCACGCGGTCCGGGAAGTCCCCCGTGCTTCCCGTGACCGCTCGGCCTCCTCCGCCTTCTCTGCCCTCGATGGGGCCATGGCCTAGGGTACACTGGGGTCCCCCCCTCTGTTGGGCACTCTGTTGCGCACTACGGTGTCCACGGAGTGCTTCGACGTGGCGTGGCTATCCTAAGCACCCTCCCGAAGCCTCAGGGCCCGTCTACTTCGGTGGCGTGGTCCTGCAGAGCTACGGGGCAGGCCGCCGCCCCTTTGCACATGCACAAGGGTGGAGCCGACCCAGGGCTCTTCAATGAGCTGCGTGCCGCCACTGATACCGCCCTCTGGGCGGTGAAGGTGGCCACACGCTCCCTGGGCCGGGCGATGTCCACAGTTGTGGTCCGGGAGAAACACCTGGCCTTACCTGGTGGTGTGGAGGTAGTTGAGTGAGTCCACCTCCTCAACTCGCCCATATCCCAGGCTGGCCTCTTCGGCGGCGCAGCTGAGAACTGCGCCCTACGGTTCTCGGCTGCCCTAGAGCAGACTGAGGCTGTAACACGTACTGCCCCGGCGGCCAGCTGCTGCACCAGCCGCCGGCTCAGTTGCCTCGGTCCGCTCGCCGCCGAGGGCGCCCTCCATCCTCCCACCCGGCCCCAGCAGCAGCCTTCACCGGGGCTGTGTCATGGAGGAGGTTGCAGGATGACGCCCAGTCCACTGGACAACTCAGAGATGGGTTCCAGTTCTTTTCAGGGGATGGTAGCAGGGCCTCTCCTTCCCCCGGTGGAGGGCCGGGGGAAAATCCTTTCGCTGCTGGACTTCGGGCTGGCGGCGCTTGGAGAACTGGTGTCCCCATCCTGAGGACACAGAGACTGGTGATGGCAGTGTGCACCGCCCTCGGGCCGCGCCGCTCTCGTCCCTCTCCCTCGCCAGCCTCTCAGAGCAGACCCCAGTGGAACGCGTGTCCTTCCCTGGTCTCCTCTGTCAGGACGCAGCTGCTGGCTGTGCCCCACACCGGGGCCACGCCTCCCACGTCTGGGCCAGTCACGCTGCCTCGCTGCCCCACCCGGGGTCGTCTGTGGTTCGAGTGACCCCCGTGGTCAGTTCCTGGGAGTCTGACTTCAGCTTCCAGGACTGTCCGCCGGGCTCGAAACCATCAGGCTCGGCTACGCGATTCAATTTGTGCACGCTCACCATGGTGGGGCCCAATGTCCCAGTCATGCGTGCGGAGGTTGCCACCCTACTGGCGAAGGGTGCGATCGAGCCTGTCCCTCCAGCCGAAATGAAGTCCGGGCCTCGGCCTTTACTTCATTGTACCCTAGAAAACCGGTGGGTTATGGCCAATCCTGGATCTGCCCATCCTGAGCCGATCCTTACTGGCTTCCGTTCAGGATGTTGGCAGCGAACGCCTTCTCGAATGCGTTCGTCCAGTTGATTGGTTGCAGCGATTGACCTGAAGAACGCCTACTTCTTTGTCTCCTACCTCGACGCGGACCGTTTCTACAGGTCTGCTTCGAGGCGGACATTCAGTACGCGTTCCTCCCATTCGGGCTAGCTCTGTCCCCTCGTGACTTCACGAAGTCTGTCGAGGCAGCCCTTGCGCCACTCAGGCAGCACGGGTTCGCATCCTGAACTGCCTCGGCGACTGGCTCAGACTGAGTCACTCGAGACAGGGTGCGAACACAGAGTTCTAGTGCTCCAGCACGTAGCCTGTCTGGGCCTTCAGGTCAACTGGGAGAAGAGCAACTCTGCTCCGTGCAGGGATCTCTTTTCCGGTATGGTTTTCAACTCGGTCGCCATGTGCGTGCAGCTTACCAGCGAGCACGCGCTGTCAATGCTGACTTGCCTCCGTTAATTCGAAGCAAGAGTGCGGTTCCACTGAAGTGTTTCAGAGGCTCCTGGGGCATATGGGCATCTGCAGCCGCGGTGACGCCGCTCGGATTGGTTCATATGAGACCGCTTCAGCATTGGCTTCGCGATCGGGTCCCGAGATGGGCATGGCAGTCTGGCGCTCCGGGTCCAAGTGACTGGGCCTGCCACAGACGCTCACCCGTGGTCGAACCTCAGTTTCTACGGGCCGGGGTGCCCGAGAACGAAGTTTCCATGCATGTTGTCGTATCGACGGATACCTCTGCCACGGGTTGGGGTGCCATGTGCAATGGACAAGCAGCCGCGGGCTCCTGGACAGGACCCCAGCGCCTCCTGCTTGTCAATTGCCTCGAGTTGCTGGCAGTGCGGTTCGCCCTGCACCGCTTCGGCGTTGCTGAAGGGTCAACATGTGCTTGTCCGGACAGACAACACGGCCGTAGTAGCGTACATCAACCATCAGGGCGGTCTACGCTCCGCCGTATGTCTCAACTCGCCCGCCGTCTCGTTCTATGGAGTCAGAAGCGCCTGAGGTCCCTTCGTGCTGTCCATATTCCGGGAGTCCTGAACCTCGCAGCCGACGAGCTCTCGCGGTTTCAGCCTCTCCCGGGAGAATGGAGACTCCATCCCCAGTCGGTCCAGCTGATTTGGGAACAGTTCGGGGACGCGCAGGTAGATCTGTTGCCTCCCACGACTCTTCCCACTGCAGCCTGTTCTATTCCCTGTCCGAGGGCACGCTCGGCACGGATGCTCTGGCGCACAGCTGGCCGCGGGGCTTACGCAAGAATGCGTTTCCCCCAGTGAGCCTACTCGCACAACTCTTGTGCAAGATCAGGGAGGACAAGGAGTAGGTCCTTTTGGTCGCCCCGTACTGGCACGGCCGGGCCTGGTTCTCCGAACTCTTACTCCTTGCGACAGCCCCTCCCTGGCCTATTCCTCTGAGACCTCCTCACTCAGAGACGGGGCACTCTTTGGCACCCGCGTCCCGATCTGTGGAGCCTCCACGTGTGGCTCCTGGATGGGACACGGCAGGTTTGAGTGGCCTGCCACCTTCGGTGGTCGCCACCATCACTTCCGCTAGGGCAGAGTCCACTCGGCATGCCTATGAGTTGAAGTGGAACCTCTTCGTCACCTGGTGCTCTTCCCGCCAAGAAGACCCCTGGAAATGCCCGATCGGGTCCGTGCTCTCGTTCCTCCAAGAAGGGTTGGAGCGAAGGCTGTCTCCCTCCACCCTCAAAGTTTATGTGGCGCAATATCTGCCCACCACGATCTCTTGGAGAACAGAAAGGTAAGTCAGCACGACCTGATCATCAGGTTCCTGAGGGGGCGAGGAGACTGAATCCTCCTCGCTCTCCTCTCGTCCCTCTTGGGACCTCTCAGTAGTTTTAAGTGCTCTGCAGAGGCCTCCCTTTGAGCCTTTGCGGTCGGTTGATATTAAGTTCCTGTCAATGAAGACGGCTCTGCTGACCGCATTGGCCTCCGTCAAGAGGGTCGGGGACCTGCAGGCATTTTCGATTGACGAAGCGTGCCTGGAGTTCGGGCCGGCTAATTCTCACGTGATCCTGAGACCCCGGCCGGGATATGTGCCCAAGTTTCCCACCACTCCGTTCAGAGACCAGGTGGTGAACCTGCAAGCGCTGCCCGTGGAGGGGGCAGACCCAGCCTTGGCACTGCTCTGTCCAGTACACGCGCTCCGCGCCTACGTAGACGTGACGCAGTGTTTCAGGACCTCAGACCAGCTCTTTGTCTGTTATTGTGGAGAGCGGAAGGGAAGTGCTCTCTCAAAGCAAAGGCTGTCTCACTGGATAGTGGACACCATTGTTTTGGCTTACCAGCAGCAAGGTCGACCATGTCCCCTTGGGGTTCGGGCTCACTCCACTCAGATTGTCGCCTCCTCTTGGGCTTTAGCGCATGGCGCCTCGCTAACAGACATCTGCAGAGCTGCAGGCTGGGCGACACCTAACACATTCGCCAGATTCTACAATCTCCGAGTGGAGCCAGTGTCCGACTATGTACTCGCCCCCCCGAGGGGCCGGTAATGGGCCAGGCTTAGGTGTCTTCGCTTGCTCGCCATTCCACTCCTCGGACTGGATACGTGCGATTTTCCTCAGGTGAGCTCCCCGAGAGCCCTGAGTTCCTCCAGCACTGCTTACGCCGATGCCTGTGTGTCTGCCCTCTAGCGAGCCCAGACCCTCGTATCCGGCCAGGTGCCCCATGTGCATGGTTCCCCTCCGGCGACCCCCACACGTGTATTTCACCGTAAGCCTCCGCAGTGAGCGGGTTTCTTCCCTTGGCATGTCCCGGCCATCCCTAGGGTTAAAAATCCACCTTCGGCTGGTACCCTAGAGTTTCCCATATGCAACCCTTGCGGGTCATATGTGTACTCTTAAGTCCTCCCTACGGGTAGGCATCTTGGCATTTCCTCACTGGGATATGCTTCCCAGTGTACCTTGGTATTCCTGTGATAAGTGGGAATCCTTCGTCCGTACTAGTCTTACGACAGGGAACTCGCACTTACGCAGGGCACTGGAAGACAGCTGAGTGGCGGGATTAGAAAGGACCCCCATTCGTTAGTCACTAACGTTACGTCGTAGTGACTGAATGAAAGGGAACGTCTTGGTTACGGATGTAACCCTCGTTCCCTGAGGAGGGAACGGAGACGTAACGTCCCGTTGCCACATCAGCTGTGCTACCTGGAACGCAGGAGTTCAGTCTTGGCTCCTCAAGCAGGTAACATAATGCGATGTTGCCACGTACCTCCTTATATACTCACACGGTGAGGCGGAGTTACGTATGCAAATTCCGCATGCCCCATGGCATTGGCACGCCATTAGGCGTTTTCTCTAAGCTCGAAGATGATAGGCTTCTAAGCGAAACCCCCATTCGTTAGTCACTAACGTTACGTCTCCGTTCCCTCCTCAGGGAACGAGGGTTACATCCGTAACCGAGACGTTTTGTTGGCAATTGGCGCAGAAGTGCATACAATGTAAACAACACAGATGTATAGGGAATCAAATGTAATCCATAGTGTGATGCAGTGGCGTAACTTTGTTTTAAAAAGTGGGTGAGTGAGGTAAATCATGAGAAGTCATGTTTAACTTGATAGTTTCATTATTAACGTTACATCTCCAAACTAAAACAATACAAAAATTTCCGTCCTGAGATTATTCACATAGATTTGCATGAAATGCTTGTGTGCCTCGGAGTAGTCCAGTGGTAGAGATTGTGCCCGACGAGTGTGTCTGAGGTTCGATTCTGGGTTTGAATCCACCATTGTTTTTTTTTTTCTCATTAAAACCAAAGGTGTTCATGTGTCAAGAGCAGGGACGCGTTTGTGTACATTTTACTTTGTTATTTAACCAGAACTAACTGAGAATGAGAAGGTGACGTAACGATGTTCACTCCGTGTTGCATTTTCGAAAGGAAAGGGGCTGTATCTGGACAGACTAAATAACACCGCCAAACAGAGTTATTTAGGGAAACTGCTAGACATCAACAACATCCACCCGTACGACCTACTCTCACACACCCTGACATCGTCAAATATCTGGTTTATGGTATGATGGTATCAGTGCCTACACAATGCAAGCATTCGTAAGCTTTAAGTCATTAGAAGCTTACGAACAATTCTTCTGCGGTTGGGTGCAAGACTTACAAACCTGTGAACTGCGAGAGCTCAGTCATACATGCCAAAGTAAGGTTGCACTCATTATTGTAAAAAATAAATAAATAAAATAATTTGTTTTAAATATAATACTGTAATTGTAATATGTTAATTGTAAAAATAACCTACTGTCATAGACTATGGGAGCTTTAGACATGCAGATCAGGTGTGATTAGGCTGAATGGCAAGCAGTTGGGCAATTGCTGCAGACAAAGCCAATAGAAATGTTGAATTAAATATATATTTTTTTTGTGTAACAGGTCGTGATGTAAAGCTTCTGAATGCTGATATTATAAACCAGGTAACTGACAATGTCAGGTGTGTGAGAGGTGGTAGCGTCATTCTCCTGTGTGTGTGTGTGTACGTGTACATGATTCATTAGCTCCACGCATGGCAAGCCTTCCGGAGCTTGGCTTTTTCCGGAAAGAGTCGGTCCATCTTATCTCTCTTCTATAAATCTTATAAAACTAAAGACTTTTTTGAGATATGAAGGATGCAAAACTACTCTGTTGGTACTCAAGATTTTAACATGGGGTGCAAAAGTAGACCATGACTTTTTTTAATTCAGTGGTGTTTGTCTCATGATGTCATTTGGATCTGCAAATAAGCTATAATGAACCTATTTCATTTTACCAGCATTTACAGCTGTTGATTTTCTATTGCTTCAGTTTTAGTGTGTGTATACAGTGGGGCCAAAAAGTCAGAGCACATTGAAATTCCAGGATTCATTTTAGAACCAAAGTATACATTGAGAGAGAGAGAGAGAGAGAGAGAGAGAGAGAGAGAGAGAGAGAGAGAGAGAGAGAGAGAGAGAGACTCTTTGCGCTAATGTAGGCACATTCATGATATGTTGACTGACAGCTCCATTGCTGTGATTCTGGCACACCCCCGTCTGCCTGAATTACTTCATAAATGTCAGTTATGCCCTCAGGTTTACGAAAGAGGCTCACTTATAGCATAGTCATTGGAGCAAGCTGGTCTGACAAGATGGAGAACAACTAGAGAATGACCGTTTGCTGACCGTGTCATTGTTATTCCCTTCAACTGCAGTCAAACTGACACCAGCACATGATTTACAAGATAGGTGTTATACACTTGTGTTTAGATTGCAAGAGACTAATTTCAATGCAAACTCATAATCATTTTCTCTTTCTCTCTTCCGATCTTTTGTTGTAGCCATACATTGTGAGATAAAGTTTTGCCACCGTAAGCAATGTTCAGGCTTCTCAGCGGTACACTTTTCTACAGCCTGCCAATTTTAGACAATAAATAACTTGGCTTGGATTTTTCAAAACTTTCAAGGAAAGTCCTTGACTGGGATTGTCATTCATGTGAAATAAAAAAATGTCTGCAATAAATGCAAGTAGTGTATATATTTTTTTTTAAAAGTTGTTTTTATAACTCTTTCCCCACCAGCGTAAAAAAAATAAAAATTGTGGTTTCCAGTTTTGTGCTCAGTGACACATTTGTGTGTTGATTTTGATGTTTGTTTTGGATCTTTGTCCTGATCAAAGAGCCAACCACGGCCAATTATACGATTTCTAGTAGAGGCCGTCAGGTTTAGATTTTTTTATCTGTTGGTATTTGCTAGAATCCATACCATGTGTCTGAACCAGATGTCCAGGACCTCCAGCAAAAAAATAGGCCCTCAACATTAAAGATCCAGCTGTATTTTTAGCCGTGGGCATGGGGTACTTTTTATCCCTGTTTGCACAAAACGCTTCCGGTATATTTGCTGCCAAAAATCTATTTTTATCGTTTCATCTGACCACAGAACCAGGTCCCTTTTGAATTTCCAGTCGCGTCTGACCACTGAATATGCGGGAGTTTGTTTCTGGATGAGCAAGGAGGATTTTTATTGAATCCCTCCCAAACAATATGTGGTGATGTAGGGGTTGTTTGATATTTTTCTGACCCCAAGACTCAACTAATCTCTGTGATTCTCCATCTGTGATCCTTGGAGAGTCTTTGTCCACTCAAACTCTCCTCCTCACCGTGCATTAGGACAAGACACACATCGTCTTCCAGTCAGATTCATAACATCTTTAGCTGATTTGAACTTCTTAATATTGCCTTGATTGTGGAAATGCTTAAGCTATTTTCCTACAACCTCTTTCTGTTTTGTGAAGCTCAACAATCCTTTGTTGCACATCAGAACTATATTCTTTGGTTTTACATATTGTGATGAATGATTAAGGGAATTTGGCCTTTGCGGTTCCTTAAATTTATACTTCCGTGAAACAAGACGTCATAGCTGGACAGTTTCATGTTCTTTGACATCCTGGTGTGCTAAAAAATTTAAATATTAATGGGAATATACTTCAGAGATATTTTACTCATAAAAAGTTTTTACCCCCATACTGTTTTTGTCTTCTTCGTCTGTTTTGATCTGGAGAATCTGTAATCATTCAGAAGATGTGTAATAGCGTCTAACGGTAAAAACGGTCTAACGGTTGTTTTTGGCAGGGCAGATTTTTCTCACAAATAACGGAAAAATCGTGTTTGGCGGAGAAAGAGATAATGATTTAATTTAACACAATTACCTCAAACAGTAATATGTTTTTTTTTTTTTTTTTAAGTCAGCATAATGTCAGCATAATTTCTTAATGTGGTGGATATATGAGTAAAATGGCTTCTCAAACAAGAAGAGTTTGTTACTTGATTTTGTTTGTTGGGAATTGATTGAATAAACAAGAGTTGTCAATTTTGATTTCATGGTGACTTTGAATAGGATCTGCTACTTAAATTAGTTTCTATAAATTGTTAATTATATCATTAGCTACATGCTGATAATTGAGAGGATATAATGGCCCTTTCTCCACTGCAGTGTCTAAATTGCACACTTTACTGCATGATTTTAGTCTCAAATTTTACCTTTGCCTAAACCAGTGAAGTGGCAAGGTATAAACCATAGTGAAATAATTTCCACTCTTCATTATCAATTTTGCTTTGCTGATTAGCACTGCCCTGCCTTTATGAAATTTTAATGCTCTGAGGTCCATTGCGCTTCATAACAGTGAAAGTAAAGCATTAAATTGTGATTAAAGGATCGATTACACAAAGAGAGAGATTTCAGAGGAGGCACAAGCAGTTTACATGTTCAAAGATCACTTTGAGACTGAAGCTCTTGGACCAGGATGTCGAGTGATTTATGGTCATTTAAAATAGGATTACTGGACCTTTATAATGACCCGGACAAAGCATGGCTCTTTCCTTCTCTCTAAATGAAAATATTTCATTTGCTATTTAATTTTTCATTCTGTTGCTGTCTGCCACTCTCTCCCTCTCTCTTTCTCACTCACTTTTGTTTGAGTGCACTAGTGTGTAGGTGGACTCTGCGGGATGGGTTTTTCTCAGTGCTAGTGAATGATGATCCTCTAGCTTTGAACATGACCACAGTAACCGGGAGCTGTAGTCAGAGTGGGAGGTCTGCAAATATCTGCTGCACACCTCCAAAGACTTCCAAGCCACCACAGTACTCTGAGCTGACACGGATATGGTATGATTCTCACCTCAGCTCACAGACTTATGTGGCACACTGCTCGGTCAACAGTACACAGAACCGCATTCTACCATCTTAAAAATATCTAAATTACAACATATGCTCTTAATGACAAATGCAGAACAGTTAGTTAATGCTTTCATGACATCAAGGGTCAATTATTGTAATGCTCTACTGGGTGGTTGCCCTGCATGCTTAATAAACAAACTCCAGCTGGTCCAAAACGCAGCAGCTAGAGTTCTTACTAGAACCAGGAAGAATGACCATATTAGCTCGGTAATGTCAACACTTCATTGGCTCCCTATTAAATATTGCTAATTACTTACAAAGCATCCCCAGTACTTGAGCAATCTCTTAACACATTGTAGTCCTTAACATCTACTGCAATCTCAAAATTATGGCCAGTTGGTTATACATAGAATATCAAAATATCCTATTTAGCATCTAAACTCTGGAACAGTCGTCCTAGCGTTGTCCGGGAAGCAGACACACTCAGTCAGTTTAAATCTAGTCTGAAAACACATCTATTTAACATGGCATACACATAACACATTATATTTCTATAATTAAAATACTATAGAATGATTGTTAGGCTGCATAAATTAGGGCAGCCAGAACCAGGAACACTTCCCATCACATCTGGTGTATTCGTTACATTACATCATAAGAAGAATGGCATGTATGCTAATATTAGTCTCTCTGTTTACCCCATGGTTTTACCATAGTCAGCCAGACAAGTAATCTGGTTATGTTTGGAAAAATATTACTTTATAAAGAAAGACTACGTGCCCACAAACATATTCATTTAAGGGTGTACTCACACTAGGCGCTCTAAATGCGGTTCGCATGCAGTGTGAGGGCTAACCTTGCCAGAGAACAGCTGTGCGCAACTATGTGCTATTATGATAGCAAACACCAAACTATTACTACTTGGATACTACTTGGACAATCGTGCTCGGGCACGGTACAAGGCAACCGTGCCTTGTGTGAGTACACCCTAAATGTGCATGCCTATGGACTACACGCATACGCATGCTATCAAAATGTTCACAGATTCACGTTTTTGAAGTTTACACATATGATAATTGTATCATGTTTTGTTTTGTTTTTTGTTTTTTTACAAATTTTCAAAAACGTGCACTTTGAAACCGATTTCAAAGTGTGTTTTCTCAGCACAACAAAACGTTGTTGTTGTTGTGTAAATGAACAGCCAGAACTCATTAAAAATGTTCTGTTTTCAGCTGAAAATGGTGTTGTATAAGCGGCCTGAAAGTTAGTAACTAATGATTTTTACAATGGAAATGAATCAATCAAAAACGTACTTAGGGTGGACGTGTTGGGTCCGAGTCCACCCTTGTCGAGTTCGAGTCAAGTCCAAGTCTTAAACAATCAAGTCCGAGTCCAAAAGGGGCCGAGTTGGACTCAAGTCCGAGTTCTTATCGGCCGAGTCAGAGTCCGAGTCGAGTCCGTCCGAATCCAGAGTGTAATTAGATTAGAAATTGATATTGTAAATTCTTATCTTCTATTAATATTTCAACCTTTCAACCCATTAAACCATTGGCAAATAGAAAATTGAACAAAAGTACCACTATTACATCTAGCCATTGCCATTTAACATTTCTATTTTGTCAATATATCAACTAGTTTCCAATCAAAAATGGTTTCAAACAATAGAATGGACATAGAGTATTTCAATTAATCACTGTATTACATGTACGGTGATTCTTATTAAATTTACTTAAGTGACTGAGTGAGAGAGTAGTTCACTCAAAAATTAAAATTCTGTCATCGATTACTTACTATTTTTTTACACCTGAATAAAGTTCTTTCTTCTGTTGGACATAAAATATATTTTGGAGAATGTTGGAAACCAACCAGTTGCTGGTCTCCTTTTTAGGAAATAATCATATGGATGTCAATGGCTACCATCAACTGTCTGTGTTCAACAGAAGAAATGAATACAGATTTGAAAGAACATTAGAGTGAGTAAATAATGACATCATTTTAGAGGTGAACTGTCCGTTTAAGGACAAGCGGTAGCATGTTCACTAGTCTGCGCTGCTGTCATCGTAAGACCTGCAGACATCTAATATACTGTGTTTATGTTAACCTTGTGTGTATTTGACAGTATTAGTGCAATATGACTACTTAGTCCGGGGAGACTTTGATTACTTTCTTATCTTAGTTTTATGCCGGTTTTGTTGTTACACATGATGCGGACTCGACTGCACTCGGGATATTTAGTCCAAAATGTCCAAGTCCGTGTCAAGTCTGAGTACAAATTCACCCGAGTGCGTGTGAGTCCGAGTCCAAGTTTGAGTACCCCAACTCTAGGTGGACTAGAGCTGCTGCACAGCCTACTGACTATTAGCCTAATATTTTTCTTTACTGATGACAGGCAAATTAAAGAACATAGATGCAGCCAGATAATTTCCACAATGACCAATGCAATCTACCAGTTAACATCTGGTTTAAGAAAATGCTTGTTTGGGCAGTAAATAATGGTGCAACCACCAGTACATTGACGAATGCAAACCTTAGTAAATCACTCCTCCCATAACATTTCTGAAAGGGAAACTCAAATGCATATGAACTGAGGTCAGCTGCATAAATAACTGTACCACACCTTTTCAGCTCTAATATTTCACTGCGTGTCTTTAGTATATCCTGACAGTATTATTTTTTTTATGGCAAAAGTGGGTTTGCATTAGCGCAAGTTGTTAGTAAATCTGGCCCTAAGAGCCAATTGATTTTATAGAAATCCATCCAGAAAGGAAATCACAGAAGTACATCTTTGTTCAGAAGCATAACACATGAATGCATTAGAATATAAGCACATCTCTATGCTCGCACATGCTCTTTTAAAATTGATAATTTATTCAGCCAATCCTACAATCGGAGATGGTTCTCATAATACAGGAGGTATTTTAATTATCATTATGACCTGTTTCTCCCAGTCTCAATTTGTTGTTGTTTTCCAGAGCTTTTTTGCTTTCAGAACAATAGATTAAAGGTCACAATGAATGATCAGTGGATTGTTTATCCAGATTTGGGGAGGTGGATTCATGCAAAATTAAAGCATATTGCTGCTTCAGCTGTTTATGTGTAGCACTTCGAGATTGATGACCTCACATTTGTTTAACTGCGTGAAGCCATTTGATTGTCTCCATGTATATTTACTTTACATTTTGCTAAATAACAAATCCTAGATCCAGATTTTTGTAATGAGAAATTGAACACGCAAATGATTGTGCAGACCCTACAGAGGAGCCTTTGTTGCTGTGTCTGTGATGTTCCACCTGCTGAGTGTGTTGAAGTATTCTGGGCTGAGAGTAGTGTAGTTTTTGGGGCTGTCTGGCCGATGATTCAGATGGTTCAGTGCTGTAAGTGCATGATTAGTGTGTGATGAGCCGCGAGGTCTCCTCCTTCACACTAAAACGGCTTCAGGCTCTCAGATAAAAGGTGCCGTATAAAAGTAATCCATCATCAGCAGACTTTATTACCTGTGAAATGGTTCACGCTGTGTTCTTTTGGCGGTAACTTGCTTTTATGTTCATGCAGAATCAAGAGACAATGAAGGAAAAAGTCTCAGCTTGAAGTTGAGAATTTGCGTATTTTCACAGCTTGAAACATCGAACGTTTTGTGAAACGCTTTTGAGGAAGTATCTATGAAGCACCATGAATTTTACATACATGATTGCTACCCTTTTGGAATATAAGGGGTCATATCATGAGAAATCAATTTTCTTTTGATCTTTTGAAATAAAAAGAGCTCAGTATATTATGCAAGCATTCTGTAACTTTCAAAAACTTCATAATCTTCTGTCTAAAAAACTTCAGTCTAAAATGTATTTATTGATTTATTGAACCTAAGTAGCTAAAACCGCTCATTCTGAAATTTCACAGTTTTCTGAGGTCACACAGATGAATATATAATCACGTGGCCATTCTCATTACTATGTCGACTTGTTAACCACATAATTGGCAAAACTTGTTTTCTTCAGCCATCTGAAGGATTCCAGGTTAGGTAAGAGGGACTAAAGTTTGTTCTGATTTTAAGCGTTTATGCTGTATTTTCATTTAATTTCTATTCTAACTCTACAGGTCAAAGAGAGTAGCCTGGATGTCAGACGGATTTAGCCCGCCCATAACATTTGAGGTCAGGAAGTTCGGTCTGGACTTGATCCGTTGTGGAGCAGCTATGCTCGAACCAGAGCAGGTCAGATCAAATTTTCAGGGCGGGCTTTATAAAATGATGGACAGATAACGTAACGTAATCATCCACGTCACCAAAGAGCACTTGGGTTGTTCTAATCATAAACAGACAACTCGTGTATATGCTTTCACCTTTACTATTTCTCTCAAAAATGATGATCATGTTGGTAAGTACTCTGTGTATCTCTGTCAAAGATTGTTTACACCACTGATCTCTATATAGATCAGTGGTTTACACTCATCTTCTACTTCTTCCAGCGTGCGTGCAGTTGAGTTTTGTTGACAAATATGCACCGCTTGTCACTAGTTACTCTGATTTGTTGTAGGTCTATCCAATTGAGTGCAGAGGCATTTTCTTTCCTGGTTTGGTTGAAACACTCCCCCATAATCACAGCCCAATGGAGCAGTATCAGACTCATATTCTGACTAGAATCTGAGTATGACGGAAGTCAGGCTAAATAGAGAGGGTTGAAAAAGGAAAAAAAAATGATTGCATACATACAACTTATTAATGTTTGAGGTCATTAAGAAGGGTCTTTTGTTTGTTTGTTTGTTTTTTATCAAAATAATTGACAATAAAGACTTTTACAATGTCACAAGAGATTTGTATTTCAAATAAATACTGTTCATTCTAGTAGTCATAGATAAAAGAATATCACAGCTTTCAGAAAAACAGTCTCAGGAAAGAATGAATGAATAAAGGTCTAAATGATAGCTATTTCTAAATCTCCTTGGAGAACGGTTAGTTTGCAGTGAGATCTGTCTCTTGGTATTAGTGCCTGTAATGGAGGTAGAGAAAGTTTTCAGCTGTGCCGTAAATGTTGCCCAATAAAGGACTTGTGGGTATCAGCTTCCAATAGAAGCCACCGTCACCAGATTTTATGATAATTACTCTTTGGAAACTAGCTCATGTGCTTTTGGCCATGAAAATAGCCAGTGTTTGAAACTATAATATTGTCTTAGTGGCTACTTTATCATATTGTGTTTCCACAATGTGGCAATTGAAATGTTGTTGTGGCAAGGCAAGAGCTGCTCTGACATTTATTGTCTCAGCTCAGGGATAACAATTCTATTACCTTTTATTTCTACAGCATGATGGATCTGGAACCCTATTGAACCTCTAAATTTGGTCTTTGACTTTTTTTTTTCTTTGCATATGTACAAGACATGCTACAGTTGATTGATCAGCATTGGCTTTGTTTTGAGGCATTTCTTTGATCAAAAATACACAAAGCATTTGTCAGAATGTCTAAAATATAAGTTAGTTTTGTGTATCAAGCTTTTGTAGAAATGGTTTGAATGTCAACACGTGTAGTCTATGCCAATTTAGAATTTTCTTTATCGTGTTTCAACTGGCTTTATTTGAAGATCTTTTGCATTAGGGCTAGGGGGAAATGGATTTGCATATGTATTATGATTCTATCTTCTAACGATTTGAATTGAGTCCACTAATCTACACTCACCTAAAGGATTATTAGGAACACCTGTTCAATTTCTCATTAATGCAATTATCTAATCAACCAATCACATGGCAGTTGCTTCAGGGCATTTAGGGGTGTGGTCCTGGTCAAGACAATCTCCTGAACTCCAAACTGAATGTCAGAATGGGAAAGAAAGGTGATTTAAGCAATTTTGAGCGTGGCATGGTTGTTGGTGCCAGACGGGGCGGTTTGAGTATTTCACAATCTGCTCAGTTACTGGGATTTCCACGCACAACCATTTCTAGGGTTTACAAAGAATGCTGTGAAAAGGGAAAAACATCCTGTATGCGGCAGTCTGTGAGCGAAAATGCCTTGTTGATGCTAGAGGTCAGAGGAGAATTGGCCGACTGATTCAAGCTGATAGAAGAGCAACTTTGACTGAAATAACTGTTATGCAGCAAAGCATTTGTGAAGCCACAACACACACAACCTTGAGGCGGATGGGCTACAACAGCAGAAGACCCCACCGGGTACCACTCATCTCCACTAAAAATAGGAAAAAGAGGCTACAATTTGCACAAGCTCACCAAAATTGGACAGTTGAAGACTGGAAAAATGTTGCCTGGTCTGATGAGTCTCGATTTCTGTTGAGACATTCAGATGGTAGAGTCAGAATTTGGCATAAACATAATGAGAACATGGATCCATCATGCCTTGTTACCACTGTGCAGGCTGGTGGTGGATGGTGTAATGGTGTGGGAGATGTTTTCTTGGTATACTTTAGGCCCCTTCGTGCCAATTGGGAATTGTTTAAATGCCACGGCCTACCTGAGCATTGTTTCTGACCATGTCCATCCCTTTATTAGCACCATGTCCCCATCCTCTGATGACTACTTCCAGCAGGATAATGCACCATGTCACAAAGCTTGAATCATTTCAAATTGGTTTCTTGAACATGACAATGAGTTCACTGTACTAAAATGGCCCCCACAGTTGATGGGGCGAGCCACTGCCCCTGCCCCTTTGAAAGTGATACTGCCCTTTTCTATCGCACCACAGTGCCCCCGCGAACATGAAAGACAACAACTCCCAGAATGAACTTGCTTCACTGCCCAACAAGGCCACTCCCAAAACCACGGCTACTGGTTATCACTTGCTACCATGACACTGCCTCCACCGTCATTTAGTTTAGTTAGATAATAGACTCTACAATTAAAAACTGAACGTGTCTGTTCAATAAAGTGTGAGTGAGCCAAACAAAGTCACGGCACAAATGTAGCTGGAGTCTGATTACATTCATCACGGGTGAGCTGAGGTAAGCGGGCGTGGCATACATTCACAGTGCGTGTTCAGTCTGGCGCGTTTTCAGATCGTGCCTATGGAAGCTTAACTTTCATAGGAATTTATTTGAAAAGTTGAAACACTCACTTTGCTCCGCACCACTCTGTTAGGAATGCCCGATTCAAACAGCCGTGCATACACATTCTGTGAGTGAGATGAGATCCTCCTCTTTGTGCGGGTTGAAAACATGCGGAAATAGCTCCCTCTACTGGCTGTAGTCTTTGGGCTCTTATTTGCGAACCATTCGTTATTGAAAAATGCGGCGCCTGTATAGAATGAGAGATCAGCAGAAGTTTCCATGTGATCATTATAAAAAAAGACCTAATTTTGCAAAGGTTTCTTTTAATATATTAATATTTAATATTTTTCCTTTTGGAAGTTTCTTTCCTGGGACCCGACTGAGACTTCTACACTGGCTAGAAGGAACTGAAAAAGTTCCTCATGAGTGACTCCTACGGGGGCTCGAATGTTACTGCTGTACAAGGTCGAGATGATACTCTCAGTTGGCCTCAGTTTGTTCTGGCTCATAAGCCTCTCCTGGAGAATCCAGGGGCTGATCATCGGATGAAACCGAAACCGACATGGTCAGTGTGAGCGAAAGTAACAAAGAAAATAGAATTGATTGAATTGACATAGCTAGATTAGAAGTAGCCTGAAACTGAAAGTGTAGCCTAAACGGGCAGAGCGTGGTGATAAAGCAGCTCTGAAAGGCTGACAGGTGTATTTAAAGACGCAGTCTAATTAGGAATGTATCCCTATTGGATGGCATGTATCAACTGAATGTCAGCTGACACAAGCTTGACTGACGTGTCTTGCCAGAACTAACACTTGTGCTTGATATACTACCGGATTTCTACTGATACAAAGCCATATGCTAAATCACTGAAGTAACCCTTTAATTAAGTACATGTACTTACTAAAGTGTTAGGGTAGGATTAGGGTTTGGTTTAGGGTTAGTTGCGTGCAATTATGCAATATTTAGTTTATATTATAGTAAATGCATGTAACATGTTACAAGGACACATTAAAATAAAGTGTTCCCAAAGATTACACTTGTTTACGAAAAAATGCACCATGATCAAACCTGTTTATGCACTTGGTTAAAGTCCCAGCATGCTACTGACCTTGATCTGGACATGAAACCAGATGTTAAAAGTGTAAGACTGATTTTAGCACTTTAGTCTGATCCAATTTATCCTGCCGCACACAAGGAAGAAAAACACAGGGGATGTGGTAGAGAAGCTCAAAGTGTCTTTGAAAAGCACATCAAAAAGGCTATATCACAAATTCCTAAAATACAATAAGAGGCTTGATTTGCTGGGAGCTTTGAAGTATATTTTTTGCATACTTCATGAAATTTTATTTCATGTAATACGAACCATACACAGAGAATGATCAACTCCCAAATGTGACAGTGCTTTTTATATGTAGACTCACTGAACTCATGCTGCCTCTGTTCTACTCTCAACACAGTATTTAGTCATAACAGGTGGCAGCTGCAGAGTCAGGAATGAAAAGATTAATTTCCATGAAATCATTAAATGTTTTGATGCCATATCTTAGAATCAATGCCATATGCATCCAGTGATCCATAAACACATTCATAAATGTTAATGAATGGAAGCAATGAATGGAAATGCCTAATATTTAACAAAACGCATTTAATGGAAACTTTATTAAATGTCTCGTGCAATTATGTAATTGACTTAGCTTCAAGGAAAGGGTTAACACGCAAATTGATGGATGGTTGTTTGGTAACTGATAATTATAGCATACAAAATGTATGTATTCAATGGCCATCAATGTTCTGAGAGAAAATGTGTGGGGATTTGAATTACAACTCAGCCTATTTGAAGATGGAGAGCAAATCATATCATATATTCATAATGAAAACATTAATTCTTAATGGGCTGTAGAACAGAAGTGAAGATCCTTGCATTGTCAATAAAACTCCTGAGTCCTGACAGTTTTTTTGGAAACCTAAAAAGATGCAGAAATCAACATTGTTTAAAATAACAACGGGTTGATTTCTGAGTAGCATCAGTTCATGCATAATTTGTGTGATGTGGTTATTTGCTATGCTTATATAATGTGTAAAACATCATGTATGAGGCTGTTGCTATGGCAGCATTCAGTCTTTAGCTTTAAAAGATTTGAGGATGGTGTTCATAGTAAGGTTGCATAATGACTCATGCTCTTCTGGCCTCCATATTCCTTTCATGGTTTCACAAAACAAGCCCTTAGAGTTTGACCATTGAGCATCCTCATTATTTTACACTGCAATGCACCTGCAAAATATGTAGAACCATGTCGGTCAACTCCTGTTGTCCATTTGGTGGTCAAATACCATCAGCCTACGAGCCAAGATTCATCTTTTAAATGCCTTTGTCATCCAAATGGTGACATACGCCTCGAGATGTGGAAACTGACGGCGAACATCCTGAACAACTGAACATTTTTCACCAACACTGCCTGCGGCAAGCTTTACTGAAATCATACAGAGATCGTATATAACCAACAAAGAAGTGTACAGCCACACCTGGTTGCCAAGCGACAATTCACCGTGCATCTGCACCGTCTCCAACAAACCCGACTTCCAAAGCGACCATGTGGACGCCTGGACAAGACCGGAACAGGATGCCAAAACGTAAAGCTTGGCCGTCTGAAAAGACTTGGAGCAAAACACGTTCATCAAAGACCTGAACGCTGTGGGAATCCTTCCAGCACACTGAAACGTTCGCTTCTTAAAAAGGGTACCTTTTGTGAATTCGAACATACTACTTTTGTCATACTGTTTTTCGCCTACTATATAGTAGGGAAATATGCGATTTCTGAAGTAGCCTTAGACTTAAAGTGCATCTCAAACTGTTCCCTAGCTCACGAGGTCATGAATCAGTATATAGTGTACACAAATTGGACACTTTACTCTCCCATGAGGCTTTTTGAAAGGGTTCTTGAAAGGAGGTGAAGCAACATAGAAACCAGTATGTAGTAGGGGAGAGCGGGCACAACCTAACACTTTTTGACTTTCTCAGTTTGTGTAAATCCACTTGGGGTTCAGAGTATTAATTTTTTTTTCCCACATTAATTGCACACGTCTGGTACAATTATGTGGTTTTGTTTCATAAATACATAGTGTATACTTTTTTCTTAATTTACTCCGAAAGAATGGAAGTGGAATGTGACAACATGCCCCATAGGTGGGGTACATTGTAACATGTGAGGGGGCACATTGTAACATGACCAAATGACAGCTTAAAATGTTACCTGATATGATCAAAAAAAATATCCAAAAACAAACTGAAACATTTTGTCAATAAGATACAATTATAAACTTTTTAAATCCCGCAACTGGGATTTAAACCGTGGCTCGCATCTTCCGCTGGCTAGATCAGCATTAAAGAACGATCTCAACTGTTACATAATATCACATTTGTCTTATTTTAAATAAAGACACACACACACACACACACACACACACACAAAGAGAAGAAAAATAAACGTAAGTAAGAAATTCACTTTTTCTATGGTTAAATAAATGTTCGGTGATATCTTCCAAAGATTTTTTAAATTTTGGCTCAATTTTTTTCTCTAAATCATGTTGATATGGCAATGAGTAAATGTACTAAGTTTCATCATCCTGACATGTGTGGAAAGTGTTAAACCGTGCGTGTTACAACTAACCACGCATTCAGAAGTGGATTAAGGTGATCAGGGGCCCCTAGGCTGCTCTTTGTGTAAGCTGCAACTGCAAGCTGGTTTAGCTTTATAAACCAACAGGTAAGTTACAGCCTCGGCATCAGTGCAGAACACCGTTTTACTGAGGTACAAACCACTGCGCAATACACTAAACTGTGTATAAAACAAAGCCATAATAAATTAAAGCTGCTAGCAGCGATGAAAGAACCCTCGCACATGCACCGCCACCCGGTGGCCTCAGGAAAACAGTAGTGGGTGACAGGCATTTAAGCGGGTCAATATAGGAGAAATATGGCAAACTCACTTCAATGTGCCACACTTCCTTCTGCCAGCAGGTGGAATCCAGACTATAACAGTAGTCAGGACTATTATCAAACATGTGAATTTTGAGGCAGATCGGACATTGTATTCCTGAGTTACAACAACTTCCTGTTTAATGGTGTAAATCACATACATTAGCACATCGCCACGTGTTGCAAGATTTAATGTGTTTCTAGCATGTTTGTGATTTCATGGCATATTTAAAAGTGTTTCTGGTAGTGAGTTATAGTATAATGCATGCCATTTCCTGTTGCCAGCAGGTGGCGTGCTTACTAACTGAATATTGGCATGTAGATGTGTTTTATCAAACATGTGAAGTTTGGGGCAGATCGGACATGGAATGCCTGACTACAACAGCTTCCTGTGTCATGTCGAAACATCAGACTTTGTGAGGCCGCCACAGACACGCCCTTCAGGGAAAACTCAAGATCTTCACAATATAACATCACCAAGGCCTTTAGATTAGACTGACCATATATGATGTTGATCTGGTTACATCTCAATGAGGAGTTAATCACAGTGTAAAACAAGGCATTTCCTGTTGCCCACAGGTGGCGCTATGACTGTCACTGAATATTGGCATGTTGATGTCTTCAGGAAAGGACTCTTATCAAACATGTGACTGAGCAAATATGATGATGATCTGATTAAATCTCTAGGCGGAGTTGATTAAAGTACAACGTCTGGTAATGGCAAAATTTGCAACAATTTTGCGAAGAAAATGTAAAATATCTAACTTCCTGTTGGTTTTCAGATTTCGTACCAACATACTTTTTTGTAGGTATTGGGCTGTTACATGTGTCTACCGAATTTCATAGCTGTACGTGAAACGTAGCGGGAGGGGCACTACGTTAGGTGGCGCTGTCGAGCCATTTTTCCACGCCTAATTCTGAATCCCATAACAGTCGTAAATTTTCTCCCCTTCTGACGAGTGTGCAAAGTTTTGTGAGTTTTCGAGCGTGTTTAGGCCCCCAAAAAAGCGATTCATTCGGGAGAATAATAATATTAATAATAATAATAATAACAATAATAAACGGAGCAAATCCAATAGGGTCCTCACACCATCGGTGCTCGGGCCCTAATAACGGTGGGGAGATTCCCTCCATCTCTGCTGAAGGTGCGGGTGCGGCTGACCCACGAGCAGGTGAACAATGGCCACTTTTCCACCGTTGGGCCGAACGGTTCTTAAAATGGTAAGGAACGGTTCCAGCTGTATTTCCACTTGAGCCTAGTACGGAATGGCATGATTAAAAACAATTCTCAGCATGGTTGTTGTCTGGCTACCAGTTTCTCTGTAACTTAGCTGGCTAAGCACGCAATTTGAGTGACGCAAATACAGATTAATAATTAAATGAAAATAAATAAATACCTGATTGCCCTCCATAGTGCGTAAAAATAGAACCAGCCTTAAAGATCAGATGCTAACTGGCTGCCCTCCTGCTGTAGATCTTTTCCTCGACTGGATGAAGATTCATAAGCCTTGAAGTATCAATTTAAGGGATATGTTTTCTGTATATCTTGTTACGTTGTTCTTTTTTAACCTTTGTATTTTCCATTTTTGTGCTCCACTATTGTACTTTCTTTCAGATATTTAGCCGTCTTTCATGTCTGACGTAAATTAAAATGATTGACATGATACCAACCGCTGATTGGACAGATGTGATCCAAGTCACATCTATCCAATAACCTGCCTTTTTTGTGTTTCAAATGGGCCAATGAGGGTCTTTTGTTCGCACTGAAGTAAATAAAAAAAATATATATAAAAAAAAGTCTGGCCAATCCGGGGCCCCACCTGTGCAAGGCCCCCGGATTGGCCAGACTTTTAAAAAATTTTTATTTTTATTTACTTCTGCCTAGGCATGCCTGTGCATTAATCCGCGCCTGCCCGCATTACGTATAGTGCCCCGTGATCCCCTAAGTCCAGATTACATTCATACTACATGCATTCTTACTATATAGAACATGCTTTTTAGCAAATAAGTCATTACTTATTCAAAATAAGTACCAACTCAAGAGAGTATGAGATTTCGGACGCAGCCTATGTATGTCGACATGTCCACATGAAGGAGGGCTATAAGCTTAAATGCTCTGGCAAGTTTAACAGGAAGTGACAAGTCCAACACTATAAAACGTGTAAAAAAAACTTTAATCTTGTATAACTTATAAAATTGAGGATTGCTTTTGCTTTGCTTTATTGCCATTGTTTTGGCACGTGATAGATAAAACATGTCATTGAATTGGTCATTTCTTCTGTTTTAATTGTAACACAGCTATAGTTTAAAATTGTCATTTCAAGTGCCTGTAAAATAAAATGTTCAAATAATTATTTTATTTATTAGATACTTTTAGATTAGTAAGAACTGTTTAATAACCTTTTGTTAACTACCATTAAGCAATTTAGCAAACATTTGTATCCAATAAAACATGCATTTATTTGTCAGGAGCACTTTGACACAAAAAAAAAATATATATATTTTTGAAAATCTTTGACACAAGCCTTACCTTTCCCCAATGAGAAACCTTTCAGCATGCCCCCTTTTGGCAACATGATTCTTTTGAGCAATTACTAACTGGTTTAGAACACTTCAGAAGTACAAAGGGGAAGGTGTACGGTGTGAGAGTGCCTAAATAAGCAATCAACCATCAGGTTCAATCACTATTATATCCGCTATGTATAAAAAGCAATTCTTGTGGTGTTGGAACTATTACAACATGTTCTGTAGTTCATTGGCTGCTTGACTTGCCTCAGAACAAGAAGAAAGCACATAGCTCCCAGCAGTAAAGCTGTTTATGGTTTCCTCTGGATTTCATTGTGGATTCTGGCAGGTTCATTTCGGGATTACTCTCCGAAATGGCCTCGGGATATAGGGGGATAGGATTGGGATGAAGCACGAGGGAGAAAAGTGATTGAGCAACGGGGCTCAGGTTTGCTGTGAAATAAAGATGGAGAATGTGGCCTTGAAGGGCCACCTCTGTGCTTCCGGCATAGGCTAGAGTTCAGCAGTAGGGTGCGAACCGCTGAAATGGTACAGTGACTACAAGAACGTACTAATGGAAAGGGTTTGTATAGCCAGAGGCAGGGGAATAGGGGCTCGGGATAAATCACTCCTGCAGCCTTTTAGATCCGTATATAGACGCAGGTGAGATGGTGTTAGGTTTTTATTTGGAGTCGCATTTCCCTCAACCTTTTACAATCTGGATTGTTCAGACCGATGACACTGTTATTTCCCCAATCCTATAGTTTTATTTTGTGGGTTTTTGTGTTGGCATCTAAACTTTGCTCCTTGCCAGCTGTCATGCACAGAGAGTTTTGCAAAGATAAGCACATCTATGACTCTCTATGTGGGGCGCAAACCCGCCTGTGCAGTACCCCCAGGACAAGACAGCAGATGGTTGATGTGAGAAAACAATGATGGAAGGGCAGGGAGACAGGAGGAGAGCTTTTTTTGCAGACTTTGGAGGAGAAAGAGCTAACAATGCAACTGCTGGGACAATATCGGCACTGTCTGAATAGCAGAATTCTGGATGTTTTTCAAGACAGAACAAACTCAGAACAAAACAACTTAAAAGCAGTTTTAAAATATATATGTATGTTTTCCCATTTTCCAGTACTAAAGTTTGTGTTTGGTTTACTGTAACGTGTCCTCATAAAGCGAAAAGTCTTTGACTAATAAAAGATGTGCTAACTGCACATTCTGATTGACTTCTTAACTCAAAAAAATAAAAAGTTAAATAGATAGCATAACATTATTTTAGTATTGTATAATGATGTTTGGGTGAAACACAATTTAATATTCGATGCCAAGTTCAATATGATTTGACGATGCTCAGGTGTGACTTTTGGTCAGGGTTATACAGAATTCAAGAACTGCATTCCTTTGTGAAACGAAACTGCATTGATGACTCAGCAGGAACATGAACTGGAATGTTTTGAATTTGAATGGAATTTTAATTAAAATTGTGTTTGAATGATGTGAAGAGCAAATATCCATACATGCATCCGTCCGTCCATCTGTGCCTAAACTGTTCAAATTTCACAAGTGAATTGGAGGCAACTCAGGTAGAGGAAACTTTTGGTCTCTGGTTCATAGTGTCAGTATTTATGGTCTGCTTTTAAAGGCAGTATTTAATTTTTATTAAATTAACCACTTGGCTTCAATCAGACTCTGTACATATTTATGTAGACGTTACAGCCTTAGGTACTAAAAGCTATGTACACAGCTAAAAGAGAAGTCTTGTTTTGTTAGCATGTTTATGGTTGCGAACTCTCTCACACACAGACACATAGGCTACTTGAAAGCTTGCTAATACAGAGAGTACAAAAGCACTGGCTGTGAGGTAACCTACGCAGAGTGAAGGTCTATTATAGTTCAAAGAGAATGATACAGAATGGTTTATGAGCCTTGGCTCAGAGCCTTTTCCATTAGAGCAGATAGCATTGAGGTTATTAAAAAGTAGACATGTCATCTCAAGGTTTTGCGCTTACTTGCATGTCACTCGACTTTGGCGGTACTGCATGTCACTGAATGGAGTCCATTTTTTGTCATTAGCTTAGAATCTCTGCCTGTTAAAAAATTCTGAAGGTGAAGCATTAAATGGTTTAACAGCATTAGCTACTGTAATCCAAAATGTTTAGGAACCCTGTGAAACAAAACTTGTATCCCACATCTGTTAACTTTGAGGTTATTTAAATGCTAGTTCACTCATCAAAGTTGAAATGATTTATTAACACACTATATTGCCAAAAGTATTGGGACACCCCTCCAAATCATTGAATTCGGGAGTTCCAATCACTTCCATTGCCACAGGTCTATACAATAAGCACCTATGCATGCAGACACTTCTACAAACATTTGTGAAAGAATGGGTCACTCTCAGGAGCTCAGTGAATTCATGTGTGGTACTGTGATAGGTTGCTATCTGTGCAATAAGTCAATTTGTGAAATGTCCTCACTACTAAATATTCTATGGTCAACTGTTAGTGTTATTATAACAAAGTGCAATTGGGAACAACAGCAACTCAGCCACGAAGTGGTAGGCCACGTAAAATCACGGTGGGGTCAGCGCATGCTGAGGTTCACAGTGCAGAGAAGTGTAAGCACTCCACCAATGGGTTCTAGAGCGTATTAATCACGCTCCTCTGTCTGGAAATCCGATGGACGAGTCTGGGTTTGCCTGACTTTGTGTAAAGTTTGGTGGACAGGGTTATGGGTTGTTTTTCAGGGGTTGGGCTTAGCTCTTTAATTGCAGTGAAATGAACTCTCAATGCTTTAGCATACCAAGACATTTTAGACAATTTTATGCCCCCGATTTTGTGGGAACAGTTTGGGAATGGCCCCTTCCTGTTCCAATATGACTACGCAAAACAGCACTAAGCAAGGTCCATAAAGACATGGATGAGCAAGTTTGGTGTGGAAGAGCTTGACTGACCTTCACAGAGTCCTGACCTCAACCTGATTGAACACCTTTGGGATGAAATGGAGCGGAGACTGCGAGCCAGGCCTTCTCGTCCAACATCAGTGCCTGTCTTCACAAATGCACTTCTAGAAGAATGGTCAAACATTTTCCATAAACACACTCACAAACCTTGTGGAAAGCCTTCCTAGAATAGTTGAAGCTGTTATAGCTGCAAAGGGTGGGCCAACTCCATATTTAACCCTACAGATTAAGAATGGTATGACATTAAAGTTCATGTGCATGTAAAGGCAGATGCCCCAAAACTTTTGGCAGTATAGTGTATATGCTTTTAAATTGCATGTATCTCTTCTAGAAAATACTTAAATCTTCTTTCTCTTCTAGACCAAAAATGTTGATGACGTGATTGTCTTGCACTCCTGTAAATGCTCTCTGAAATGGCTTCCATTTAATACTACCTGCTGCTTCTCACTAGCAAAAGCAAGTACATTAGCATGCAATCAACATGGGATTGTACTACATCCTTCCATACCTTGATGGATTTATGGAAGCATCATATTTGAGGACTTCAGGTTGGTGCACAACACTATAATCCATGAAATTCTTTCAACCAATCTGACCTAGCTCTATATCCACCCTATCTGTCAATGGATCACCAACTTCCTGATAGACAGACAGAAAGCAGGTAGTGAGGCAGGGAAAAAACCTAGCACCTGTACTGTCAGAACTGGCACCTGTACAGGGATGTGTGCCATCTCCATTACTCTTCCCTGTTAATACAAACGACTGCAACTCTAAGGCCTCGTCTGCAAGCTGGATTTTGTGGATTTTGCATAATAGACGCCCTGTACACTGACATTGAAAATGTATTCAATTTGAAGATTCGATTTTTATTTATTTATTTACCAATCATTCCAGCTGCATCTTATTTACAGCCCACAACACTTCTCTCTGATTAAAAATGCTAGTTAAAAGGACATGCATAAAATCTTCTACAGCGAGAGCAGGATTATCAATCACTTTGAAACTCATGGTTGATCACTGTCCATCACCTTTTATTCCAGTGAAGCTCATTGACCGGCTTGTCTTATTTAAAGAGTGCTAACAGTAAGACGATCAATCCCAATGCAGTTAGTTTGTCTTGTGTGGCACGGGTGCATTGGAAATGAGGCGTGGGAAATTCTGTAATATTCTATAACAGTGGTTCCCAGCCCTTTCCAACTCGTGTCCCACACAACCAAACAAGCCTCCAGAGCTCACTGCAAGAATTTTAACCAACCCTACTATTTTTTACATTGTTTAACAGCAGGGACGTGCACAGGGGGGTTGCTCAGGTTGCCCGGGCAACTGCCCATATGCCCTTCTCGACTCACGTTGCCCTTCCGAGGTGGAAAAAAATAAATAAAAAAATCGTTCAATATATGCAGAATTTCACGTAGGCCTAGATAAAAATTTTTTTAAATTAAAAAAATTTGCAAAGCCTCATTCACTTCCATATTCGGGCACCCGTCCAAAAGGGAACGTCAGTAGGGGGGGAGGGCAAACTCTGTTTACATGGCTGCAGCGGTTCACGCGACCGGCACCTGAGCTGAGCCTGCATGAGCGGCACTAGAAGGAGATTGACGCGTTGTCGGAAAGGTATAACATGGAAAGGTATAATGGACGATCATCATCAAGTTTTATGAAATGAATTAAAATCTTCATAAATCCAGGATGAGTTGGCCACGTTTAGCCTAAATAATCAGACAGATAGCTTGCAGACAAGCAGCCTAGGCTACTATTTTTTTTTGGTAGGCATTAGGCAAACTAAGCTACATGTCTGCTGATTTTCTCACATTTCGTTTTAGCAAGAAGAATGAATGATGGAAGTAATGCATCCCACATGAAAAAATACTATAGTATATTATATTATAGTAAAATTACAGTAAATTTACTCTATTAAATACTATAGTGTTTTTGAACCATACTATAGGTTTACTTCTTTGCGTATATATAGTTTAATAAAGACCCTGTTATTCTCAGTCCTTCATATAGCCCGTGAGTTTGTTTTTTTTTTTGGGGTATGGTGCCCTTTTTTAGGTCAGAGCAACTGCCCTCAAAATTCCTGTGCACGTCCCTGTTTAACAGGGACTTAAAAATGGAGCTTGTTACACAGGAGCTACATTGCTCAACACTGCAAAAGCATGTTGTAAATAGAAACATTTTGACGCTCTCCAGAGCACAAACACAAATAAGCACAGGAGTGTTTTCCAAATGTTTCGCCAAAATGCTATATTCTATTAAAGCTTTAATTGAGGGTCTTGCTTTCATTAGAGGGTGAAACCTATGGAACCGGACCTGGCCGAGCCTCAGAAGACTCTACATTAATGTGTAACGCTAAAGAAATGTTAAGTAAAGCTAAAATAATCTAAATAATGTAAATCTCCATTTCAGCAACACTAGGTAATTGGTTTCGCAGTTAGCTTGTAAAAAAAACAAAACAAAAAAACATGATAAATCTTTTATTATTATAATATTTTGGCAAAAAGCTATATTCAAGTTTTGTTCCCTGCATTGCTAGGCCTTAGAAAGCTCATTTCTTTTCTGATTCACCACTATTACGGAAGCCTCTGTGTGCATAAGCGTCTATCTAAGAAATGCATGTTAGAGACCCACACATCGTCTTCCTCATATTAAATCACACTATCAGTCCCTTTCCATAAACCCAGATGCATGGATATTAACCTGCTATATGAATACACATCTCTGCCGTGTCAAAATATATTATCCCACCACAAAGCGAAAGTTAAAATGGATCTCAGCAAGCCTTTGTTTTGTGAAATTTATGAGTGCCATTATAAAAAAAACATCAGCCTGCTAAGATAAGTCCTGAACAGGAGAGTATAATGCTAGAGCGGTGGAATGAGCTCACGGAAACATGCATTTCATCTTGTGCCATGCAAATCAATGGGGCCCAGCAGGGACCTGTACGCAAGAGCTTTTATTTACTCTACTTGAACTTGCAGCACAGCCACAAGTGAGCCAACTCCTTAATTCAGTGTGTTAGCCATGCTGGTGCTAACACACTGAATAAAATTCAGTGCATAAAATAACTGTAGTTGTCAAATAAATGAATAAATAAATAAATGCGTGCTTGTAGTCAGTTTCATTATGAATCGTGAGTCAGAAGGAGAAAGGAAGAATAACGGCGCATATTGTGCGAGGTGCATTCATCTGCGACACGTCACAGCTTTCCACAAAACAACTCTGCCTACACTGATCGAAACAGCGGCATCAATGTAATGCTAGGTTTTCACAGCAGCACAGATCGCAAACCGATGTCTAAAAGCATCAAGTCAACACATGTGATCTAAACACTTACTATCACAAAACATGAGAGAGAGTGAGAAAACAGTTTTGTTGAGTATGTGTTTCTCAAGAGAATGTTTCTGACTGAAATGTAATTTGTTTCTCAAGCTGAGCCGTTTGTTCAAGGTGCGACCTTATTTGACATATGGTACTGAGAGTTAAAATGGAACGGGAACTAAAAACTGTATAGACTGAGGTTGATTAATTGGGTCAAAGTTTGTGCTATTGGCTGAATTGGCTTATGCAGAGATGCAGAAAGTGATCACCAATGTGGTAGTGTTATTTAATTATACCTGCCAAGAGGAATTGATTATTTTCAATTATTTCCTAGACAGGAAGGCTCTAAGACACTCTCCGCAAAACAAAGTGATCATCATCATCATAATCAATAAATGCAATCTAGATAGACGATTAAACAAAAAAATGCTGTTAGCTGGTATCCTCATTTTCTTTTATTTTGGTCCCACTTTATATTAGGTGGCCTTACTTACATCAAAAAATAAGTACAATGTACTTATTGCATTCATATTGTATTGCAAAACACTTTTGCTGATATTGAGGTGGGATACGGGTAAAGTTAGGGACAGGTGTGGTGGTATGGGTAAGTGTAAGGTTAGGTTAGGTGTAAGGGAAGTATCAACAGTGTAATTATAAATGTAACTACATAAATTAATATATATATATATATATATATATATATATATATTTTATGTAAGTACAATGTAAAAACATGTGTGTACACAATAAGTGCATTGTGTCAAATTATTATTTTAAATGTTAGTATATAGTAGTTAAGGCCACCTAATATAAAGTGGGTCATTTCGTTTATATATTTATCCCCAAGGTGCTGAATACTTTGTGTTGTATATCTCATATTTGAAAGAAAATCCTTCTGTTCTTTTGTTCCATTTTACCCATTGCATTAACCTTGAGAAATCTTAAGCACCTAGCTTACGTACCTTAAGGGGAAATAGATAAAGAGGAGCAAATGAGTAGAACCTTTAGAGCAACATTACAATAATTGTTCCCATGGTCACAAAAAAAAATAGATTTTTTGAATTTGAAATGTAAAATGCACAGTGATAATCTTTTTTTATATATTGTACATGGCTGTATCCTCCTGTCGTGAGTGTGTGTGTTTGTGTGCGTGTGTGTGTGTGCTTGAGCATGCAAGCTCACATCATACCTTCTGCTATTCCTTCTCAAAAAGGTTGTAAAATGTAGGGCACTTTCAGACTCTTCTTGAAGAAACCGTTATATATTTCTACTGAGAATTGCTCCTCAGAGGGGAGAGGAGGCTGAGGAGCAGCAAATGGAGGATGTGCACCTTTTAGTGACATCCACTCTGTGGAATTTCAAAGGAATCGCCTGCGTGGCTATGTAACGCTGTTGCTGATCAGGAAAGGTCTGACGCATATCTGAAAATTAGAGCAATCCACTTCACTACTGTCAGCATAAACTGCAAACCTCAGTCAAGTGTTTGAATAATTCCGCTGCACATCTTTCTCATAGATTTCAACTTCCTCTTAGGAAAGGTCAGCCTATGCTCCTCACTAGATAAATAATGTTGAACCTGACACCATATTCAAGACCCACGATTCATATCTCATCATGATCTCTTATCCACATTATTTCCTAATTGGAGGTAATTAGGCTAAGTCGAGTTAAAGTGATTGTTTATCCAAACATTTGTTTTTATTTTTACAATTAAAGTCAGATCATTCTTTTTCCCACTCACTGAAAAAATGATTTGCTTGTTCAAATTGCTTAGTTAAATGAGCTAAAGCAACACAATTTCTATACATTTTGTCATAACTTAATTTGATTGTGTGCAATCCACTTAAATAAATCAAGAGAATAAGTCAAATTGAAGTTTACTTAATCCGTTTGTGTTGACATTACATGAATGATTTGTGTTGCATTAACTGAAACTGGGCGGGGCTAGTTAGTTACACTGAAAAAAAAAATTGGGGGGAAAAATTGTGACAATTGATCATTACATATTAGCCTAATAAGTTACTTCCAAATTATCCCCATGCAAAAATATGCGTTGTACTAATCATAGCTTAAGGTCTTCACTCAAAATTAAAATAGTATATTCACCGAACATATTTAATTGTGCTCAGTCAATCTATGAAGTCGAAGTGAAAAATCCATGTAGGGTGAACAAGTCCTCCGTCCAAAAAACTGTATACGCATGCACAAAATGTGCCCGAGAAAAAACGTTCGTCTGGAGATTTAAAATGCGGATGCGCGGGGGAGCGCCACTGCGCCAGCAGAACCAAACCAGCAATGCTGGAGAACGAAACAAAGATTCCCAAGAGAATGGAGATATTCATCGTTGTCACAAGGCGTTGGTGAGTATTGAGCACTGAAATTGTTCTCCAGAGTGTTGCTTTATGACCCGGTATGAAGTTTAAAAGACATTTTGTAGAATCAGGAGTTCACACATTCATTGGTTTCATGAGTGTGTTCTCGGTACACATTATTATCTAATGGTAGCCAATAGTTTTATTTTCCTCATGTCTTATATGTGTATAATAATAGGTAATAAGTAAATGAAGTCATTTGTGTGAACTGTGCGGCATGCAACCATTAAACACGGTGCTGATAGATTGGCGTTGGCCTCTCTCAGGGCTCAATTGCCTTTCAATATCAAACACGTCAAGCTCGTGATTTTCTTATTCGTCCATTCATTCGTCTCATCCTCATTATATAATGATGTAACTTCTGTTCTGTCATTTGCCAGATGTGATGCAGGGGAACTTTATCATTACTGTTATTTTTATTTGCAGGTCTTTAGCCTATGCAGTGCCGCTTTTTCTTCAACACATCAAGACATCATGTTATGCAGAAGACTTCTTGTATGTATGTGAGTTTTTACTTATTGAAAATAATGTATTTCACCAAATATCCTATGTTGGAATTGAATAAAGTAATGTGATAAAATGTCGAACCTGTTGTCTGTGTTCATTTTGCTTACTAAATTTATGTTTTTAGTCATTTTTGTCTTTTGGGACAGTGAGAAATAAGCAATTGTTACTACAATTTAAAATATTTAATTGGCCAAATTGAATTTCTGTGAATTAAATTGTATCAATTTACAGAAATTCAATTTGGCCAACTAAAAAATTTAGATGTGATCAGTCACTAGAACATTTTAAATTGGGGGAGCTGAAATTTTTTAGTGTTGGTAAAATATTTTTTTTCCATTGGGTCAACATATTATTTCTAATTGAGCCCATGTTGACAGACTGTTGCCACAATTGATAAAATGAAATTCACATAAATTCAATTTGGCCAATTGAAAAATTTAGATGTGACCAGTCACTAGAACATTTTCAATTTGGAGAGGCCTGAAATGTTTTACAGTGTACCAGCATGCTTTGCATATGGCTAAATCAAGAGAGTAAATGTTGTTATTATAGGTAAAAGTGTTATTTCATGTATTTTTGAGCAATAATATTAATAATATTCAATAATTTTGGAATTATTAGAACAATTTAAATTCCATTGTGGAGAAGAGTGGAGCAATTGCTTAGGCTGTGGATTGATACAGTTTAAGTCATAACTGCTTTACCGAAGAAGCTTTTAATGCTTAGCATTTTAGATGCTAATGTATGCTTTTACTAGCTGAAAGTTTGTCAACTAGCTAGTGCAGTAAAATTATTCAATTGTTTTACATTAAAGTTTATGAAATTGAAGTGAATGAATGGATGATATTTTATGTCTGAATCATGTCAGGGAGCCATTTAAAATTCACTTTGAGACTACTTAATTGGGTCACTTAAAATGTGTTCATTCTATGATGTTGAAGTTACATGAACCAATTATGTTTGTTTAACTTAATTGATTCATGTAGGACCGATGTGCACTATATCGAAATAATGTAAATCCAACACAATTATTATTTTTTCAGTGCTGTTGCCTTTAGCTTGCTAAGTTAAGGACACTTTTTATTTAACACTATCAGTTGAGAACTGAACTGAGCTGGATGACAATGTTTTCTCCAAAGCTGCTTTATAGCTGAATTGAACTCATTTCACAATTGAGGAATTAATTAACTAAATCGACGGTGAACTGACTTAAACTGAACAATAACACTATTGTCTTCTGTATTGTATAAAGCATTATATAAATACATAAAAGTGACTTGACATAATGGGGTCCATTTTGCTTTTTTAAATGTTTCAACTTTTGATCCGTTCTGACTCAGACTTGAATTGACGCCATCCTTAAAATTTACATCTGAGAGGAGCTTGCAGTTATGGTAAGAGGTGTGACATTTCACGAACACACTAAGTGGTAACAATCACCACAGATTGGGCTAGCTAACCAATCAAAGCATATTTCGGAAGGAGGGGCTTCATCGAAACCGGAACTAAATGACATGAACGGGACAGACTGGGGAGAGAGGTGCTGTAATAGAGGTAAAACATATGTGTTTTTTGAACAACCAAGCATGAAAGCATATTCTAGTACACCCCAAAAACAAAATCAAGACTTCGTAAAAGGGTAGGACTTTAATTTCAAAAAGTCATACAGGTTTCAAATAACAATGAGACTGAGTAAATGATGACAAACTTAAATTTGTGTATGAGCTGTCCCTTTAAATATAGCTGTTTCTTTGTGTAGCATTGCATCTTTGTACAGAATCTGATATGCAGCATTGTTTCAGAGCTGAATTCTCCAGTGTAAAGCAGTCTTTTCTTATTTATTGTGTGCAGTAGGGATGCACCAGAGATGCTCTACTTTTCTACTTTTAAACAAGTTTGACTATTGATCTGCAAGCGAAATCCACTGGTGCTAAGAGCAAATTTACTTTGTTTTTGTTTTTCCAAAAAGCATTCCACAGAAGCTGGATACTAAGCTCACTTATTACACAAATATTTCCTCTTGTTTCATCTTCTTGTTAAGATCACATCAGAGGATATATGAGGTGATGTATTATACATTTCTACTGTAGATACACCAGTCAGGTAGCATTCCTTTCTTCCCTCCACTTCCTCCCTTCCTTCCAAAAGTTCTGAGTGATTTAGTGACATGGTAACGTGAGAGACTAAGACATGCTTTATAGTTTATAGTACTTTTGATCAAACTGTTTTCTAGTTTAATTTATCTAGCAGCTCATGTTTGGCAGCCTAAAATGATTGCTTGTCCTTTACAACACTTGTTCCTGTCTTGTCCTCTTTGGAAGTGAAAAAAATGATGTTTTTAGCACCAGAAATGAAATGTTCTTCCTGAATGTACAGTATAACTGAAGTCTCCCGTGGAGTTTCACAGTGCACAACCTTTCACTGGCAGACTGACCACAGAATTGGTAAAGAAAAACAGCAGGGATATTGCAGAGACAGGGTGAAAAATAAACACGAGTAACAAAATACATGAATTAACTTTCTCTGAATGTAACCTCTCAGTTGTTGTTTTTATGTATGCATAATGCAGGCATGGTGTTTTAAACCATAATGTTTTACCTCAGCACCTTATTAAATGTGATTTATCATTAAAGGTGATTGCTTCATTTGGCAACAGCTGACTGATTATTACTTCAATGACATTGCTGATACTTTCCATCTGGTCTGCCACAACCTGCAGGTAGAGTTTGACTTGTGTCCTCAAGTGAAAGTTTGAATGTATTGAGATAAATTTTAACATTACTTTCAGACATTGAGACATTGAGTCTGTACTTCAGAGAGGTTCTTTAAAGGGATGTCCATATTATGTGATTATATGAAATAGGGAACACATAATTTTTACAGAGATTAAGTCTCTGATGCTCTTATTTTTATATGTTTTTTTAGGTATGTAAGCAGCAGGTTTATTGGCAAGATGCGTTTAAGAGCCACTGGATTTAACAACAATATACAGCCATTGCTTTGAGAGCATGCAAGAGTGTATCTATCTTTGACTTGTCCGTTTCGGAAATTTATGAGCCCATCTGCAGCCAGTAAACTTCTTTTGTAAAATAGGTCACATTATAAATGATACCATTTTTGAGAGAGACACACTTATCTTCCTCTTTCTGCCTGGAAGTCATCTATTCTACAGTAAGTTTGGAAGTAAAACATTCAGTAATATATTTGTGTTCACAATAGCTTTGCTGGTCTTTTTATTTTTATTTTTTTATTTAGTTTATTTTTTTCGGAAAACTTGCAAGATTTTTCTATGTACAGCTAAAATTGCTTCACTTTATTTACCAGTCTGGCAGTTCTACCAGGGGTCTGAAAAGGACAATACATTTGCAACAACTTTGTGGAGAGTGGAGAAATTGCAATGAAATGAACCCTACAGCAATGACAGCAAGAAAATCCCGTTAGATCTGATTCTGTTGCACACAACGGAATAAAGAATAATATACTGAAATATAATATTGTTATATTTTTTGTTGAATTTTAGTATTACTTTCATTACTTTTAGAATTTCATTTCAAAAGTCTAATATTAATACAATTATACAAAACGTTTTTGGTTTCAGTTTTCTAGTGCATCAAGTAAAAACTAGCAAAAACTACATTAAGCCACAAAAGTGATACTGTTTTTCTGTTCGCTTTGAGTTTCGGGTTCGCGCCTAAATGGTTAAAAACACATAATACAGGTCCTTCTCAAAAAATGTGCATATTGTGATAAAAGTTCATTATTTTCCATAATGTAATGATACAATTAAACTTTCATATATTTTAGATTCATTGCACACCAACTGAAATATTTGAGGTCTTTTATTGTTTTAATACTGATGATTTTGGCATACAGCTCATGAAAACCTAAAATTCTCAAAAAATTAGCATATCATGAAAAGGTTCTCTAAATGAGCTATTAACCTAATCATCTGAATCAACTAATTAACTCTAAACACCTGCAAAAGATTCCTTTTAAAAACTCCCAGCCTGGTTCATTACTCAAAACCGCAATCATGGGTAAGACTGCCGACCAGACTGCTGTCCAGAAGGCCATAATTGACACCTTCAAGCGAGAGGGTAAGACACAGAAAGAAATCTCTGAACGAATAGGCTGTTCCCATAGTGCTGTATCAAGGCACCTCAGTGGGAAGTCTGTGGGAAGGAAAAAACGCTGCACAACGAGAAGAGGTGACCGGACCCTGAGGAAGATTGCGGAGAAGGACCGATTCCAGACCTTGGGGGACCTGCGGAAGCAGTGGACTGAGTCTGGAGTAGAAATATCCAGAGTCACCGTGCACAGGCGTGTGCAGGAAATGGGCTACAGGTGCCGCATTCCCCAGGTCAAGCCACTTTTGAACCAGAAACAGCGGCAGAAGCGCCTGACCTGGGCTACAGAGAAGCAGCACTGGACTTTCGCTCAAATTTTGCATGTCATTCGGAAATCAAGGTGCCAGAGTCTGGAGGAAGACTGGGGAGAAAAATGCCAAAATGCCTGAAGTCCAGTGTCAAGGACCCACAGTCAGTGATAGTCTGGGGTGCCATGTCAGCTGCTGGGGTTGGTCCACTGTGTTTTATCAAGGGCAGAGTCAATGCAGCTAGCTATCAGGAGATTTTGGAGCACTTCATGCTTCCAATCTGCTGGAGATGAAGATTTCGTTTTTCAGCACGACCTGGCACCTGCTCACAGTGCCAAAACCTCTAGTAAATGGTTTACTAAACCATGGTATTACTGTGCTCAATTGGCCTGCCAACTCTCCTGACCTGAACCCCATAGAGAATCTGTGAGATATTGTGAAGAGAAAGTTGAGAGACGCAAGACCCAACACTCTGGATGAGCTTAAGGCCGCTATCGAAGCATCCTGGGCCTCCATAACACCTCAGCAGTGCCTCAACGCCGCATTGAAGCAGTCATTTCTGCAAAAGGATTCCCGACCAAGTATTGAGTGCATAACTGAACATAATTATTTGAAGGTTGACTTGTTTTGTATTAAAAACACTTTTCTTTTATTGGTCGGATGAAATATGCAATTTTTTTAGATATGAATTTTGGGTTTTCATGAGCTGTATGCCAAAATCATCAGTATTAAAACAATAAAAGACCTGAAATATTTCAGTTGGTGTGAAATTAATCTAAAATATATGAAAGTTTAATTTGTATCATTACATTATGGAGATATTTATCACAATATGCACATTTTTTTGTGAACATGTGGACATAAATAGTTGGGAAAAAAAGTCTCATGTGTAACAGTATATTACATCCGTGCTTTCGGTCTTAAAGTGACAGCAGCCTAATTTATCTGCTGCCGTCTATGATCAACGACTGCTGTGTGTTAATCAAAGACAGTGAAAACCACTCACTGCTCTTTAGTAGATTCAGTTGGATTAATACATTTTATACAGTGAAGATGTAGTGCTCTTTTATATTTGATTACTTTTCTTAAATTCTTAATTGTTTTGTTGATAATGTTAAAATAGTTTTTTCTACATATGTATTTTCTAGCTGCAAAAAATAAAATAAAAATAAATAATAATTATAATCCGACTTTGCTGTCCTTCATTGTGAGATATCGTTTAGACATAGTGGAAAAAATAAAAATAAATAAAATTGCTTGTTTACCACCCACCTGTGACAGTCAGTAGTCAGTGACCTGTGATTGACTGCGTGAAATAGAATAATACAGCACTTCTTCCAAAACTGAAAGAGGCTTAACTGCAAAATGTGATCTGATGATATTTCTCAAGCTTTGCACTGCAGTCGAAACACACTCAGTAAGACTAGTATGACCTTGACTGAGGGCTTAAAACATATTAGAGTGGCTATCTCTCTGGATATGAACACCAAATGCCAAGGACAGGTTAAGACTTGAGTCAGGCAAATGCTTGGAAATTTGAAAAGATCTTATGGACAGTAAATTTTATTCGGGTCACACTGACAGGGTTGTGTGACATTCAGAATTGAATTGGTGTAGCAAGCATATAATCAAATTATTGATGTATTATTATTATTATTTTAACACACGCACGATCATTCAAAAAGAGACTTTTTGGAGACCAAGAATTTTAAATGTTTTTGAAAGTAGAATCTTAAAGACAAAGGGTGCATTTATTTTATGAAAATGATTATCATTTAAATATATCTATAAATATTATCATATTTTTATTGTAATACATTTTAATCTGTAATGTATTAATGTGGTGGTAACAGACTTCTCAGAAGCCATTACTCCAGTCTTCTTCAGTGTCACATGACCCTTGAGAAATCATTCTAATATGTTGATTTGCAACTCAATAATTATCATCATCAATGTTGAAAACAGTTGTACTGCTTAATATTTTTGCTAAATAACCCAATACATTTCAAATATAGAACTTGTGTTATGTTATACATGTTTTTACTGTAATTTTGATTAATTTAATGCATCCTTACTGAATAAAACGGCTCGGGTTATGTCTATAACCCTTGTTCCCTGAGAAAGGGAACGAGCACTGCGTCGGAACGACGATTTGGGGATGCTCCCTAAGCATCAGCGAATCTGAAGTCTGAATGAACACTAGTCCAGTCCGATTGGTCGTGCGTGATGACGTCATCGTGACGGCATACCCGGAAGTATAAAAGGGGAGCCGGCGCGTAATGGCGGCAGCTATTGCTCTGAAGCATGCGCTCCAGGCGTGCCGAGGTGTGCCGGCGCGACGCAGTGCTCGTTCCCTTTCTCAGGGAACAAGGGTTATAGACATAACCCGAGCCGTTCCCTTTCGAGGGAACTCACACTGCGTCAGAACGACGATTTGGGGAACGAGTACCCACTAGGCCACACCGAGGGTAGCGCCTGCCCTAGTGTGAAGCCGGAGACCGGGCACAACTAGGACTGGAGCACCCTAGCGCCAGGCGTCGTAGGGAGATGCAGGCTATAAAACCTGATGAAGGTGTGTGGGGTAGCCCACCCAGCCGCCTCGCAGATATCCTGCAAGGGGACCCCAGAAAGGAGGGCCACCGAAGAGGCCATGTCTCTGGTGGAATGTGCCCTCTTGGCCATAGGTGAAGGCAAACTGCGCACCTGATAGGCCATGGTTATCGCCTGGACAATCCAGTTACTGATTGTCTGAGTAGACGCAGGCAACCCTTTCTTGGGTGAGCCGAAACACACCAACAGTTGTTGAGATCTCCTCCACTGTGCCGACTTCGCCAAATACACTCTAAGCGCCCTAACCGGGCAGAGCAGGTGAAGTCTCCCTTCTTCCGCCGTCACGTGAGGCAGAGGATGAAATGCCTGCAGAACCAAAGACCTGACCACCCTTGATGGGACCTTAGGCACGTAGCCTGGCCTAGGGTGTAAGATGGCTTTACTCCACCGGGGCAAACTCCAGGCAAGTCGGCGTAACCGCAAGGCCTGGAGATCCCCACTCTCCTCAGAGAGGTAATGGCGAGGAGAAAAGCCACCTTAAGGGTCAGGTTCTTTGGTTCAGCCGACTCAATGGCTCGAAGGGGGCCTCAGCCAGCCCTCCGAGAACCACTGCCAGGTCCCAGGTTGGAACTCTGGACCGAGCCGCAGGCCTCATCCTCCGAACCCCACGGAGGAACTGTACAACCAACTGGTGCCTACCCAAAGGCCCATCACCCATAGGAGTGTGGAAAGCCGCAATGGCAGCCACGTACACCTTGAGTGTGGACGGGGTCAGACCCGCAGAGAAGCGATCTTGGAGGAACTCCAGCACTGAAGCCACTGGGCAGTTAACTGGGTCCACCTCACGCTCCCTGCACCAAGTGGAAAATAGATTTCACTTGAGGCTGTACAGTCTCCTTGTAGACGGAGCCCTGGAACTGAGTAAGGTCTCTACCACTTCTGCCGACAGGCCAGCCTCTAGGTACCTGGCCCCCTCAAGGGCCAGACCCAGAGGTTCCAAATCTCCGGCCGGGGGTGAAATATTGTACCCGCCGCCTGAGACAGGAGATCCCTCCTCAGAGGAATCTGCCATGGATGACCTGCCAGCAGAGTTATGATATCCGAAAACCAAACTCGAGTCGGCCAACGGGGTGCTACCAGAAGTAGGCTGACCCCTTGTCGACGGACCCTCTCCAGGACTCCCGGGAGCAAAGCAATCGGGGGAAATGCGTACAGACGCAGCCTCGGCCACGTCTGAACCATGGCATCCAACCCCAGCGGGGCTGGATGCGTGAGAAACCACAGTGGACAGTGGGACGTCTCTCGAGACGCAAACAGGTCCACTTCCACTGGGCCGAACCTCTCGCACATGGCCTCCACCACCTCGGGGTGGAGTCGCCATTCCCCGGGCCTCAGCCCCTGCCTCGACAGGTTGTCTGCTCCTGATTTTGGACCCCGGGACATACATTGCCCTGATGGACAACAGTTTCCCTTGGGACCACAGGAGGATTAGAGGCGCCAGTCTGCACAGAGGGCGCGACCTCAACCCTCCTGAGGATTGAAGTGCGCCACGACAGGCGTATTGTCTGTCCGTGCCAGGACATGTTGGCCGCGGAGGTCGGGAAAAAGCTCCTGAGAGCTCTGTAGACCGCCATCATCTCCAGGCAATTTATGTGCCAGGAGGAATGACGGCCCTCCCATAGGCCCCTCGCAAATCGGCCGTCCATGACCTTGCCCCAACCAGTGAGGCGTCTGTTGAAACGGATTTACGGCAACAGGACGCTCCCAACACTGGCCCCTGGGACAGAAACCAAGGTTTCTTCCATATGACTAGGGAACGGGCAGGCGTTACCCTGATCATACGGAAAGGATTCCCTCTGGGGAAAACCCCTTGGTTTTCAGCCACCACTGGAGGGTCTCATGTGTAGCAGGCCAAAGGTATCACGTTGGGCGCTGCTGCCATGTGCCCCAGCACTCTTTGAAAGTGCTTCACAGTGATCCTGTGGCTTAGCCTTATTCCTGAGACCATCGCCAGTATGGTCTCGACTGTGAGGAGACAATTGTGCCCGCATCGTCGTCGAGTCCCATACAATCCCCAGGAACGTAGTCCTCTGGGGACGGCGTCAACACACTCTTCTTTGTGTTGAGTCTCAGCCCCAAGCACTTTATGTGGGCCAGAGCGACATCTCGATGCCGAACTGCCATCTCGTATGACTGGGCCAATATGAGCCAGTCGTCGATATAATTCAGTAACGGATGCCCTGAAGTGTCATTGGAGCCAGAGCTGCGTCCATGCGCCGTGAGCGTGCGTGGGAGAGAGCTAGGCGAAGGAAGCACTCGATATTGGTACGCTTTCGCCCCAAAACGAACCTCAAGAACTTCCTGTGACATGGAAGGATGGAGATATGGAAGTATCGTCCTTTAGATCTATCATGACGAACCAGTCCTCGGACTGGATCTGACTCACGATGATGGGAATAGTGAGCATTTTGAATCTGAACCTCCTCAGAGACCGATTCAAATACCTCAGATCTATAATCGGACGCAACCCTCCATCCTTTTTGGGAACTATAAAGTACCGGCTGTAGAACCCGGACTCCCTCTCCAGCGGAGGAACGCGCTCTATGGCTTCCTTCGCCAGCAAGGATTTTACTTCTAGTTCCATTACCCGAACCCGCTCCGGTACCACTGCGGTCCAGTTCAACCCCCTGAACCCTGGAGGAGGGTGACCGAACTGCAGTCTGTAACCGTTCTCTACAGTACGCAGGACCCATGTAGAAATACTCGGAAGGCACTTCCATACGGCAAGATAATCTACTAAGGAACCAGCTCTCGAGGCTGGCGTCGGGTGTTACGAGGCTCGTCCCCAACCCCTGAAGCGGCTGACCGGCAGGGAGCAGTTGGGAACGAGTCTCTGTGTGCGGACGCGCGAGCTGCCCAGCCGCAGGTCTTTCCAGAGGCGGCTGGAGCAGCATGCGTTCGGGAAATCGATGTGGCCCGGCGTCATAGCGGCGGGATTACCACATCGATTTCCCAAGCGCCGCGCGAAGAAGCAACCTCGGTTGCCCCTTGCGGGAGGGAATGCCCTTAGAAGCCCTGCCGCAGCTAGGACTTCTTCCCGGCAGCCTTCGCGCCTGAAGGGCGTTCCTCAGATCGCCCTTCGGAGCAGAAGGCTGCTGGTGAGCGCGCCGCCTCTGTTGCCAAGCTCCCGGAGGAGGGGCTCTAGAGGCGACGCTCTCTTTTTGCACCTGCCGGTGCGAGGAGCTGGTGGACGGCTGAGGCTGCCCACTGGGGACAGCCTTCCCAGGCTTTGAGCGGCGAGGGAGATACTGGCGGAAGGCCGCTGACTGCTTCCTCGCCTCCTGAAATCTGTCAGCGGTGTTAACTGCGTCGCCGAACAGACCAGAAGGCGAGACCGGGAGTCTAGGAGGAAGGTTTTATCCTTCTCCTTCATCCCGATAAATTAAGATGTCTCTCCACAGTCACCATAGATGCCATGGAGCGGCCGATGGCACGGGCCGTCTCCTTGGTGACGCGGAGAGACAAGTCAGCAGCCTTCCTAAGCTCCAGTATGTCCTCCGGAGAGGGACCCTCGCCCTCGTCCAGCTCTTTGAGGAGGTCGGCCTGGTAGGCCTGCAATATAGATAATGTATGCAGGGTACTACCAGCCCGCCCAGCCGCCATATAAGCCCTGCCCACCAAGGCAGAAGTGTCCCTGCAGGGCTTGGTGGGCAGTACCGGGGCTTTAAGGGACGATGCCGATTCGGGCGAAAGATAGCTCGCCACCCGCGGCATCGTCCCATACCCAGCCTCGCGTGCCCCCAGCACGTTGGCATAATCCAACACTGGGGGATTGGACACACGCGCTGAGTATGGCCTCTTCCACGATTTGCACAACTCATTGTGCAAATCCGGGAAGAAAGGCAAGTCCCGGCGAGGTGTTTGGACCCGGTGCGTCAGAAAGCGGTCGTCCAGCTTACTGGTTGGCTGGACTTCCTGCCTTTCCTGTGGCCAATCGATGTTCAATTTGGCCACTGCCCGGGTCAACACCTCGACCAGCTCCTCTTGGGCGGGTGGATGATGCTTCACCACCCGCCTCGATGCCCACCTCCTCTGATTCCTCAGAACCAGAGAGGATGAGCATCGGATTCTCCACCCCGGGGGAAGAAGCCGCAGTGCGGGCTTCCACACGGGGCGGAAGAATCTCGGAACTGCCAGAAGAGGAGTGGGAAAGTGCCTCAGCAGTCCCACACCCTTCTGACAGATCCCTTTGTGAGCCCCATGATCTGCGACGCCGAGCCGCCTCGGCGGCTGCGGGTCCAGAACCACGGGGCTCACGAGGCTGGCCGGCCTCATCGAACACGGCCAGCCGAGAGCGGAGGAGCCTGAGTGTCAGCTTCTCACAATGCTCACAGGCGGCTCCCTCGAGAGCCGCCCTGGCATGCTGAACACCCAGGCATTCCACACAAAGCGAGTGTGTGTCCGAGCCCGAGATGTAACGAGGGCACGGATGCACACACTGCTTAAAATCTCCTCTCTCAGTCATACTTTTCACACACTCTTGGACAATACAACAATAAATAGACAGACAATGTACACAGAGCGCTATGCTGAAGAGCAATAACTGCCGCCATTACGGCTCCTTTTATACTTCCGGGTATGCCGTCACGATGACGTCATCACGCACGACCAATCGGATTGGACTAGTGTTCATTCAGACTTCAGATTCGCTGATGCTTAGGGAGCATCCCCAAATCTTCGTTCCGACGCAGTTTGAGTTCCCTCGAAAGGGAACTTTTAATTCCTTAATTTTTTTAACAGTAATGTATATTGTGCTTGATATTTGCTTAATAGTGATAGAACCCAAATGGCTTGATATGCCATATCCTGCACAGCCATTGATTACAGAATTTGCATTGTTTTTAAAGGGGTCATGAACTGGCTTTTTTTATACTGTTGTCTGAGGTGTTGTCTCTCTCATGGAGCGCTCGGTTTTTATGGGCAAGCCGCACTGAAGGCTTGGATTTTTTACTCTCATAAGTGTGTTGCTTCATTCATTCGTGTAATCTCATCTGGTCTGCAAATCCAGTTTCTTGTTTACAAAAACATTTTTTACTCACATAAGTACATTTATGTGAGTAAAACACATTTATTACTTGGCCCACCCGTTCGGTGGATATAACCGCGAATCGTGCATCACTACCACACACACACACACACACACGCATCGAACGCACACATCTCTGCAGAGTCAGACAAATCAGCATGATCACAGATTCTGAAACGAATCCGTGATCAGAAATGAAGGAACAAACACAATGTCTTCCCCACGTGAGCTGAATCGGCATTAAAAATAAAGCTCAATCACATAATATATTCATAATATTCGAGTCCGAAGGAAGCTTATGCAGCGACTGTTCTCTTCCACAACCAGGCACAAGGAACTAACTAACTTCTTTGACTAGCAAAGACATTTTCAGCTTCGAAACGTACTGGATTTTCTTATATCACAATGAACTTTTATATATCAAAGGTTGAATGAAAATTTGATTTCTCAATTCATGACCCCTTTAAGACTGTTTTTATCCACTATAGCAGATGCAGTGAGTGCCTACATCTGTGCAACTGACAGCTTGGCTGTTAACTTCCTCTCCCTCCAGCACTGAGGAAACAATGGGGAATAAAGCCTATGTGGAGCGCCCAGAAAACAAGATGAAACCTAAAAAGTAAATTTAGTGTTTGCTCTAGCTTCTGTGTATGACATTAACTCCAGATTGGACTTGTCTCTTAGCTTTAGTCTCAAACAGACTTGGACCAATCAAAGTGGCATCCCAGATTCCAAGTGCCTGATTTCTAGAAAGTAGCCTACCCTGCATGACTTTAAATGAGGAATGTCAAGGAATGTTTATTTAAAAAATAAATAAATAAATAAATTGAGAGGAACACAGTATAGTAATCTTCCTTTTCTACATGTGCAGATATCCTCAGATTTAAAAGTTAACAAGAGGTAGGAAGTAATTTTAATTGCCCTCTGCCTCAACAAGAGCTTAAAAGACATAAGAGTTATTAGAATCATAATCATTTCTTAATGATCAAACCACTGCTAGTGGGCACAGTGGGAAACTATAGACCTCTCTGTGTGTTTAAATGACCAGTGGCTTGATGGAAATTAATGAGGAGAGGTTCTTAAAATGTCAGCAACTGAAGAGCCTGCACACAATCAATTTAAAGCTGAAGTGTCATTTTTATGTTAAAATTATTTCTCCTGTGCAAGCTAAATATGTAGAGACTCATAAAATTAAGACATTCATGTGCCATTTGAGTCCACTGAGCACTTTTATATTGCTATTTTTGTTTGAGCACCATGACCACACCAACGCTGCAACATTGGCTCAACAAAATGTATGTTTGGAACGGAAATATATATGTGATATAATGCTTTCACATTTACGTGACTCGCGGCACAGTTCGAGCAAACTCAGACCACCTCCTTCAGGCTCACCTGTCTGGTGCATATCACACATTGCCAATTTTTCATGTGAACCGTGCCCGTTTCAAACTAAACTGCCAGTGTGATTTGTATTTTATTTTTTATATTCTATTTGGAATGAAAATATATTCAGAATTGGGTTTAAGGCTATATAAATTATAATTAGCCTTTATAATTTATAAATAGAAGTCTATGGCATGTCCACATGCTAAATGTAAAGAAGCGTATGTGTTTACCTGTATTTGCAACATTCATATAATACTGCAATTTGAATTAATGTTAGTCTAATTGGACATTTTTGTATTTTAAGAATTATTGGAAATCCATACAACATACTGGTAAAGAAAAAAAAATGTTTCCTTCAGTGTAAACAGTATAGCTGCTCAAAAAAACAAAAAACAAGCTTATCTGGATCTCAGCTTTGCCAGTATTAATAAACTTGTCAGGGTTGAGTGAAGGGATGAAGCGACTCAAGCGAGGACAGAAGAGGGCTTTTTATTAGTTATAAAAATAAAACAAAAACAAAACAAAACAAAACAAAAAAACACCCGAGGAGGAAAACAGGATTGACAGCAAGACTTGGATATGACTTGACTTAACTAAAGGCAGGGAAACACACATGGGGAAAATTCAACCGGTAGACATACAATGATGATCTGGCACAGGACTGCAAACACAAGGAAAATAAATTGGGAGCAAAAGCCGTTTCTTAATATGCTTTCTTGTGAAACGTCATGAGTTGCTCCCCAAGTACTGTTTCCATTCAAAGTTCACATCTAGCCAAGTACAGTTCAAATCCCCAGATGGGTTCTTGAGCCGCCCCTGTTATCGAGTGACTTGATATCCAGGTATCCAGCATGCATCTCGCACCAACCAGCAAGCGTCAATAGCGATGAGAGAACCCATAAAATGTTTATGTGTCATTAAATGTAGTTTTAAGAGTTTTCAGGTGATAATGTAGTTGTTTAAAAATAAAATCTGTGGTTTAATGATAAAGATAGCACCTATTTGAAAATATTGATAATATTAATATTATCAACTACACTGCTGTAACATTTGTGTAGCCCATGCGCCACATGAGAGAGACAAGACGTGGAAAACCCATCTCAAAACCGAAACCAAACTAGACATGAGTGCAAGAATCTGAACACCATGACAAACATGAAACAATGCAGTGGTTCACACTCTCTTTTGTGGCAGACTGGCCCTAAGTCAGAAGAAACCGTGTGTATATTCCAGGCACGCAGGACAGCCAAAACATAGAAGTCAAACACGGCCCTCTTGGCTATGGCAGGACTGACAGGAGAGCTGGCAACTCTTGGATGGCATCCATAACCGTAACAGGGAGCTCTGGGACCACTGGACTTGGGACCACTGAAGTTGGGTCCTCCTGGACCACTGGACTCAGTATCATCAGACTCAGATCCTCCAGGACCACCGCAGTTGGAAGAGGACGGAAGCCCTTTTTCTAAAGTGCTTGTGAGGGCGAGGTGACACATGGATTGACAGCAAGACTTGACTTGACAAGAACATGCAGCAAATGAGAACACTCATAAGCTGCATTTTCACACAAAAAATGACAACATGAAAGCACACAGACAGTAAAAAAGCAAGCTGCTTGCTACACAAAACAAAATATAACATAAAAAAGCATGTGGCCGATCCGCCGATGAAAACATGAGCCGTGTGTGTGCTACACAGAACACAACAACACGAGCACCTGGCAAATGAAAACACGAACAAAGTGCACAAGTCAAGAGTGCACGCAAAAGAATGAACATACAAAATGCACTCACGGACACAACATGGAGTGCATTCACCCAGTGCACTTGTGTGCACCAATCCTTTTACTAATCCATTTTAATGGCCATTCAAGGAATCATTATCTAAAAGAAAAATTCGCCCTTATGAACAATAGTTTTCTGGTATGCCCTGTGCACACTGAAGGCACAGGTTCATTGGACCATCAGTTTTTATCCAGTCTTCTCTAAAATCAGATTTCCTGTCCATCACTGTTCCCTGGTGGAATGATCTCCTTTGATGATTTCAGTCATGGATCTAACCTTGAAATGAATGTCAGGGACAGTTAAAGGTACATTTAACATGCAGTGAGCAAGCTCCTTGTGACATTTAATCTATGTGATTATACAGCAGGTCACATGAGACTCATGAGAATAATCCGTTAGTTCACCTAAATATGAAAATCATCTTGGCATAATTCCTTGTTTAGTGCAGAAAATGGGGTGACGGGTTATTTAAACCTGTTTTTCTCAAAATTCCATTCCTAAAAATCATAGCGATCAGCCGACTTCAGATAACCATAGATTTTGTTTCAGACAAGCAGGAAAGAAATAAAAATATATTTGTGAAAGGTTTTCATATGGTATCAAAAGCTGTAAGAGGTCAAATTTCACCCCGTGGTGGGTTTTTGTAGAACACATCAAAAATGACTTTGGGAAAAATATAAAAATAAGAACGAATAAAAACTAATAACTTAAATATAGCTGAATTGCACTGCAATGGTGTTATATGTTTTTGAATCACTAAAAAAAGGCTTATAAGCCTGTTTTGTGCATTGGACTGCATTATACGTCCCATTATACGTATTTGTTTGTGATTTTGCATGCCTATGAGTACTACTGTTGTTATTGCTCTTTAGTCTGTTTCTAATATGTGAGTCACAGTTTGTTCTTAAGAAATCAATAAACTGCGCAATTCTGAAATGATCCATTAAAAAATTAAAAAAATAAAAACATTAAGAATTGTTGCCTTGATGTTCAGCGTTTTTTTTCACGCATTCTCATTTAAGATCCTTATATAATCCTTATTCATATGTTACAAGAACGTCATTTTCCACCTTAGAAACATTGCTAAGCTACGTAACATGCTATCTATTTCTGATGCAGAAAAGTTAGTTCATGCATTCATGACCTCGAGACTAGACTAGTTTACACCAAACGCTGCAGAGGTAGAGCTACTAAAATAATCAAAGACATTACCCACCCTGCGAACTCTCATTTCACCCTGCTGCCATCTGGTAAGCGCTCAAGCCTGATGGCAAAAACTGAAAGGCTCAGGAGGAGTTTCTTCCCCCAGGCCATCAGACTCCTGAACTCAGTCACGTGACTGCACTTCACCCCGCACACACATAAACATCCGGTTTTAACATTAACATCCACATACTGTCATTGCACTGCACTTTATGTTCTTATTGTTACTGTGTAACAACCTGTTATAAACCTGTTTGCACATTATACTTCTGTTTGCACATTACACTATACCTATTGTTTGCACATTATACTTTATATATATATTTTTTATGCTAACCAGTTATTTAAGTCTACAGTTTATCCCACTTATCATATTCCACTTATTTTTTTATCTTTATTTCCTATTTTTTATCTTTTACTTGATTATTTATAATTCTACATATGTTTAGTACTTTTTATTCTATTTTATTCTATTTCTATTTTAATCTCCTCTTGTGTTTTCTTGTAACTGTTATTTGCACTGTCTTTAGAGCGGACCTGTTTACATTTCACTGCCAGTTGTATATTCTGTATATAACTGTGTATGTGACAAATAAAACTCTTGAATGCTTGAATGAAAAAAGATTACTATAATGCTTTATTAGCTGGTTGTCCTGCATCCTCAATAAACAAGCTACAGTTAGTCCAAAACGCAGCTGCTAGAGTTCTTACTAGGTCAAGAAAATATGATCATATAACACCAATTTTATCATCTCTACACTGGTTACCTATTAAGTTCCGTATCAATTACAAAGTATTGCTACTGACCTATAAAGCCCTAAATGGTTTAGCTCCAGTGTATTTAACGGATCTTCTATTGCCCTACAATCCATCGCGCTCTTTAAGATCACTAAACTCGAGGCTTCTGGTCATTCCTAGGATATCTAAGTCCACTAAAGGAGGGAGGGCATTTTCACATTTAGCTCCTAAACTCTGGAATAGTCTTCCTGATATTGTTCGAGGTTCAGACTCGCTGTCCCAGTTTAAAACTAGATTAAAGACGCATCTCTTTAGCCAAGCATTCACATTATAATGACCTTTTATACTACAGTTAAATCGGATCAAAAGCATTAATATTCTGAACAGCAGCTATGCTAATTATTTCCCATCTGCTTTTCTGTTGTTATCTCGGGACACAAGTCCCGAGGTAAATAGTTGGTCAGCTCCAGTTTGTATCCAGCCTCTCATGGATACTTCAGATGCCCCAACACCTGTGATGAGACGACTCGACGCCTGTGAAGAGACGACTCCACGCCAGCGCTGTTATGGCCTAAATTAATACATGATTGATTAGCTTTTTCTAACATTTTTCAATGTACATTTATGAAATGCACTTTCTGTAAAGCTGCTTTGAAACAATGTGTATTGTGAAAAGCGCTATACAAATGTATTTGAATTGAATTGAATATAATTGGAACATATAATTGGTGCCTCCTTACCAAGTCCCTAAAAAGTCAAATTCATGTGATTATAGCAAATTTACTGATAAGAGTCAAAGATTAAGTTGGCTTTCGAATGTTCCGCCTGTGCTGCTCATAACTGTAGACGTGCCTTCAAACCCCTCTTCTCTGACCTTTCTTGTTGGTATTGAAAGACAGCTAACAAATAAAGATGCTCCCACACAAGGTCATGTTTTTCTGCCTCTAAAGGACATCACAGAGACAGATCTGACAGTGGTCATAGACTGAGCGACTGGGGGCCACCGCTGGAATGAGAAAAGTCTTCTCTGATTGTGCTGCACCACTGGGTAAAGATAAACACATTTTGCTGCAGTGCTTGGGCCTCACAAAGGACAAAAACATGAATGGATGAGAGTGATCACAATCAAGCAAATCGAGTATGGATTTTCAGTCTAATGGTCTTACAGCTAAAACTAACATTCACTGATAAATGGGAGTTGCCAACATGATCAAAGAACATATATACATCATAGTAAGTGTAGTATGTATTTGACTTACTGAGCTTGAACAAAAGAAAAAAACACAGTCTCTCTGTGATTATGACAGTGTGATGGAAATTAATTGGGCTTTATCTCTGGTTATTGGAGTCCACTTGGCTGACACTATTGGGTAGTTTTTCTGGGTGACAGACAGGAGCTTGACTCAGAGGTTAGTGAAGCCAATGGGGCTCTGACATTCTTTCTGGCTGGGCTTATCGCGTGTCCGAGGTTGAACAGAGTCGGAAACCTTGTCTTGTCTGCTTTTATTATGAGCTCTCCCCAAGTGCCTTCCGCTGTATGTATGTGTGAGTTTGTGGCTTATTGACTGTTTCCATCAGAACTTACTATATCAATACCAAGTAAAATTTGTATTTGTGAGCATTTGGATTTGGTTGTATATTCATCCCAAGTGAATGCTTCCTCAATTTGTTCTCATAAGCTGTTTGGAGTCTATACAAATCCATTTTGTTGCATAAACTGTGTCTGAATGCTTAGGGTTTTCTAGGGATTGTGTTTTCAAATTTCATATGTAAAATGTAGAAATGTTTGAAAGGCTGCTCTTTCTCATATTGAAAAAAGTAAATTGTGATTTCACATCTCATAGTGTGACGCAACTTTCACACAATGAAAAAAATAAACACTCTGGGGCATTGCCTAAATCGGAGTGTCTATTCACACCAAGTGCAAATAGCGTGCCTTGTGCCTTGTTCGTTGGGTCAAACAAGACTTAAAAAAGTGCATTGATTTCCAGTGGTGAAATCCCTAAAGTGTATGGCTAATGGATTTTGATTTTGACGCGATTGACTGGATTAGAATCCGCCTTTTGTTTGTTCTTATCTATTTTATCACAAATCATAAATGTGGAAATAAAGTGCCAAATGAAATGTTTAATAATAATAAAAGCATTTATTAGATAGGGGTAGGTGTAGGGAGGGCTTTTGTTGACCCGTTAAGGCAGCATCCATTTAATAATTTTAATAAATATAATCTTTACACTCAATGTTATTATTGCATCTTGTTAATGTACAACAATACTGAGGTGCAAATAGTATGTATCTGTCAACATAAAGTATAAATTACATGTAATTACTACACATATTGCAAAGAACTGCTACTTTTATATGGTGTAAATAGAATATTTCAACTTAGTATGCTATTTCACTTAGTAAATATCATCTACAGCTATTTGCACTAAGTGTAAATATCATCTATCACTAAGAAAATATGTTATTTTCACTGAGTGTAAATAGGATCTAGTTGCTATTGTCACTTGGTGTTAAAAGCATCTACAGCTATTTGCACTGTGTAAATAGCAATTATCAATAAGAAAATATGCCTTTTTCACTGAGTGTAAATATAGAATCTAGTTGCTATTAATACTTGGTCTAAATAGCATATTACTATTTGCCCTTAGATGCTATTTAGTCCAAGTACCGCTGCCTAATTAAATGTTGCTTAAAATTTTCCCACATTTTCTGCACATATTTGGCTGAATATCTATGAAATTCTGCATTTCTGCATAAATCTAAACACATTAAATGAGGTTTCTCTCTCATCAACCATTTCAGTCAAATATGACTCTTGGTGATACTATGGCTATCTCTCGACATATGCGAGATACTGACCATTAATTTTCTTGGCAACGATTTTTCAGGGTAGGTAGCCAGATCTTTCCCCAACCCTCCCATCACATTGCTCAGGCCTCGCACACAAGCATTCGCACCTACAGACAATTTTAGCATCTTCAATTCATCTATACTACATGGTTTTGGATTGTGTGAAAAAAGAGATACATTTAGTCTATATTATTATGCAGTTTAAAAGTGTTGTTCTATAAAACCATATGATTACTTGCTTTTGATAAATATATATATATATATATATATATATATATATATATATATATATATATATATATATATATATATATATATATATATATTTGTTATTATACAGCTCTCAAAATAATAATAATAATAATAATTAAGAGACCACTTAACATTGATTTCTCACATACATTTTTTTCCAGAGCTGTATATGTATTTTAAGTAATTTTAAAGGCTATTGTTTGCTTAGATCAGATTACTCGATTAATCGTCAAAATAATTGACTTTAATAGACTTAACTGATTACTCGATTACCGAAATAATAGTTAATGACAGCCTTAGTTCCAATACATCAGAAGGTTCAATATACCACCAAAATCTACAGACTTCTCTTAGATCAACTATAGAGGGCCTTGTTGAGATTAATTAACAATTACATAAAGTGATTAAAAAGCTGCTATCAAGGTCATTTTATTTCTGTATGTAGGACTTGTGTGGAAACTCAGCACCATTTGTATAAAAAAGAAATTAATTATCCCATATTTTAATAGAGTGAGAAAGAGATTGAGGAAAGAGAGAAAATAAAGTTTGGAGTGTGATCGAGAGGTAGGGAGTGTACTCTCTGTAGTGATGAATGATGAATTGCACGGCTCCTCTCTTTCTCTCATTACTTGCTGTTGCTCATAACCTTGTCAGACTGCATTGTGCTTTTTCATATTTTATCATCTGGCTGCAAGTATTGAGTGTGGGGGAGAAAAATATTGTGTAAGTATTCAAAAACAGGATGAGCAGAATTAAAGAAATCAGTAAAGACTCTTTTATTTCTCCAGGAACTATTTAATTTCTCTCTCTCTCTCTCTCTCTCTCTCTCTCTCTCTCTCTCTCTCTCTCTCTCTCTCTCTCTCTCTCTCTCTCTCTCTCTCTCTCTCTCTCTAATTCGTGTTTACCTCTGCCCTGACAGACAGAAGCGAAAATGACTTATTATATGAACACAGTGAGCAACGAGTCCTCAGGGTTAATCAACCAATTAATCATTTCGCAGCCAGTGACAACAGTGACACAACTTCGGAAAAAGCGCAAGGGAAGAGCGACCACTTCTGATTGGTTGTCACAAATGATGCATTGTTGGTATGCCGGCTTAGGAGACCAAAGAGACACTTGTTTTCTTCGGCCTTTGATGTAAGTGTTGTTACTTAAATTGGGTTCAAAGCTTTAAATCTATGTTCCAGAGGTCCAACGCCGCTCAACTCAGGTGGCACAATACAATTGGCTCGCTCAGTGACCACTTATTCGCCATGGCATCTTATGAAGACTGTCGCTGCCGCTCTGTAATTATAATTTGTTTAGGGACACGTCCTGGGAGTTACAAGCGCACTGCTTAGCTCGTAAACTCAGGCCCTGAGCACCTAGCCGCGTCTGTTTGCTCCATAATAAAAAAGACAACATGGCTGCCTGAAGGTATCCAGCAGCCTCAGCCAAAATTAATCTTCGAAGGGTGATAAAAGGCTTTGCTTTGATAGTTTGTCAGGGGTGAGTGTCTCTGAACAGGGATGCCGGAGACTTTTGGGACATAGCAGATTCCTGTGTTAAAGGGGTCATGGCATGGATTATTATTATTTCTTTTTTATTATTATTGTTTTATGTTTATGCACACACGCACACACACAAAAAACGAAATATATACTCTGCTATAAGATTTTTAACTCTCATTCTGCACTCTAAACTAAAAGTGGTTCATTGTAATCATAGGGAAACCACTTTAAGTGCGCTAGCACCTATCTTTATTGGTGCTATACAGCACTTTTGTCTAAATAATGCTATGTAGAACCAAACCACCCCATTCTTCTCCTTAGAGGAGTTTATTTTAGATTGGTTACTCCACTCTTATATGTTTGCTATGAATGGTAATTTACTATAAAGGCAAAAGCTGTTTAAAAGCTTTTATGCTTTTCTGAGGTTAAATAGTCTTGTGTGGGGGCACTGGAATATTTCTTTATAGCAAAATGTTGAGAACCACTTTATCTTCAGGAAATATACTATATTTTAATGTAGTATGAATGTAAATTATTTCCTCAACTAAACTAAGAGACTTACTGGCAGGGGCAGGTCAGTAACGGTGCTATATACCTCAACCACCCCAAATAACTGCTAAAGAATCTTTTTGGGTGTGTGTGTGTGCCCCTCTGTATGAAATTATCAGGTTTTAAGTGGCGCCTACTTCAGACCAGTAAAAACTAAGAAAATTAGCAATTTGTCGATGTCTTGATCTGGATGCAGTCATGGGGAAAATCTTTGCCTGTGTGACATTGCAGATCCCCCGATATCCAAACTAGCCATTTTTCAGCTTGGTTATTTATTAATTAAAATTTGTTTGAAATTTTATCTCTGAAGTTGAGATAATCTGTTCTTCATTTTAAACAAGAAAGAAATGTCGGAAAGGACTTGATTGAATCATTGTGGTTTGTTATTGCTCTGATCTTATGTAAGTGACAGGTTGTCACACTCTCATGGCAGTAAACACATCATCACAGGGTTCGTACAGATACTGTCAAATGAAATTCCAAGACTTTCAAGGACTTTTCAAGCACTACTTTTTTTTGGTTTTCAAGCACTACAATCAGAGATCTCACTTATCAAACAATATCTTTATTGCATTTTAAAATCTAAAAAAAGGTAAATAGATAAATGAAAATAAATGAATAAAACAAAAAGGTACAAATAAAGTGCAGCACAATGACTGGTAACTTTAACTATTGAAATGTACTGTGACAAAGATATCGCTTTCCTTATTCAAACTGATTTTCTTTTCTCATGAATATATGATTGACCTGAAAAAATGAAAGCTGTATCAGACACTATCATATATACACTCACCTAAAGGATTATTAGTAACACCTGTTCAATTTCTCATTAATTCAATTATCTAATCAACCAATCACATGGCAGTTGCTTCAGTGCATTTAGGGGTGTGGTCCTGGTCAAGACAAACTCCTGAACTCCTAACTGAATGTCAGAATGGGAAAGAAAGGTGATTTAAGTAATTTTGAGCGTGACATGGTTGTTGGTGCCAGACGGGCCGGTCTGAGTATTTCACAATCTGCTCAGTTACTGGGATTTTCATGCACAACTATTTCTGGGGTTTACAAAGAATGGTGTTAAAAGGGAAAAGCATCCAGTATGCGGCAGCCCTGTGGGCTAAAAATGCCTTGTTGATGCTAGAGGTCAGAGGAGAATGGGCCGACTGATTCAAGCTGATAGAAGAGCAACTTTGACTGAAATAACCACTCGTTACAACCAAAGTATGCTGCAAAGCATTTGTGAAGCCACAACACGCACAACCTTGAGGCGGATGGGCTACAATAGCAGAAGACCCCACCGGGTACCACTCATCTCCACTACAAATAGGAAAAAGAGGCTACAATTTGCACGAGCTCACCAAAATTGGACAGTTGGAGACTGGAAAAATGTTGCCTGGTCTGATGAGTCTCGATTTCTGTTGAGACATTCAGATAGTAGAGTCAGAATTTGCAGAATGAGAACATGGATCCATCATGCCTTGTTACCTCTGCGCAGGTTGGTGGTGGTAGTATAATGGTGTGGGGCATGTTTGGCACACTTTAGGCGCCTTAGTGCCAATTGGGCATCATTTAAATGCCACAGCCTACCTGAGCATTGTTTCTGACCATGTCCATCCCTTTATGACCACCATGTACCCATCCTCTGATGGCTACTTCCAGCAGGATAATGCACCATGTCACAAAGCTCGAATCATTTCAAATTGGTTTCTTGAACATGACAATGAGTTCACTGTACTAAAATGGCCCCCTCAGTCACCAGATCTCAACCCAATAGAGCATATTTGGGATGTGGTGGAACGGGAGCTTCATGCCCTGGATGTGCATCCCACAAATCTCCATCAAATGCAAGATGCTATCCTAACAATATGGGCCAACATTTCTAAAGAATGCTTTCAGCACCTTGTTGAATCAATGCCACGTATAAGGCAGTTTTGAAGGCGAAAGGGGGTCAAACACAGTATTAGTATGGTGTTCCTAATAATCCTTTAGGTGAGTGTATTTATATGAGCAATATCACGCTCATAGTCATGCGAAATGCCTCTATAGCTATTTCAGATGGGCTGCAGCAGTTTTATCAATAAAATTAAACACCAATTTCACATTATTGTCTTTCAATAAGCACTTTTTATAATTTAAGCACTTTGTAAGTATCTTTTTATAAATATGGCTGTTTTCAAGGGTTTCCAGGACTTCAATTTCAAAAAGTCAAATGCAAATACTTCAAGAACTTTAAGCACCTTGTACGAACCTTGTAATCATAGAAGAGAAGAGGTGTTGCTGTAAAGAAAGGGAAGGTCTTTTGATTAAAGATTAAGAGGGCACGTGAGAATCTAATAAGAAAATAATTTCTAATAAGTACTGCAATATACCATTAAAGAATGCGATTTAAAAATGTTGATTTCATGTTGACTTTAGGGCTGAGCAGTTGAAGCGACCCCTAATGGCCAAGTGAATAAACTGAGTCTGCTGTGTGGGAGGGAGCAAGATGGTGAGGGGTAAAATGAAATGGAGAAGTTTGTGGGCAGGCACGCCGAGACGAGAGGCAGCAGGCTTGCAGACACAAACCTGGCAGGGGATGTGAGGAAGGCAGGCCTCCTCTCCACCCGCACACCAGTCAGTGTGTGAACAGCAGCCAGGCGTTCTCTACACTGACACAGAGTGTCTGTGCCGCAGCTATGGTTTTATTTACAGATTTAGACCGGTAGTCACACAAGCACATTTCCAGTTATGTGTAAAAACAGCCTCGGTGCCACAAACAAGATACCTTCCTTCCTTCTTTTCCTTCCTTGAAAGTCTATGTGTGAAACTTCTAGATCAATGATTTTGTAAGTGTTATTAGAGAGCAAATGTAGAAAGTAACTCAGTACTGCATATCTGAAAGGGGCTGCCTTCCCAGGCACTAAACAGGAAAAAAAAGAGAAAGGAATCAAGACATGTCTGGATTCAATGTTTGCATAACTTCTTGTCTACTGAGATGTCTCCATCTGGCTGGTTTTTGAAGTCAACATTGTATCCTTCACTGCCCATGATATCCCACAATCGTGTGCGCTCGGTTCAATGGTTGCTGGGAAGCATACAAATGCTGTTTTGAAGAAGTAGTTGAAAGACGTAAAAATCACATGTCTCTTTCAACCTATGACTAAATTTCTACTGAGAAATAAACCCTGTAGTGACTAAACGCTACCAATATTTTATTGTTGACTCATGAGAAATTACTTCTGATCTTCCACATTTGTAAGTCACTTAAGAAAAGCATCTGCAAAACAAACACATGTAAATATTGGCTTGTTTATGATTAAAGCAAGTTTCAGTTTCTTAAGGAACTGGCATTAGACTTCTCATTAATTAAAGACACATCCCATCTAATGATCTAGGACAAATTCAAGCGAGCTTTAGTCATAACAAAGCAAATATTAACTGTCTGCAATGCTTTTGTGGCTATAAATTGAATTATATCTCAATTGAAGTACTAATTATAAATTGAGATAAATTAACTGATATTTATGTATTTGACAGACGCTTTTATCTAAAGTGACTAAGACATTCAAGGGGTTTCATCATATTTTCATATATTGCATCCCCTGGGAATTGAACCCATGACCTTGGCATTGCTACTGCCATTGTTAAGCAAATATAAAAAAGGATGTTCTTGAATTGATTTACTCATTGTAGTCAGTCATTTTTATTCTTTCCACCAACAGCTGAACTGCAAGCACAGGATAATGGAATATCAAAGGCAGCGTAGGATACATCAATGCTGCTTTTCAAAACGGACCAGATTAAATTACTAGACTGGATTAGACTTGACGTTTAGCAAATATTGGATTCGGACATGCTTTCATGCTTTGTCTAAACAGCTGTTAAGGCAGCATTTTCACTATTAGGATGCTGCCAGGAAGATGTAGTTATAGCATCTACCAGCAGGTGTTAGCTAGCAAATCCTGACTCCCAAGCTCATTAAAAGTGTTAAAAGTAATAATAATAATAATAAACATGAACAACTATGAATAAATTACATAAAACACAAATTGTTCATTAGTTGTTTTAGCTAACATGAAGTAACAATGTTAACAATTGAGACCATTGTGACGTTACCAATAATCTTGATAGCTTTCACTCTGGTATAGTTTTATATAGCTGGCGTGGTTTTCAGTGTAATTCATTTACTATCATTCTCTCTGCTTCTCATGCAGAATGTGATTTAATTTTCAATCATTTTACTTCCCAATCTAAACCATAGAAACACAAGTTCCTGGACAGATTACTCAATGACTGCTCTTCAAAGACACAATGGAAAACTAATTTTGACGACCGTACTCATATCTCTGATAATGTTCTGTTTCTTTGTCTATTATTCAGTATGACCTGTCCCTCTTATGGAGAAGACATGAATACCTCATTCTAACCGAGACCGTTGAGTGGGCTCTGCCTCATATTTGCATTCAGTTTCTGTCCAGGGTCCGTTAGAATTCAAAACATGCATATTTGGCATTTCATTTTCACTCTATCATCACATCCCACTTAATATCATGATGCTTCTCCCACCTGCTGAGTCCATCACTGGTACAATGAGAAATTAATGAGACATTCCCAGTAAATGCTGGTTTGCAGCCCACGGCGAGTGTTGTCCTCCAGTGGTAGGAGATTCACACAACATGGAAGCCACCTTTATTATCAATGGGACGGTCCTTGTCAATAGCACTACTTCAAAGACTAACCTTCTCTTTTCTACTCCACACGACTAACTTAGAGAGGTAACATGAGAGGAGCCATGGGTAAATGAAAGTCATTGCGGACTCCATACCACGAGTGCTATTCTAAAAAAAGTAAAAAGCGTTTTGATTTTAGGTGGGTTACGACTCTGAAACTGGTGCATTACCTTCCATTGGCAATCAGGAATAGCATTAAACACACCATAAAGTACACAGAAATAGAAACATGTGCTCACATCAGGGGATGGTGTTTGAACAGTACGAGGGAGAAAGAAAAATGTGCCATCAACCCTTGAGGTTTGCAAAGGCAATGTCCAGTGGGTGTTCTAATAATTAGTGTCTGTGTGGGTGTATTTCACAGTGTACGCATGTCCTCTACACACGGAAATAGCTGTATTGTCTGAACACAGTTGGTGACGTTACTTGTGAAAGAAAGTGATGTATTTGAAAAGGAAAATCTCATTTACGTCATTTTAACATCGGATTGAACAAATCCTGTTCATCATCGAGCCTCAATTAGAAATGACATCTTAAGTAATTGACAAAGAATAATCTGTGAAGTCATGTCTTCCCAAGGATTAGTTTGAATTTTCTCAAAGGAACAGTTTGTGGCTGAGAGCTTGCATGTGCGTGAATGTGTGAATATCTGAGCGTGTGATGCTTTTGTAGTTAAAAAGCATTCTTGGCTGAAAAACACCCACTCGGCATCTCAGCGGAGGCTTATAATAACCTGCAATTCTGCGTCCTCTCAGCTGGCTCATCAGAATTCTGCTCCTCTTCAGGGAAGCTTTAGATATTCCATATTAACAACCTAGACAGCTGTCATTTCGCTTTGCATTTTTTGTCATATACCTACCTTGTAATATAGAAAAATATCAAAGGAGGATCACTGTAATTCATTTATCTAATTGGTCCTCTATCACTTAAGCTATATCTGTGTATTGGATCAATATAACTGGGAAAAGCAACATGTCCTTCTGTATTAGTCTTTATGGTAGATGAGAGGCAATTTAAAAAAGAGAAATGAATCAGTGCACTTCCATTTGATCAAATATATGATGCCTTATTGAACATCTCTGAGACAAGTCTTAAATAATCAAAACTTTTGACCAGGAGTGTATATCAACGTTTATGGGTGGTGGAAGAACACCTCCTGAATACATTACCTGTGTTGAATTTCATGAATATATAATTCCTCTTCCTGTCGTTCCAGTTGTATTTCAATTCAACTTCCTGTGCAGTGTGACCAATTCAAATTCAGCCAGTTTTTCAGTTTTGGATTTTGCACAGCCCTTTTACATTATAATGTCAATAGTCTCATGTAGATCTCCAACTATACTCGTAGCGCCAAAAGCGTCAGGCATCCTCACCTACGCCTTAGCCAATTAGAACTCTCATGGCGCTTAAGTCAGAGCACATAAAAAGAAAGTTAATGCAGACTCCCTTTCAGCCTGTGCACCTTCACCTCACTCCATATTCAAGACATCGCTGTGCAAGTCTAATCCAAATCTGACTGTTGCTGAATGATCCATAGGCTTCCACTGCAAGCGGCTTGGCATGTCATTATAACAACGCTTTTACCTTCCTAGGAAATCTCCATTGTTTGAATGCAAAATTCATGACATCATTACAGTCAAAAACACCAATGTATGTAACTGGTTAAACAAAAATGTATCCTGCATGATTCCCCAATGAGAGATTAGTAGTACGACAGGTCAATTAACAAACATCTCACGCGATACTACATTCATCTTAAAAAATAACTGTTTATTATCTTCAATCATATAGTCACTCAGCTTTTGTGCCTCTGTTTCAGTAATAAAGGGGATGCCATTCATTATTGGATTTGACTATTCAGCTTGACACACAGACAAAGGGATTCGTCAAGCCTTGCTATTATCAAATCTAACAAAAGCTCATTGGCCTGAACAGGCAGTCCATTTTCAGGTTATTATGGCAGCTATTAGCAGTATGGTCACTAACAGTGTCCTCTCTTTGTACCGTTTCATCAAATGTAAAGAGCTTTCTACCTTCTTCTCTTTATAAAACATCTGAGCAGTTGTTGTATATCCAGACACATGGATACTGTGTTACTTTTACACATTGGGGCAACATCAGGTGTTTTTTTTTTTTGTGTGTGTTTTTTCTAGCAGTGAAAATAAGGATAAGAAGTGTGACGTCTCAGAGAAAGGAAACACTGTTCACAGTAGGGCTGTGTTTGCTACATCGGTACAGCAATATATTGCATACATACTACTTGTACAATATTACAAACAATCCAAATTTTATACCTGGAGTGGCGTGCCCAATGTTAACATGAAACCTACACCATTACCTTTGTTGGTATGCAGTGCAACAGAGGCCCTTCATAATGCAGAAGTCAAATACCTGCTAGGCCTATAGTTAGGCACGATATAGTATGCAGTGTTTGGTACAGCTGTTTGGACAGCTGTTATACTAAATTATGCTGAGGTGAAATTTAGTACAGATCGTGATATATGACGCACTGTGGCATTTATATCATGATACGCATCGTGTTGTGACTTCGTTGATACACAGTCCTAGTACACAGGGTGGGATTGTAGCTTTAATATAGGGGGCTTTTACACTGAATACGTTTGCTGCGGTCCAAGTGCAATTGTTCCCTTTGCGGCAAGTGCTCACCTGAGTCCCTCCTTGCTTTCACATTCATGCGAATCACGGCATGCTCCGGGTCCACATGACAGCTTTCACGTTACCATTATCAAAATGTTACTTAAATGTTGTTGCTACTATGCAGTTCATGTCAGACTAATCTAAGATATTTTACAGCTTGCTGGTGGATAAGGCAAAATAAGTAACTACAGAGCAAAAAAAAAAAGATAAACGGGCTGGCGGATGTTACTTTTCCACAGAACAGTGAACATATTGAAAAATTTGCCGGCTGTTCCATGTTTGCTTAAAAATAGTGCTGGGCTGGTAATTTTAGCAGATTTTTCTAACTGATTTCTAAAACTGTTGACAACACATCTTGTGTTTTGATCAAAGAACATTATCATCATTAGCCTGTGTAGCCGTTGGTCATGAAAGAATGAAATAATGGCGTTTTAATCCCAGTAAATGTTCTTGTTACATTAGCACTTATTGGACTAAACTGCAAATAGGACTATTTCTGTGATCACAAGCTAATGCTGCTAGCCGTCCTTAATGCAAGGATTAGGAAAGGCTCTTTATTAAGGCTAAACCTATTAGCTTTACACCTATCATATATTGTGCAGCAATTGCTTGAGCTTATTTCATATCTTCAATTACCACACAATATGAGCCGCAACTTAAAATACTTTTACTTTCTGTGTCCGTTTCTCAAGGCTTTGCTTATTTATTATCTTCCCCTGGCTGCTCTGTATCTAGTTACGGCTTCGAATATAGGTGACATTAATTCCTCATAGGCCGCTCGCCTTCATTTCTGTCCCTACATCAACAGGGAATCGCTAGGGAGCCACGGATTAGGGGCTGTTCACACCAAAACATGATGTTAAGATCAGCTGCTTTGCAGCAGTATGAAATGGAGGGTGTCCTTTTGTTGCTGGGCAACCGGAGGAAACAAGCTTTTTTTTTTCTTTCATTCGCCTAGAATCTTGTGTGATCTTCTTCTATAATCTCCCACTTGTGATATTTTAAAAAATATCTTGACTGCAGAGGTTTCTTGCAAAAGTACATGGTTTATAGATCTTTACTCTATAAGTGAATAGTTTCTTAGCAGGAAGATAATTTAATTTTATTTTATTTTAATTAAAAATTTAATTAATTTTTTTTTTGCAATTTATGTCTGATTTTCCTTTCAAGATCTTTTACTTTGTTGCTCTGACCTAATGAAATCCAAGAAGGTAGATAGTATTGAAGCATTATTCTTACTCTCTTGCATAGCACTTTTTTTAAATTCATTTCTGCTTTTTAAATACAGACTGTAGAAAAAGTGAAACAAATAATACAAAATGACTGACTGGAGTTTGACATTTGAAGCTTCATTGTGTTTGATTCATGTTTTAAATCTGTGGTTTCTGAGAAGTCAAAAGAGTAATATACATGTTTTTCATAAAGGAAAGTTGTGGAGCTTATCAGCTTGTAAACAATTTCAACCTTGAAGTCTCCAGACCCCGAATAAAAGTAAAATAAAAAAAAAAGGATTCACTGTTTTTTGGGGCACTCAATGAGAAAAGACTATTATTTTTAAACAAAATTGCACATGAGCCAAAGTCACAATGAAAATGCACTTTATTGAACATGACTGAATCCAGGGCACTTATTACTATGCACCGCCAGAATTTTAAAGTATGCTTAATGTGAAAGTGTTGTGTGTTGAATACTGATTATTTTATGACTGCAATTATCTTATTTTATTTTTTAATGAAATGATACATTAAAATGTAAAAACCAAACAAATATTATTTTTTTATTTATTTATATTTTTTTGGTCTGTCACAAAGTAAATATTATGCCAAGTACAAAAGGAACACGCCTAGCTTAGCACAAAGTCTCCATCTAGCCTACTGCTCAATAAATGTTTTGATGTGTATAGTATCAACGTGTACTAAGGTCGACATGAAAAGTTGCGATTTTCTAGACCCAGCCCTGCACATTTTGTATGCCTCCCATATTTGAGACACCCCCTTCAGGTCTTGCAGTCTCTAATAATGAGCTCATGAGTTGAATCAGGTGTGTTAGATGTTAGATGCAGTGCTGGGGGTCCTCCAGGACAGGTTTAAAAACCGCCTGAAAACAGGATAACTTCCGTCAACATAACCAATGTGAAAACCTGCTTGCACAGGGAGCTTTCGGGGATTTTCAGGTGTTGCGTATAATATAATTGCGCCATTCCTCAAAAGATGCTCTAGCGACTGACGTTAGAGGTTGCAGCCTTTAGCCTCCTTGTTAGAGGCCCTACTCATGCCGGCAGACCTGGGTTCGAGTCCCGCTTGGAGTGGGGCGGTTAGAACAGGAGGGGTTACACCTGATGCACACATGATATGGCAGCAAAGTTCCTGGATTATTACATAGAAATGAGAGTATAGTTCCTAGACATTTCGGTCTAGAAAATTGCAACTTTTAATTTTCCTTCAGTCTTAGTACATGATGTAACTATACACATCACAACATGTAAACAGGAAAATGTTAGCGTTATTTAGTCACTTATTGAGCAGTCGGCTAGATGGAGCTGTTTACCTCCAGTCTTTGTGCTAAGATAGGCTATCAGTGGGTGTTTCAGACAGAGTTATGGCACGCACAAAGATGAGAATTATATGTATGGACTTATCTAACTCTGGGGGATACAGTGAATAAGCTAAAGTCCCAAAAAGTTGGTGTTCCTTTTAAGCAATGACCCTTTTTGGTTGATTCTTACAACATGCTATTATCCAGTTCTAGTCATCATGTCATTCAGTAGTAGCCTACAGAACATCTTTATTCAGTCGTCCTGCATGTGTCTGCTAAAAAGAGTGAAATTGAGGCTGTGTATTTATCATCAAATTCATATTAACTGCTACTAATGGCTTTTGATAGCGTGGGGAGGAGTTTGTTTTTGTTTTTGGCCGACTGCTTTGACATCGCTGTTATCTGAAGTAATTTATTAGCTGTTCTGGATCTTACTGCTGGCGACCAGATCCTCTCAATCAAAGTCATTTGAGGATGGATAGTTGAAAGTGTGATGGCTTGGCAGACTTTCCATCAGAGGTTTTCTCTCCAACCGAGCATTGATTAGAAATACTAAACACTATCTGCTTGTCATTCTTGATATACAAATTATTTGATAGTGTGGGCCAAAATAAATTTTAAGACGTAGATCAGGCAAATCTAGTTTATTATCCATTACCAAAAAGAGAAGAAAAGATTAGTCTCAAGTCTTTTGAGATTCTACTGTCAGAGATGATATTCTATATTGATATCTTAAATTGTATAGAATGAATATTGATTTCGATATTACTGATTGCAAAGGTTATTGGTTAAAGCATGTTTCACCAATGCTTTGATTCCAGAAGACCAAGAAATAAATACAATATTATAAAATGTATAATCTTTAAATGGGAATAGATCACCCTAAAAAAATGATTTTGTCATTAGCTCACCCTTAAATATGACTAACTTTCTTCTGTATAACACAAAGTAATATATAGAAAAAAGATATTTAAAAAAAAAATTATATTAAAAGCCAGTGGGGTCCAGTATAGTACACGTAGACTTTTATTCTGTTAACAAAAACAGTTCTTTAAAATCTAATTTTGTTCAGCAGAAGGAAAAGTCATACAGGTTTGAAATGACACAAAGACAAAGAAATGCTGGCAGGTTGTATGTTTGGCTAACCTAGCACTTTAAATTTCTTCTTCTTTTTTTTTTTTATCTGTGCCTCTCTAAGTCTGTACACAAGTCACTATCTCTTTAATTAATCCGTTCCACTGTGCTCTAGGCATTATGACACAAAGTTGCCAGTCAAAGAGATATGTTGTATGCAAGGCCGACATAAATTGAAATGTTGCTCCTCTGACATTGTTATGATGATACAACTCTGTGGGAAATGGAGGGAGGATATGCCACTGCCCTTCTAGTGAATCTCTGATGTCTGATATCGGCCTGTGACTGATGTCATGCCACGAAAGTTTGATAATCCTAGCTAAAGACCAATTAAGGGGACCCCAGTGCTGTTGCATTTCCTGTAAGTAGTTTTCATAAATCATTCCCTAGTCAGCGAACATTAAATACAAAGCCAACTGGCATCGTTATGCTAAATGTGAATGCTTTTGCTGAGTCAACATGTATATGGTTAATTATATAACATATTTTCAGCAAAGCTAGTATGTGATATGGAGATGAGACGAGTCAGCTTTACAGAGCCAGCAATCTTGACAGAAGAGCGAGTCTGCTGCAGGTGAATCTGCTGACATGCTATAGATAAGAGTAATGAAACGATTGCTGTTGGGTGGAGAGTTCATTGCTTCGAATTCCTGAAGCATATGAGGCGTGTGTTCCTTCGTATAATCATACAATATAACATACTGGTCCACTATACTTGGCCGTCACAGTATTAATATATGGGAGTCAAATTAAGTAATATGTGTGGGTCTAGGTGGTCCTGCCCACTACACAACCCAATTGTATGCAGTAATTATCGAAGACTAGAAGGGTGCACACTTCTTCTACAATTGTTTGAATGTTTTACCACTGTAAGAAATGATTGTGAGTTTAACGGTAAAAGTCTGTAAAAATGCTACGGTGAAAAATTGTTAATTGGTTAACAAAACGTTTCCGTACTATATATGGTGAATAACTCTTATAGATATAACCATACATTTCATGTAATTTTACTGTAAAATACATTTACAGTTTAAAATACTAGTTTTTGGAAGTGAAAGAGAGCAAGTCATTATGTAATTTACTGTCAAAAAACGTAAATTGACATTCTTGTGTGCCACTTCACATTTGATGTATTTTTGCTGAAATAAGTTTCTTCTTAGATTTTCTGAGGGGTTTTTTTTATTATTATTTTTTGTGCCTTACAGTTTTATGTTACATCTAATGTTGTTAAATTAATGTTTATTGCATTTTTAAAATGTCATGTGTGTTACCACTATGGTGTTTAAAGGGTTACTTCAGCGATTAGCATTAAGCTTTGTATCAATTGAAACCCGGGAGTATATTCAAATTATTGTACTTTACCCCCTCATATGACCCTGAGACGAGAGAATTATGTATTTTATTTCAGGAAAAATTCCTCCGATGACGCAAATATCGTCATTTAGCGTCATCTGAGGAGTTTTTGTCCAGAGGCTAAAGACTACAGCCAGCAGGAGGTGCTATTTCATATTCACTCATATTGAACAGACACGTTCAGTTTTTAATTGTAGCATCTCTAACTGAACTGATTTTATGAAAATGAACGCGGTGGGCAAGTGATCCAGTAAGCTGTGCCTAGAGCAGCATTGGGCAGCGAAGTGCATTCTGGGAATTGTTGTCTTTCATCCCCATGAGACAAAAATACATTTTCTGTTTTTTCTCAGTCTAGAAAAAATAATTTCATATTTCTACTACATTAATGACCGAGTTTAAATACAGATTCATCTTCCCAGCGCTGAAGTACCCCTTTAATGTTTGTGTGAATGACTGCGCACCTTTATATTAGTATTGTCTTTCTCATGTTGTGGAGAAGCTGCTTGTGATGAGATTTGATTCATCATGTGACTCATCACATCATCACTGTGTTAGTATATGCCATAACACATTTTAGTTCTTCAATAGGTTGGTAATTTAACATTAATTCAGTTAATGAAATACATTTTCATTTTTATTCAATTGTTTTACTATAAGTTTAAAATAAATCTGTAAAACCTCAAATGTTGCTACTGTATTTTTTACAGTAAATTTCTGGCAAACACTGCTGCCATTTTTTTTTTTTTATCATAAATTTAACAGATTATTATTTATTTTTTTCAGTTTTGTAACTATTGAGTCAAGCGTGTGATTACCATTTTATCAAAATTAAAAGTTCATTCATATTTTCACATTTCTGAATATATTGAAAAACTCTTGTTTTGTTTTTTTTTGTTTAGATTTTTTTAGCATTGCTTAGCAAAGACTGGTCAACAGCTCCATCAAACCTACTGCTCAATACGTGACAAAATAACGCCAACATTTTTCTATTTACATGTTGTGATGTGTATAGTTACATCATGTACTAAGACCGAAGGAAAATTAAAAGTTGCAATTTTCTAGACCGATATGTCTAAGAACTATAGTCTCATTCCTGCATTATAATCCAGGAACTTTGCTGCCGTATCATGGGTGCATCAGGCGCAATTATATTATACGCAGCGCCTGAACATAGTCCCCAGCAAGCAGGTTATCACATTGGTTATGTTGACGGAAGTTAGCCTATTTTCAGGAGGTTTTCAAACCTGTCCTGGAGGACTCCCAGCCCTGCACATTTTGTATGTCTCCCTCATCTAACACACCTGATTCAACTCATGAGCACATTATTAGAGACTGCAAGACCTGAAGTGGGTGTGTCAAATATGGGAGACATACAAAATGTGCAGGGCTGGGGGTCCTCTAGGACAGTTTTGAAAACCCTGGTCTAGAAAATCACAACTTTTCATGTCTAATAGAAAAATGTTGGTAAATAGGAAAATGTTGGTGTTATTTAGTCACTTATTGAGCAGTAGGCTAGATGGAGCCATTTACCTCCAGTCTTTGTGCTAAGACACATTTCTCCCACAATTCTGAACAGGCAACTAAACAATATAATATGTCATTTACTAGAGGTTCTGACCAAATTTAAAATGTTTAATTAATCAGAATTAATAATTAAAACAAAACAAAAAAATCACTTGAAATGAATGATTCAATGACTCATAAATACTTCACTTTCTTAATTACTGAACAAATCAGCATTATTGAACTCATTATTGAGCAGTGCTGCTACTTGAATGAATGATTCAATGACCAATTATTCAATGACAATACATGCACCACCTGGTGTTATACCATTCGATATTTGAAGTGCGAGGTTACTTTCAAAAGGTGATTTGTGCTTTTTTCAGTTTGATCACAACCATAGACATCAAAGCTTATATCCATACTATACACTTTTATTTTAGTACTTCTGTGACAATTTGAATATTTGTAATGCAGAAATAATGATATGGTGTGGTTGAAAAGACTGCTTGTGAAGCTGTTTCATAACTGCTTTCTCTGGGTCAGCGATAGCGGGAACAAAGATGTGAATGGTCTGGTGTGATTTTGTCAAATGAGACAGCTCTAATATAAACAGAATATATGCATTGTTCGTGGACTCATACAGTTTCTACCTCTCTACTTGATTTATGCTAATACTGACATGTATAACGTCAGTGGTGCTTTTGTGAATCAACTGAACTGCATGTTGTTCCTACAAACAGCCTTTGTAGATTCAGTTCAGCTTTTGTATATTTAAATCATGAGGCAGATGCAATATTTTATCAAACGTATTAAAAAGGTTATGCCAGTCTTTTGCAGCAATGGCTAAGCAGGTTTGATTGCAAAGCGAAGGTGAGTGAGAGAAAATGGGGGAGGAGACCTCATACACATTCCCTGTTTTGTTCTCTCTTACATTAGAAACAATTTGCTATGCCTAATTACCCCCACTTGCATAAAGAGGGGTGAAATTTGCATAGCTGTCGGGTACCCTCCCATCACATGAGGATTTAGCCCAACTCCTTTTCTCGGGGTATTGTGAAGAGGTCTCCGGGGATATTGAACAAGGCAGTCAGTTAACACCTGGATGCTGGATTTGATGTTTCAATCTGTGTTTTGTTACAGTGCATTACAGCCAGCAGCTAAACTGACTGTATTTTCTCCCGAATAACTGAATCAGCTGTTTTGTTCTGTACAAGAAGTTTTTACTAACTTGTGTTTATGACTGTATAAAGGTTTATATTAAGGAAAATTGTTTTACCTGTCATGGAAACCTTTCACTCAACATAAACACGTATATTCTAGGGTGCAGACTATTTTGGTGATGGTTAATTTCGTTTTAGCTAACTGCACATTGTACCACTGCTATTTCCTAAATAAATTAAAGGGATACTTCACCCAAAAATCCTAGTTGTATATGAAAAGAGTACTTAGTTTAATACTCACAGGACGCACCTTCCGACATCCAGCTTTCTGTGCACATGCTTCGGATGTGTGCCCTCAGGAAACCATATTTCAGAAGATTAGACTGATATGGATTTAAAACGTTGGCAGATAATAAACCTTCATGATGAATAAGAACTGCAATGTCATGTGAATGTGACCGCGATGGAGATGATAATCAAAACCAAACATATGTTTTAGTTTTTGGCAGAGTATCTGAGCACAAAAACAGCATATTTTTCCTTCCACTCAAAAATGGGCATTTACAACATAGTATAATACATGATGTATGGGGAATTTTGAGCTGAAACTTTACAGACACATTCTCACCTGAGATACTGTATTTCTTGTAAAAAGAGACATAAGTCCACTTTAAGGACAGGGGCAGTTCATATGACATAAAATCTATTCAGTGTTAAGTACATTTTATTGGCAGGTCAGTGTCCGATACCTTTTCTAAATGTTTTTTGAGTATTTTATGATTCTAGCTGGTCACGCCACCCGTTTGGAGAGTGCTGCATTTGCAGAAGTCTATAGCCTTCCAAGCAAAATAAGGTATAATGTGAGACTACAGAGGTTTCCTGTTTCTACAATAGTTGTATAGGAAAACAATGTAATACAAACCTTAATTTCACTCAGAACGTTTTCTCTAGAACAGAGCACAAAATGACCATTGACACATTTACCCAGTGTTAATCGGTTTGGCACAATTGTTTTTTTTTTTTTTTGAGTGTACAATGTGAAGTCCCAGACCACTGTCTAATAAGTATTAATTGTATGCAAACATGTACTTGTCCATTTAAAAGATGTTTTAAAATGAACAGATTGTCTGAATGTCCAGTAAATGCACAGCACTTGATACAAAGATTCAATCAGAGATGGAAATCTCTGTGTTGATTGATGTTTTGCTTTAATTGTGAGGCTCATGTCACATACATTAAAGTCATTCCATTACCACAGCCGACATCAATCAAGTGGTAAGCTGCTTCGCAGATGCAGCCATGAAAAGTACTCATGTACATTTGCCTTCCAGAGAGATATATTGCCTGTCCAATTAACCTCTCTGGTACAACATGTGTATCATTCTCAGTGCTGCTACTTTAAACTCATCTGAGACTCAGTGCTCAAGTACTCTCAGTATTCAACCATATTATTAAGAAGGGAAACTCATGCACCATATCGTGAAGCTTGTTACTTATAATAGAAATATACAAGGAAGTATTTTCCACAATTCCACAATCCAGTTTTCTAGTAATTCACTGCATAAATAAATATTTTAGCCAGAAAATTGTAATTCATCCCAAGAGCATATCTCCCTCCCATTCTCCCCAGGGATATTATTTGCCATTAGTATTTTTTGCTTTGAAAAAATGCCTTGGACTACCTTGTGACCAAATTACAATATGAAGATAATGACACTTAAAACCCTCCCTTCTTGTTTTGTTAGAGATTCATTACTGTATGCAAATGACCTCACGCACAGGCAAAGTGTGCGGATTGATGGACTCCAGTTCTATTAGTCATTTCACTGGTTAATTATGATGAAATAAGGTCCACAGCCCAAGTTGAACAGTGGAGTCTTGGTCCCTCCTACTTGTTCACAGCATGACTGATTTTTCACTCTCTTCAGCGATCACATCATAATTATCAGTTACACAGTGTTAGTTGGCATCTGTAACACAGACTGTGTTTTTGTCGGGAGCATTTAAGTGTCATAAGGGATATAGTGGATAATTTGCTTAAATAAAACTCTGATTTTGTAAGTTTTGAGGATAAGATGATAATTGTAATGAGTGTGATTTCACTTAAATACAATGAGGGCTTTTAATGTCTAGTGAATAAAATGCAGGGTTTTGTACATGCTCCACGCAAAGTAGTGTGACTGTTTTGTGAAATTGGCCCAGTGACCCTCGAGGCCTTTATCAGAATTGTGATACATTACGATTTGGGCCACTGTCCCATTTTAAGTCTTTTGTGTCATTGCTTTGATACATTAGTCCAGTTGAATGTGCCAGCACAAATTACTTTAGGCCCTGAATGGGACATGTGCATGGAATGTGATAAATATTACAGCGCTAGCCGTAGTCAAGCCTTTGAGCGGTTAGGGGGAAGAGCCGGGGTGGGTGGAATTCGCATTATATTGATTTAAAGATTAAGGCTTTATGTTTCTGTAGTGTAAAGTGCCTCGGTCTGGTCATTTTACTGGGTTTATTGTGAGTGTCAGTTGAGTGTGTTCTTTTCCTACAGGTAACCTTTAAGACATTTTCTCCAGTTAATGGTTGTCATTTAGGTTCAGTGAAAGGTCAACATGATACAGATGATGACTTAATTTTGTTGACCTTTGAAAACGGTTAGATTTGGTCAGATATGTGTGTGTAAGTGGAGAGAGACCATACTATAGCATTCCATGAATGCCAAGAGCTCTTTGAATGTGACAGGAGATTTATTGGAGTAATATCACTGGCCCGTTAGCACCAGCACACCGTAAAAGAAATGGTTAGATCATTAGTCCTAAAGTTTAAAAACTACAATAAATTGATAAATTAATGTAGGTCATATGTTGCTAAACCAGTGAAATTGTGTTCCAACCCCCTTTTTTCCTCCAGTTGAAAAAAAAAAAAATGACAAACTAGAACATCTACACAAGAAACTAATCTCTGCTGGAAATGAAATTAATATTCAGAACAGATATAGAGATATTCTGTATTGTTGAACCGTCTAAAACTGTTAGACTGTAGGAACATTACAAAGTTCCTTTGAAAACACACTGACGAAATAAACCATGAAATTGACTTGAGCAATATCATAATGCTTTGTGTTTTCAATAGAAAATGAATCGACTGTCAGGCGCTGTCAGATCCAACAAGATCCGCCTCTGACACTCCAGAGTGTAAAGCGCCACTTTCACACTCTATGATCAAGTTGTCTGACATTTGCCTGCATAAATCAAGTCTCTTTTCTTTGACTTCCTGTCAAATACACTCATGTATTTGTCCCTTGTGTGTCATCCTGACCTTTTGTTTCCTGAAGGTGGGCGGCAAGAGTCATAACTATTACGTAGTGAGTTGTCACTCAGTATGTGTAAACGTGGGAATGAATGGCGCAGAGGTCTAACCCAAAAACATCCAGGATCTTATTATGGCAGATACGCATTAAGGGATAATCATTGAGTTATATATATATATATATATATATATATATATATATATATATATATATATATATATATATATATATATATATATACTGTATTCTTTTTACCCAAATATTTCTTCTGTGGCACCATGGGAAATACCCATTGTGCTTGATAAACGCACATCTGTATCCATGACAGTCATCAAAGCAACAAAAATATGAAATTCTGAAAAAGACCGTAATGTTATTAGCTTAGTTCAATTTTCCTGCCCATTCATAATGTCTTCCTGTCTCAAACTGTGTGTGTATTTATATATATATATATATATATATATATATATATATATATATATATATATATATATATATATATATAAAATGTAAAGGATACCAACGTCACCATAGCGAGAAGTGTCTGTCTAGTGTGAAATCGAGAAGAGCAGCACTAAGACGAGTTCAAAGAGTAGAAATCTTACAAATGTGTGTGGTAGGACCACCCTGCCACATCACAAACATCTTGAAGAGCAACTCCTGACAGAAGGGCTATGAAGGCCGCCATACTCCTAATAGAGTGGGAACGGACAGCCATAGGTGAGTTAGCCTCGACCACCTACTTGCTCATTCTCTGCTTAGATGCAGGAGACCCTTTGTTGGGGGGCCCAAAACATATGACAGCTGTTCAGATTTACACCACAGGGCAGCTCTGTGGACATACTGTAGGTATCTAGCGCCCTAACTCGCCATAGCAAATTATTATTTTCCTGGTCTCTGGAAAAACCCTTTGATTCTGAGCCACCACTGCAGGGGTCTCATGTGCAACAGTCCAAAAGGTATCATGTTTGATGCTGCTGTCATCAGACCCAGTAGTCTCTGAAACTGTTTGACTGTAAGTGACTGGCCTAGCATTATTATCTTCACTGTCAAAAGGGTGGACTCTATGCGTGCCAGTGAAAAGGGTGCCTGCATCGACATTGAGTCCCAAACCACGACTAGAAAAGGGGTCCTCTGTAGTGGAGAAAGCACACTTTTTGACGTTTAGCCGAAACCCCAACTCTTTCATGTGGGCAAGAACGACATCTCGATGCTGAAGAGTCTAGAGCTAAAATCAACCAATCATCAATGTAGTTCATGATGTGAATACCCTGAAGGCACAGAGGTGGCAGAGCTGCATCCATGCATTTTGTGAAAGTGCGGGGTGATAGTGCTAGGCCAAATGGAAGAACTAGATATTGGTATGCTGTGCCCACAAAGCAAACCTCAGGAACTTCCTGTGATATGGAAGGATTGATATGTGGAAATATACGTCCTTGAGATCTATCGTGACAAACCAGTCCTCAGATATGATCTGTGGCATGATCTATCTCAAAGTTAACATTTTGAACTTTAGTTGTATTATTGACTCGTTCAGAACCCAAAGATCCAAAATGGGATGCAACCTCCCATCCTTCTTTGGAACTATGCAGCTGTAAAACCAAGCTTTCCTGTTGGAGGGAGGTACATATTCTATGGTCCCTTTCTTTAAAAGAGTTTTTATTTCCTATTCCTATTCCATTACCAGAACCTGCTCGCCACCCACCACTGTGGATAGGACCCCATAAACCTGGGCAGGCAAGACACGAACTGTTTTTGATACCCTTTCTACCCTTTTCGAAACATTTGGCAGTAGCTTCCACAGAAGCCTCTGACGTTCCACCACACCGTGAGACTGATTTTACATGTGCTTCAAGATGTCATCGCGCAAAGGATTCCGTCAGCATCAATCGATGCAGTGTCTCATTCCCTTGAAAGGGAACTTTTGGTTCCCCTTTTAGTGATTGCTATAACCACATAATCTTGTCACATTTGATATATTAATTACTTGGACTATCATGTTATTTAGGGAGTTGTTCACAGTGATGGGAATAACGGCGTTATAAATAAACGGCGTTAGTAATGGAATAATTTTTTTCAGTAACAAGTTATCAAACTAATTACTGTTTCTCCCGTTACAACGCCGTTAGCGTTACTGAGGGAAAAAAATGCGGCTTTACTATAATTGAGCTGACTGAAGCGGTTTGCATCCGAACAGCTCTCTGTCAGTCGGTGTGTGTACTTTCTGTGTGTGTGTGTGTGTGTGTGTGTGTGTGTGTGTGTGTGTGTGTGTGTGTGTGTGTGTGTGTGTGTGTGTGTGTGTGTGTGTGGGCATGTTTTTGTGAAATATCAGGACACAAATGTGTATAATGACATGGGTATGACACAGGTATTACAAAAGAGGGTGAAATATGAGGCGTTCCCCATGTCCTCACTTTTCAAAATGCTTATAAATCACACAGGATGAGGTTTTTCACAGAAAGTAAACTCTGCTGTCTCCTGTGATGGGTAGGTTTAGGGGCAGGGCAGTGTAGGGGATAGAAAATACGGTTTGTACAGTATAAAATGCATTACGCCTATGGAATGTCCCACATTTAAAACATGGAAAACAACATGTGTGTGTGTGTGTGTGTGTGTGTGTGTGTGTGTGTGTGTGTGTGTGTGTGTGTGTGTGTGTGTGTGTGTGTGTGTGTGTGTGTGTGTGTGTGTGTGTGTGTGTGTGTGTGTGTGTGTGTGTGTGTGTGTGTGTGTGGACTGGTAATGTGTGTGTGTGTGTGTGTGTGTGTGTGTGTGTGTGTGTGTGTGTGTGTGTGTGTGTGTGGGCATGTTTTGTGAAATATCAGGACACAAATATGTATAATGACATGGGTATGACATAGGTATTACAAAAAGAGGGTGAAATATGAGGACCTTCCCATGTCCTCACTTTTCAAAATGCTTATAAATCACACAGGATGAGTTTTTTTTCACAGAAAGTAAACTGCGCAGTCTCCTGTGATGGGTAGGTTTAGGGGCAGGGGCAGTGTAGGGGATAGAAAATACGGTTTGTACAGTATAAAATGCATTACGCCTATGGAATGTCCCACATTTCACAAAAACAAACGTGTGTGTGTGTGTGTGTGTGTGTGTGTGTGTGTGTGTGTGTGTGTGTGTGTGTGTGTGTGTGTGTGTGTGTGTGTGTGTGTTTGTGTGTGCGCATGCATGTTAGGGCGTGGGTGGGTGGGGTAGTAACACATAAGAGACAAGGGAGACAAGGTTGAGGTTGATAGGTTGAGTTCACGCACACACACAAACACACACACACCTTTGACGCACATGCATATGCACAGTCAGCGATGGCAAGTCTAACGACTTCAAAGGTAGCTTTCGCAAACTGGAAGTATAAGTGCAACTTTTCCGTCGTTGAGGTGAAAGGTAAGAATGTTTATGTAACATGCAACATATGCCCAGAGTCTCTCCACGTCGATGGAAATTAATTCTAATCTAACGAAGCACCTCACATCATCATGTGCCGCCACAAAATTAGTGGCTAAAAACCCAGTTGATAACACTCCACTATCAAAGGTAGTCCATCTGCTGATAATATTTACACTATAGGCCTACTGATAGCCTATTTACAATAATGTATTGAATTTGATAGTTGTCTCACATCCCACAGCAACATTACAATAGAGTACATTAATGTACATGTATATATTTTATAACAATCATTTATTCTATTTCATATTCTATTTTATGTCCAACTCATTTATTTAACATTTTTTAATATTGGGGGCATAACTCAGTAGTTACTTTCCCTGGTTATTTACTTTTATAATGATGTAACTCAGTTACTAACTCAGTTACTATTTGTAAGAAGTAATTAGTAACTATAACCAATTACTTTTTTAAATGCGTGCCCAACACTGGTTGTTCATGAAAATAGTGTTCATTTGTTTTTTTGGGATGGAAGCGAATACTTTGCCATTGAAGGAATAGAGGAGCAAGATAACAAATTAGAAATTTGTCCTGAATTATCATAGTAACAGACATTGCTTTCACTTATTGATGACATCATACCCTCAGGTAGCAGGCACAACAGAATCCGCCATAGTTGTTGCCCGTGTTGCATAGCGTGAATGTGAATATGGGAGTGGAGGCATCAAGATGTGTGTGATTCTGTTGGGTAGGGGCGTGTTTGCTCTTGGTGAATTAAAATATCAATAGAATTTACCAGAAATTGCTTACTGGACCTCTTTATTAGTAGGTCTTTATTGTGTACGCATATCGTTTGAATTTTGTGATAAAATTGAAAGCTGAGACTGTTTTATCAAAATAACACAACCAAATATTCCTGGTCTAAAATCATGTTGTGATAAAACAATTTATTTGAAAATTTGTGTACAAAATGATAACGTTGCAAATTCACCTTAAAACGTCTGGCTTCAGAAACGTTCTGATTGTTTGATGTTATGCAAGTTCAAATTAAAGCTTTTTTCACATCTCACATCTGTGGTGCATATCCTACGATGTATTATAAATAACACGTGTGTTCAATAAACAGTGATTTAACAGGTTGTGGAATAGCTATTGTGATTGCAGGCAGGCCAATATGAGTTTTAGATGGCACCCACTGCTCAGATGTCCTTCAAAGCTGCTCTTTGAACTCTCAGCATTATGGTGCATTGACACCCAGAGACTGCAACTATGTTTTGCAACCAAACCTTACAGGCACCTGCTCAGAAAGACCCTCTTTGACTAAAACAATCTGCCTACCTAACGTAAATGGGAAAAGCTGAACTCCCCTGAGGAATTCCATTAAAATATCTGTGTCTGATTCTAATTCTTAAGCAGACCTTCATTGGCTTGAGAATGAGATGAGAATGAAATGGTATGCTTGCAAGATCGCCTTGTCATCGTAAAAATAACCATTTTAAATTACTCTTCTGAATGTCAGGATGACACACAGCTTAGTATGAGAAAGTAATTCAGAATGTAATTTTAACTCATGTTGCTCAGTCACTCAATTCTTGCGAAGATCAATAAGCTATGCATGTTTATTTCTATTACCATCATGTCTATGCAAAAATCGCCCATGCCCAAAAATCACCTAATTTGTTCTTACTTTCTTTTAGATTCAGAGGTCTTTGAGAGACACATTTTTGGCAGACCTTGTGCATCTAATGCAGTGTGCATGCAGTGATTGACTGTAAGATCTGGAGGGATGTCTGCTGTAGGAAACGGATGGATTTTTGCTGGTCATATATTGGAAAATAACATTCTGAAGTTGTTACTTGTCATTGATGCCCTGCTGGCAGTCCTGGTTACTGGGGCTGGTTGCTGAACCCTCTGCGGTTGCTCCATGGGTGGGCTCAGCGGTAGCATATGGTCAGCAGGCTGTCATATCCACACACAAGTTTCTCTTTACGTCTCTGGCCTGTACATCCAAAAGCTTTTATATGCATCTTCTTAATTAGTCCTAACAGATATAGCTGACCTGAGGGATATTTTCATTTATTCATTATTTAATGTATATTTTGCTGTGCTACTGAACAGACCGCTCTGTTCTATTCAGTTCATTAATACTTTATACTTTTAACAAAAATTGTCCTTCATCAATGTCTATGGCACTTTTCCAAAACCTAGTGAGTTATTTTGCTGTGTCCTGGCCTCTTAGGCAGCTGTTTATTAAGACATCGGACACCTATCTGAAATGGAACCTTATAAAATGACCCATCTGAAAGCTGTACAATATATGCATTTATACCAATTTTAATATCCGTATTATTGTGGGTATTTGTGCATATTCATACCAATGCAACCTTGGTAAACAAAAGAGAATTCTTAAAAGTGAAGGAAAGTTTTTTCAAAAACGCTGTTGAAAAGTAGGTCGGGCCAACAAACGTGTAGCCAGTCAGCATTAGGGGGCGTATGATATTGGATGAGAGAGAGTGAGCAAGAGGGAGAGTTGAAGAAAGACTGCTGATAGAGAGATTAGAGACAATACAAAATAGAAAATCTCAGAGGAATATCACTGGAATAAGAAGGGTTATGATCAGGCAAGCGCCAAGTGCTGTAGGAACCGTGTTAATATTAGAAAAGCTTTCCAGCGATAGAGAGACCTACACAGTAAGGCCTGGAAAAGGTTGTGTTGTTTTTGCTCCATACTTGAGTAACATTGGTTTTGCGGTTTTGCAAAACCAAGAAATGCTGTTGTTGTTATGTAAGCCATACAGGTCCTTCTAAAAAAAATAGCATATTGTGAAAAAAGTTCATTATAATGTAAAGATAAAAATTAAACTTTCATATATTTTAGATTTATTGCACACACACTGAAATATTTCAGGTCTTTTATTGTTTTAATACTGATGATTTTGGCATACAGCTCATGAAAACCCATCTCAAAAATCTCAAAACCCAAATCTCAAAAAATTAGCATATCATGAAACGAGCTATTAACCTAATCATCTGAATCAACTAATGAACTCTAAACACCTGCAAAAGATTCCTGAGGCTTTTAAAAACTCCCAGCCTGGTTCATTACTCAAAACCGCAATCATGGGTAAGACTGCCGACCTGACTGCTGTCCAGAAGGCCATCATTGACACCCTCAAGCAAGATGGTAAGACACAGAAAGAAATTTCTGAACGAATAGGCTGTTCCCAGAGTGCTGTATCAAGGCACCTCAGTGGGAAGTCTGTGGGAAGGAAAAGTGTGGCAAAAACGCTGCACAACGAGAAGAGGTGACCGGACCCTGAGGAAAATTGTGGAGAAGGACCGATTCCAGACCTTTGGGAACCTGCGGAAGCAGTGGACTGAGTCTGGAGTAGAAACATCCAGAGCCACCGTGCACAGGCGCGTGCAGGAAATGGGCTACAGGTGCCGCATTCCCCAGGTCAAGCCACTTTTGAACCAGAAACAGCGGCAGAAGCGCCTGACCTGGGCTACAGAGAAGCAGCACTGGACTGTCGCTCAAATTGTGCATGTCATTCGGAAATTAAGGTGTCAGAGTCTGGAGGAAGACTGGGGAGAAGGAAATGCCAAAATGCCTGAAGTCCAGTGTCAAGTACCCACAGTCAGTGATGGTCTGGGGTGCCATGTCAGCTGCTGGTGTTGGTCCACTGTGTTTTATCAAGGGCAGGGTCAATGCAGCTAGCTATCAGGAGATTTTGGAGGACTTCATGCTTCCATCTGCTTAAAAGCCTTATTGAGATGAAGATTTTGTTTTTCAGCACGACCTGGCATCTGTTCACAGTGCCAAAACCTCTGGTAAATGGTTTACTGACCATGGTATTGTGCTCAATTGGCCTGCCAACTCCCCTGACCTGAACCCCATAGAGAATCTGTGAGATATTGTGAAAAAAAAGTTGAGAGACGCAAGACCCAACACTCTGGATGAGCTTAAGGCCGCTATCAAAGCATCCTGGGCCTCCATAACACCTCAGCAGTGCCACAGGCTGATTGCCTCCATGCCACGCCGCATTGAAGCAGTCATTTCTGCAAAAGGATTCCCAACCAAGTATTGAGGGCATAACTGAACATAATTATTTGAAGGTTGACTTGTTTTGTATTAAAAACACTTTTCTTTTATTGGTCGGATTAAATATGCTAATTTTTTGAGATAGGAATTTTGGGTTTTCATGAGCTGTACGCCAAAATCATCAGTATTAAAACAATTAAAGACCTGAAATATTTTAGTTGGTGTGCAATTAATCTAAAAAATATACAAGTTTATTTTTTATCATTACATTATGGAAAATAATGAACTTTTATCAGAATATGCAAATTTTTTGAGAAGGACCTGTAGTTACAGGACTGTTTTGAGTGTCATTGTTTGTCTGGAGCTGTTGTGCTGCTGGCGACTGACACCCTTACTTGTATTTTGTTGAGAATAAAATATTTGTTTGTGCATTACTGCTAACAACGCTTGTAGAAATTAATCATTAACAACAGTTAATTTAAGATAATGTTAGCTTATGAAATGATTTTGCATTTAGACTATATGTACTTTCTGTTGGGCATTAGAGCCAGAGGGTGTTGGTATGTATAACAGATCCATATGAGAAAGTGTTTTGCTATGCATTTTGCTATGCTCTTAGAGTACCTTTGTGTGTGTTAACAAAGAAGCTGTCTTGTGTCCAGGAATTGGATAGGTGATGTTGCGAACGAAGCACAGCTGACCAGAAAATCATCTGACTCCCAAAGAAAGACAACTTATGTATTTTTTGTGTATAAATGTTGGGTCAGAAATAGGCGAGTTTGTTGCAGACTGCCTGGACAAACCTCGCATAGGATTGTGTAAATCAGGGACAGCTGTGACCCAAAGCTCTGAATGCTTCTTCATCTGACTTACTTAAGCATTAAAACAGTTCAACTATATTTTGTTCCTGCTCTCCTCATTCAACGAACACGCATACTTGAGGAAATTGATGCCAAGTCCAACAATTTACATATATATGTGCACTATATGTAAATTTTTTGTGCTTCCATGTCATCCATTCATCATCTTCGATTTATTTTTCATAAATAATTATTTTTGCTTCGCTTCTGTTATGATGAATATACATCCACTCTTGCATTGTGTGTATAACGCAATTGTAATTGAGTGTAGGTCAGCTAGTGACGCTTGACTAAGCAGTGTTTATTGTACTTGTTAGCCAGCCGGACTCAAATGCCGGTGATCAGGGTTTGAGACCAGCTTTCCTACCTTTCTTGGCCTTAAAAAGTGGTAATTACATTGTTGTCTATGGAGGGGACAGAGAGCTCTTGGATTTCACCAGAAATACCTTAATTTGTGTTGTAAAGATGAACAACATGAGCAACACTGAGCAATATGAGTTAACAAAGGTCTTTCGAGTTTGGAACGATATGAGGGTGAGTAATTATTGACAATTTTCATTTTTGGGTGAACTAACCCTTTAAAATTCTGTCTGTGTAGGCAGTTCTCTTTAAATAGTTAGTTTAACATAACTGAAGATGTGGTTACATTCATGCATGAATGCTGAATTGCATCAAAGGACATTTGAATTGCTGTTTAATTTTAAATTAAAATTACACATATTCCAGTCAACATACCTAGTCATTTACACTGAGCTTACAGTACAGTCTTTTAGGTATAGTGCTGTCACCACTCTAGATTTAATTAGGACTAATGAGCCATATTATACTAATTAGATATGCTTAGACATGCTATAAGAATTCCTTTGATCAATGGGCTGGTGAAGTCATTATAAGAACCTTGAGGCACAAGTGTCCAAAACATTTTTTTTAAGGATACTTATGGGACTAATCAGTAGTTATAATTAAAGTGTGATATAGTCCATCCAACAAATCAAAACATTACATTAAACCAACAGTGACCAGAACATGTGTAACGTATTCCACTGAAGGTGAGCATAGTCGAATAGTTGTAGTTGCAGCTTCATTGAGAGCGTGAACAGTTACAAAATAAACAAAAGACTTGACAAAGCTTGGCTTGGCTTGGTATTACATAAACTAAACTTGAACATAAACAAAACTCACCAACAGAGGTTACACAGACAATACTAGACCAAGACGCATGGCAAACATGAGGGCTTAAATACTAACGACTAAACAAGACACACCTGTGAACAATCAAACAATGAACCAATGACAAAACAGAACTGATGAACACATGACAAAAACAAGCAATGAGAACTTGTTAGGTGTGTTCGACATTGGTTGCGGCTGGATGCATACGATCGGCGAGAGTAGCCACGTGCAGGTGGGGAGGAGCTACAAACGGAGACGTGAAGTCGGACAGTTTCTGCTTCCCGTAGTGACGCTTGCGCTGTGTTTGCATAACTTTAACACAGATTAAGTTAAATAAATGCAATATTTGTCAAATACACATATGTCAGAAGAAAATTTCATTAAATATTTTATGTACTTCTTAATACAGCATCTGTTTGTACAAGAATAAAGTTATTATCAATGAAGTGGGGTCTACGTTTATTAATCAGTTTTATTTTGATAAACATGACAATATAACATTGCGGCTACATGAAAAGAGGTTGTACCGTTGTTATAAAAAACTGATTTGTGAGCATTAGTGGAGCAGAAGGTTTTGGAATAAACACAAAACACACATGATCGCTTTCATGCGGTGAATCAATCGTGGAACAGTTGCACCGGCTGCATTAGCAGACTGCTCTTGAATCGCTCTAGCGGTACTTTGTTGACATACGTCACAGTCACGCGTGCCGTCGGCGCTGCCTCAAGTCGGACAACATTTCTAACCGGCATGCACTGCCGATCAGTCTGTGCATCACTGCATCAAGTCGAACAAGCCTAATACATGAGGACAAGGGAATCACATGACATTGGAGCACATGGCAGGATCACATGACAAAACCAGGAACAGGACAAGGAGCATAAATATATTTGACCTGTGGAGGGCAGTAATATGCTTAGTAGTGTCAAGAGCATAAATACAAAGACATGCACACTAACAAAACCCAACCTGCTAGTCTCTAGCAGTTTCTCTGATTTTCCTACTGCTTGCCAAAGATAATTTTCTAAGACAAGCTTAGTGTTTGAAGCTTCTCTTGTAGTATTATATTCTAATAAACACAGAACTTAACAAATTGTGAATATTACAGTTAGTTATTATGAGCATGTTACAATACAAGCATGATAGAATATTTCTTTATTTTTTATTTCTTTACAAAAGAAAGCTCAGGTACACATCTGTACCTCTCTTCCACTCACTTCCCTTTCTCTGGTCGACCTCAATTACAATATTATATTTCTCGATGAAATTACCCCTTCAGGTCATGAAAACGATAACTCAATTTTATTGAGAGCTAACAGCAGTAAATGGAGTGGAGAAATAGACTTTGGCGAATGTAAATGGCGAATGTGTATGTTTAACCTTTCAGTTAAGGTTAAAATTGTGATTGAAAGTTGAAGGGGATTTGTTTGATTGTGTTATATGAGATTTTTGTTGTGATGATTGCTGAAAGAAAGGGAGCTACTATGTTGGAAGATTAACTTCCTGCATTGTCATAATTTTATAAATGTAGGTATAAATAAAGGTTTAACACAGCTGGCATTTAGAACAACAACGTTTTTGAGGTCCTTGGTGTTTGGGATGACAATTACCACAGTGCTATTTTAGCCCTATTTGTTATGCATACACACATCTTCTTTAAAGGCATATTTCATGTCAATTTTAAATTAGTCGTGTCTCCTCCAAACAACACTAGAGTTCTTAAACTAAGTGTGAGCTCACATACAAGGCAAACAACAGAAGCTCTCTTATGAGATTCGAGATGAAGCACATCACAACTCTGATAAATCCTGTAATAGTTCAACAAACAAAGCAAGCAACTTGACTTTTTACACTTATTTATTTGACCTTATGTTTAGTGACACCATGCCATTCTGCCATCATGTCCGTGATGATCGATGGGTTAGGAACCCACAGGTTACTGCACTGTAATACACTTAAGACCGTGACGATGTCCTTGGTGAATAGTGGCACCTGGAAAAGGGGATTCTGCACTGGTCGTGCCATGGTATCTGCTAGAAGGCTTAGCCTTGCTTATCTACAGGCTGCACTGCATACGGAGAACACACAGTATGAGTTGAACATTCTAGTCTTCTCACCTCACTTGCTCCTATTACAACTAGAACAATGCAAGAAACAAGGTAGGGACCCGACACCTGTAGTGCTATGCGACTGGATAAAAGGATTTAGTGATAATCTTAAAACCAGCTTGAGAGCAAATGCTATATGAGAACTTTGAGTATGAAGACATAGGGGAGAGCGGAGCACAACCTAACGCTGTCCTTTGACTGTCTCAGTTTGTGTAAATCCACTTGGGTTCAGAGTATTTATTTTCCCCACATTAATTGTGGCTGGTTTCTTCTGCTGGTTAGATCAGCATTAAAGAACAATCTCAACTGTTAAATAACAGATTAAAATAATATCAAATTTGTCTGATTTTAAATAAACACAAAAAAAAACAGAGATGAAAAATAAACGTAAATAAGAAATTTACTTTTGCTATTGTTAAATACATGTTCAGTAACATCGTCCAAAGATTTGTTAATTTTGATGCATTTTGTCCCCCCATCTAAATAATGTTGATATAGCAACTAGTAAATACACAAAGTTTGATCATCCTGGCATGTGTGGAAAGTGTTAACCCATACGAGTTACAATTAACTCTGCGTTAGGTTGTGCCCCACGCTCCCCTAAGTTATAAAGAATGTGAATGTGCAAGAATATTTCCATTTCCAACAAGTTTTGGTTAATAAAGGAATAGTTCACCTTGAACAATGAGGAACATATACTTGAACATATATTTCTAGTGAAATATAGTTATGCTTAATATATAAAATTTGGCTTTGCCATCAGAGGAATACATTGAATTTTAAAATACACTCACCTAAAGGATTATTAGGAACACCTGTTCAATTTCTCATTAACGCAATTATCTAATCAACCAATCACATGGCAGTTGCTTCAATGCATTTAGGGGTGTGGTCTTGTTCCAGAGTATTTCACAATCTGCTCAGTTACTGGGATTTTCATGCACAACCATTTCTAGGGTTTACAAAGAATGGTGTTAAAAGGGAAAAACATCCAGTATGCGGCAGTCCTGTGGGCGAAAATGCCTTGTTGATGCTAGAGGTCAGTGGAGAATGGACAGACTGATTCAAGCTGATAGAAGAGCAACTTTGACTTAAATAACCACTCGTTACAACCGAGGTATGCAGCAAAGCATTTGTGAAGCCACAACACGCACAACCTTGAGGCAGTTGGGCTACAACAGCAGAAGACCCCACCGGGTACCACTCATCTCCACTACAAATAGGAAAAAGAGGCTACATTTGCACGAGCTCACCAAAATTGGACAGTTGAAGACTGGAAAAAATGTTGTCTGGTCTGATGAGTCTCAAATTCTGTTGAGACATTCAGATAGTAGAGTCAGAATTTGGCGCAAACAGAATGAGAACATGGATCCATCATGCCTTGTTACCACTGTGCAGGCTGGTGGTGGTGGTGTAATGGTGTGGGGGATGTTTTCTTGGCACACTTTAGGCCCCTTAGTGCCAATTGGGCATTGTTTAAATGCCACGGCCTACCTGAGCATTGTTTCTGACCATGTCCATGCCTTTATGACCACCATGTACCCATCCTCTGATGGCTACTTCCAGCAGGATAATGCACCATGCCACAAAGCTCGAATAATTTCAAATTGGTTTCTTGAACATGACAATGAGTTCACTGTACTAAAATGGCCCCCACAGTCACCAGATCTCAACCAAATAGAGCATCTTTGGGATGTGGTGGAGCAGAGCTTCGTGCCCTGGATGTGCATCCCACAAATCTCCATCAACTGCAAGATGCTATCCTATCAATATGGGCCAACATTTCTAAAGAATGCTTTCAGCACCTTGTTGAATCAATGCCACGTAGAATTAAGGCAGTTCTGAATGCGAAAAGGGGTCAAACAGTATTAGTATGGGGTTCCTAATAATCCTTTAGGTGAGTGTATATCAAAATAGAAAACAAAATGTAAATTATGTTTCACAAGATTTCAGTTTTACTGTTTTGTTTTTTTCTTTAATTAAATGAAGGTATTAGAAAACTTTTTCACAAACTTTATAAATCATACAGACTCCAAACTTTAGAATGGTAGTGTATACAGTATATTCTTTTTGAAGCTTAGTGGCAAACAACGTGCAGAAAAAAGAAAACGAAATTGGGATGTGTTTGTGTTGAAAACACAACTTTTGAGTGAACTATTCCTTCAAATGTAAAAAATAAAATAAAAAATAGGCTTTTTTTTACTGCTTTGACATTACTTTTATCTAAAGTAATTTATTGGCCTCTCTCTTCATCTTGCTGCTGGCCACCAGGTCCTCTCAATGAAAGTCTTTTGTGGATGGTTGCTTGATGGCTTGGCACAGTTTTAGGTTTTCTCTTCTATTCAGCATTGATTAGAAATACTAAACACTCTCTGCTTGCCCTTGTTGGAACGTTTTCTGTCCTAAAATGTTTGATTGGAAGATTAAAACAACTCTTAAGATTTGAATCAAGCCAAATCGGTCTTCTCCTCCATTATCAGCACAACAGGATAGGGAAAATCAGGCCTTTAAGATTGTTATGTTAGAGGTGAAATCCTGTTGATGATTTTAATCATTAGTATTGCACAGTTTGGCAGTTCATTATCAGTTTCAGTTATACTGAAAAGACTAGTTTTTGACTCTCTTTTGATGATTGAGTCTAAGAATATAACGTATATAACGTAAGTATAATTCTCAAACACTATGTGCTAAAATGTATAATGTCAGTATCACTTTGATTTATTTAGAATAAATTAGAATGTTACAATCCATTGTATGGATTTGATGTTAAACAGCATGACTAACCAGAACAAAATATGACTTAACCATAGTTATTCATCATTCAATCCAGTCATTCACTCAATTGAGATTGTTGTTAAATCTTTGTGCTATGACATTGTGGGGATGGATGGATTTCTGGTGAGTTTTTAATGCCTGACACCAGATGGCCAATAATTAAAACAGCGAACTTGGAGGCTTTGGTGATTATGTGCATTTTCCCATAGGACATGAACATTTTTAATACAAATTAACATGTTATAAATATTGACACTTTGTTTTTAAGCATATGCTAGTACTAACATTATCTGAGTTTTCCTTTGCTCTTCATATCTCTACTTCATTGGAATTATATTCAGTTAAGTAGACAACAGCCCAGTAGTACAGTACAGTAACTTATTTAATCATATTGAAATTATAGGGGCATTCATATTATTGGCTCATATGTAAGTTTATATGTGAGGCTATATGTGAGTTTCTATGAAAAGTACAACAGATAAATTATTTGAATTATTATTATTATTTCATTCAGGACCACTATCGTCAAATATAATTGATTGACTATTACCATATCATTTGGATTGGCGGTATGGTTCTGTTCTGAAACAAGAACTCCCTGCGCATTCATGCAGCCTTGCATGGATAAGAGCAGGGAAAGCAGCAACAACCCCCCTTAGGGTAAACAGAACAGAACCAACATAATGTATTGCAGATATCATTAATGTCGATATTAAATGTACAAAATAATTTGGAAATTTAGTCTGATTCAAGGGACATCAGAATACCAAATCCTGACTGGACGAGAGGAGGAGCTGGGGTGGAGGAGGGTAAATGAGCTCTGGACATGATAGCTGCTAATAGTAAGGAGCTTATATACGTATGTATGTTGATAGATGTCGTATTACTATAGGTGGATGTGATCAGCTGACGTCATGTGACCTCCCAGAACTATGCATGATTCTTTTTTTATGTCCCTTCAATCCAGAAATTTAGTAAAGTGGCATATGTATATGTGTATTCATGGTCCCACTTTATATTAGATGGCCTTAACAATCATCAAAGTACTATGTACTTACATCAAAAATAAGTACAAATGTACTTATTGCATTCATATTGTATTGCAAAACACTTTTGCTGATATTGAGGTGGGATACGGGTAAAGTTAGGGACAGGTGTGGTGGGATGGATAAGTTTAAGGGTAGGGTTAGGTGTAAGAGAAGTGTCAACAGTATAAATGTAACTACAGAAATTAATTACATATATAATTACATGCAAGTAATTTTTTACATTTGTAATCTGTAAGTAAAATGTAAAAACATGTATGTACGCAATAAGTGCATTGTCTCAAATTATTAATTTAAATGTTAGTAAATACAGTAGTTAAGGCCACCTAATATAAAGTGGGTCCATTCATTTTCCCTAATGTTGACTAAGAGTTACAATATACCTTTATGACATTTCGGGGTTCTTGAGCGGAAGTCATCATAGTTGGGTAAACATCTATAGTTTTGAATGGGAGACGAAAGCATACATAGCAAATATAATTTCTGCATTCCCGTTTGCTCTAATAACAAAATAACAAATCTGTAATGGCGTTTTAACTGACTGGTAACACTTTATAATAATGTTCAGTTATAAGTCACTTAAGTAATTGGTTAACGATGAACTAATCATTTACAAAACATGACTATACATTCATAAATTATTAATAAGTTGTATATTAACAATTTATAAATGTTTTATTAATTCAGTAATAAGTCATTTATAAATTACTAGTTGATGGTGAACTGATCATTTGCAAAACATGACTATATTTTTATAACTTATAGGTGGTATGCTAGCGATTTGCAAATATGTTTGTAAGTTATCTTTAAAAAAATGTAAATCATGAAATAAATCAAAACGGAACAATATGTTTGAGAAGTTATTAGTTGATACATTATTTATCACTTATAAACCATTGAAGTATTTACGTAACATTGTTTTGTATCATCTCAATAAACAATGGTTAATCTTGAACAAATGATGAACAAACATCAGTAAATGATCAGTTTATAATATATTGGTTTATGTTTAAGTTGTCAGCTGTTCTGTGTTCAAAAGCACAAACATGCAGGATGTTAAAATGTATGTTTAAGAGTCATTTATTTGTTTTCAAGGGGATAAACATTTATAAATGACTTAGGCCCAGTCCCAATTCTATTTTATACCCCTTCGCCTACCCCTATGCCTACCCCTGCCCCTGTGCCTACCCTTTCCCCTGGTCCCTTGAAACAGAGTGGCAAACCATAGGGGTGGCAATATTCCTCTAAGAAATGGGACACCACTACTACACCATTTCACTTCATCATACCCCGTTTCTTCTATTAGTGTTCTGTAACATTTAAACCCGTATGAACAGCAGTGAAGTGCATAGGCTTAACAGAAATCAGCGCAAGAACGTATTACAAATGACTCATATTTGGACCTAAGAAAACAGTGTTCGCTTTAATTTCAAAAACTTATGAGCTATCGAGATTCTTAAGAATGATACAGACCATACAGGACTGGTGAAGCTGCTTTTCCAAAGTTTCAAACTGTTCTCCTTGTTTGTTAACTGTTCCATTCCGTGCTGGTATGGATATTATATATGGTTTGGATATGGAGCTCTTTGCAATGTAATACAAATTAGTCAGTTGTTGCCTTGGAGATGCAAGAGTATACAGACGATACGTAATATAAATATTGACAGCATTATTAAGGATGACCATATATATATATATATATATATATATATATATATATATATATATATATATATATATATATATATATATATATATATATATATATATATATATATATATATATTTGTAACTGCATTATTAATTAGTTAATTATTAGTTCACATAACTCCAATAGTTATCTATGGAGGAACTGGCATCCAGATAACACATAAGTGATCGATCCTGAGTGGCAAAATCACTACACGCATTCTAGCAGCACGGTAGTCGGTGTATCCAGGGAAATTCATCATACCGTTTCGATATTAGTGTGGTCCCGAAAAATCTGTTTTCGCAGCCCTTCCCCTTAACCCTACCACTTCAGCCAAAAGAGAATCGAGACATCCATACCTCTTCACGTGAACACGCATAAAGCGAAGGGGTAGGGGAAGGAAGGGCTAAGCAGTAGAAATGGGATTGGACCTTACTGTCAGGGGATTGCAGTTGGTTATGATAAATCCTTTCACTCATCAGCACCGACTTGTGTTCTGTGTGGGATCTTTGATAATGTGAACCGGTTTTACCTTCCACTGAAGCTCACATCAGGTGCTTCACAGCGGTTCACACTCCATGTGTCAGAGAAGACAGCGGTCTATACCCTCACCAGTCATCACTTACACTACAGTACACTCTACAGTGTTCAACACCTGTTAAAGATGAAGTGTAAATGCATGAATAAATCATTTACAACGCTTTCTGCATCCCCTAACCTAAAGTCTGAACAATTCATCACTTGTAAATGTTAAACATCATTTGTAGATCTTTCGTGTAGGTGTATAAAAGTCATTTACAACACATTCTGCATCCCCTAATCTAAAGTGTAAACTATTAATCACTTATATATATATGGTATAGCATTCCGCTTATTAATAATTTATGTATTAACTAATATGTATTAAAAATTTATTAACTAATAACTTATAAATAACTTATAACTGAATTAACACAACATTCATAAAATGTTAGCATATCACATATTAATAATTTATGAATGTATAGTCAAGTTTTTTTTTAAATGATTAGATCATTATTAACTAATAAACTCATAAGTGACTTATAAATGAACATTATTATAAAATGTTAACAAAAAATATGTCAAATTTGCCATAACTTCCTCAGCGTTTGTATTACAAACACCCTTGCAGAAGTGTTAATTAGTTTATTTTATTGTTTTTTTTTATTTTATTTTTTTATTTACTGCCAAATATAGTAAAAAAAAAAAAAAAAAACAACTGACACATATTTTGTTAAAAGGCTCTATAATATTAGTATACTTTAATCTAAAGGGTGTCATTTATGTGCCGCTCCCACTGCCAACATATTTTTCTAAAAATAATGACTGTTTTCAAACAAGTTTCCTGAACACTTACCCCCTCCCATTTGTAGGCCAAATAGATGGCCCTACCCCCAAACTCATGTCAATTACTTTATCAGGCTGTTTGGGCTAATTTTTTGATAGCTAGAGTCAGTGCTCACCTGGGAAATCAACCTACATATTAAGCTGCCTACATTTAATATTGAAAAAATTACATCTTTAATGCAAACACTAGTACAACAATGCAGCTAATTGCAAATGTATGCTACCTGCATCTCAAAATGTCAATGTCTGCAGTTCATTAAAAGTCGTTTCAAATAACTTAGTAGGTCAAATATGCCATCTCCATTCATTTTGTTTGTTTGTTTGTGTGTGTATGTGTGTGTGTGTGTGTGTGTGCCAGTTAGGCACAGCAAGGCTCTTTCGCTTCATACCATTGTTCAGGCCAATCTTCTTTTTGTTTTTTGTTCTGCCACTGCCTCTCATTCAGTATCCCCCCGGAGGCTCTTCTCTGTGCATATGTGTGTCGAGGCGATAAGGGAATTGGCAATTTTGTTTATGCCGCTAATTATATGATTCCACGGTTGCTGTTCGATGCGTATTGTCCTTGCTTCCTGGTAGCGCTCTGATCTGCTTGCTTCATCTGCTTCTATTTTCATCTACCTCCTCAATCACTCTTGACAGTTGGCCAGCACTGAATGGTGACCCTTCCGTCGGTGCCGCTAGAGTTGTCTCCTTGGAGGGGTAGGTGGTGTGCTTTCTCAGGAGATAGGAACAGCTGTGAAGAGCTTTCCCTTCATTATCACTCGCTCCTTTTTTTGCCGTTATTTGCACATTCTCCTTCGCATATGGAGCCGCATGTTATTGCTACTTAAGGACAGTAGGAATCGATCCTTTATCTTTGAAAACTCTGAACACAAATGTAGTAATTGTCAGACTCTCATGCAGCAGAGAGTGAGAATAAGGGAGGAGAGATGGATGGATGGAGGGGGTGGAAAGAACTGGAGAGGGAGGGTGAGCGTGTGTGTGCATATGTGCAAGCGTGTGAGAGAGCGAGAGAGTGCAATCTTCAATACTGCGTGCATCTAGACATTGTGCTGGGTGGGAGAAGAGACAATTAAATCCACAATCCAGAAAAATAACTGACACATGGATTAAACACAGAAGGTTTGTGCTCCTTTCAGTCTCAGTGCGGAGTGTGGATTGTGCGTGCAAGTCTGAAAGTTCTCTGGGATGCAAGCGCTTGTGGAGGATGAACTAAGTGGAGCGGTACACGGCAGGATTCTTCGAGGTTGGAGCGCAGCTGCTGCCTCCAGCCACTGACGGGAGGACCTTGCGCACGAGGAGGAGAGCTGCCTCCGTTCCTCTCTCTCTCTCTCTCTCTCTCTCTCTCTCTCTCTCTCCTTTTCCTTTCTCTGTCTTAGGCAGCATCCTTAACACTGAAAACTGAAGACGTTCAAGGAAAATCAAATAACGGAGAAGAAAAGGACGGGATTATAAAAGCAGGGAGTAATAAAGGGAAATCTGAAGCACTGACAAAAAATAATTTGTCAGGAAGGTTCCTGTTTTTGTTGTTACGAGGGCTAAACTGAAGAGATTTGGGTCGTGCATTGCTTTGCTTCAGCCAGCCTGTGGAGTATAGGATCACAAATAGCATTTCAAGGTAAGATGTTAGTCAAGTTCAATGTCTTGCATGTGCAACCAAGTGCAAGTCAGATTGAGAGAGCTGAGATTACTGTTCCGCAACGACTGCTGAAGAGGAAATGAGGGGGAAATGTAAGTCGGAGATGTTGTTTTTTGTGAGCTATTTACACAAATCGTTCAGTTTATTGAAAGTTGAAGCCTTTGTGAATGTTATTCCGATATTAGAATGTTATTGGTGCTTACGTCTGGCGTTAAAAACGTGATTTATTAATTTGCACCTTGGCAGATATTAATAGGGTGTTGGGGGGGAAAAGGGCATGATTACAGTACGAGACCTCATTTTGACAGGATCGTTGAAAATAGAGGTGAGGGGTTGGGAGGATGGGGTTAATGGCAGCTATTTGTAATTTTGAGGAATATTAAAACTACACCTTAAGATGCTCTCGCAACTTTTAGAGTTGGCAACCAACCAACTTACTGTTTGTTTTTTTTCCTTTGCACCGGACACAATTACTTTTGCTGTCACTTCTCCCACGAGTTCAGCCACGGCTCCCTCGCACGAAGCAATTTGGTGGCCGTCTTCTGACCATGTTTTAAAAAGGAGGGGTGCGAAAATGCAAACAGAGATTGAAGGCGTGATGGAGGATTTGACAGCCTCATATCTATGCTGCTGCTTCACAAGATGGAGAGGGCAGAATACATATATATATATATATATATATATATATATATATATATATATATATATATATATATATATTATTATTATTATTATTATTATTATTATTATTATTATTTATTTTTTTATTTATTTTATTTTTATTTTTTTATTCTTGCAAACTGAAGGACAGGCAGGTTTGGGCGTGAATGTCCCAGAGATTCGCGGAGAAGCGTGTGTGCGCTCTGGCGGTAGTGGACAAGTGGCCCCCTCCTTTGTCAGAGGAAATGAAATATTTATGATCGCATGCACATCCTGTCTGCACTAAAATATTTAAAATAATTGAATAATAAATAACCCTGGCTGTTGAAATTGGCCCCTCTGTTATCCTGTCATAGTGATGATTCTGTCCACTCGTGTTACCGGTACGCCCATGACTTTGCCTGCAGATAAAACAGCGGTCTGTTAATGCGAGTTTACAGAGGAAGTATCTCAATGTGACATAATGATTCCCATTATATGTCCATGTGAATATTGGAGCAGAGAAAGGCATAGGATTTCACAGTTATCTGAATGCTTTCGAAAATGTGACGAACAATCTTGACAGTTATACATGGCTGAATTCAAACAGATTGAGAGAGAAAAAGAAAAGCGAGCTGGTGATGATGTCTGTGTGTTCTATGTCTTTGATGTTTTATTGAGAGCTAACTGGGCAGAGTCGCGCAGTCCTTGGATCTGCTGGTTTGTGTTTGAAGAGGCAGCTCTGAAATTAAGACAGTTGCATTTCCTGCCTTTTTTGTACACTCACAATCATTGGCATGTAGATTGGGATATATAGAATAAACTTTCCATTCAAACAATCAGTAATTGTGATTTTTATTTTTTGCATGCATAAATAGAGTAATTGCTATGCGACAGCAGTAGCGTAGTCTGCCTGCCTGCTGTTATGAAACAGGCCTTCGAGGGTCTTGGATGAAAATGAGAATGCACCGGCAGATGTAGTCACAGAAAAAGCCTTTCGCTGCATCGCCAGGACCGCTTGTTCCCAGTGTAGCCAGATGCATCAACACATGTGCCATTGTGAGGAGGTTTGCCACTGTGTGAAGCTGAAGCTCAGCCATGCCTGAAGGTGCTCTCATGGCCATCTCGATAACTTTGTATGTTAAATGTGTTGTTTGATGGTGGAAAAGATTGGGTCAGGGGAAGACAGACATCCTGTGAACTGAATATTGGAGGCAAGGTCACTGTGATGCACTCCAAATGCACAAAGATGGTTTGTTTATGTGCTTGATTTTCTTTCAAATATGATTTTAAGTCGAAGGTATGTTGCTTCACTCTGTCTAGATACAGATAGTTACAAAGATGAAAATGTTTTTTTTTGTTTGTTTTTTTTCAGTGCACTCATAAACAAGCTTTGACTGCCATTACTAATATGTCTCAATTGCATTCTTTGGAGGCCAGATGCAGCATACTTCATGCAATTACACAAACACAGCTAAAAGAAGAGCTAAATCCAGCCTAAGTTGATTTGCTGGTCTTATCCTGTTTAAGCTGGTTTATCTGGTCTCCCTGCATCGCCAAGCTGGTATTTAGCTGGTTTAGGCAGTCTGACAGTGCCTAAAACCACTCTAAAACCACCAAAACAGACCATATTAGGTTGGTTTATTTTGGGCAGGATGGAAAACACATTGCAAATTTTGCATTTCTTTGGTGGAAAAAGCTTTGTACTCGAGGGTGTTTCACACTTGAAATAGTTAACCCAGGGTCATTCATATCCTGTATAAACGGAATCCTGTGTTATCTTTATTCACGTTTCACACTGCTCACACTATACCCGGGATTAACCCTTGTACACATTCATTTACAATATTCTGGCTGACCCCCAAGCATTAGTTTTTCAAGGCGACCGATATTTAGAACGTATGGCTTTGTTTTCATGATGACACGTCATTGCTTGTCACATGACAGTGCCATGACTGATGATCTGATCTGATTTTATTTAATTTTTCCTTTTTATAAAAAATATTCCCAAATCTGTTACTTATAGCATGAGATATATATGCTATTCTGACCATAACATTTGGGCAAGTGGATATGTTTTGTTGTTTAAACACACTTATAATGATTGTGTTAGTTGAGCCATATGCGCTAAATGGGCTCCACCATTTTAGTTTGTATCGCAATCAGAGAATCAGATCTATTGGATTTACAACACATGAATTCATCCACTTCTTCCAAAATACATTAAAGTAAGTGGCCTGTGCGTGAACTGGGAGAAGAATAGAGAAAACGTTAAAGTTACTTACACAATGTGTATCTGATATGAATAAAACTGAATTATAATGGAAAGGATTATTATTGTCACTTCCATAGACATCAGTATGTATTTTACACAATTCTTTTGCTGGTATCTATTTAAATGTCTGAAACCTAAAAATAAAAATTATGTGGTTAAAAACACTGAATAGTTGTTGTATATGAGCGCGTCTGTCTCTGGCTCAGCGCCAGCCAAAGCATGAAAGCACATTTGAATTTATCACTTGGTGATGCACTGACCGTTCTAATCACCCCGGTGTGATCATACACTTCAGGGACCAGCCAAGACTGATCACACCGGTGTGATTGTTTGTGCAAAAGGGTTAGCAGTTAGTCCTTGGTATTCATAAGCTGCTGTTTCACACTGCACATTCCTAAACCCCTGGCTAAAGTCCTTATTTGCATATTTGCTGTGTCAGTGTTGCTGACTGGACAAACGCAGCATGTGACCTGTTTACATAAAGGCTTTAACTTTGTCAAGTCAAGTCACTTTTATTGATATAGCACTTTTTACAAGTCCAGTTGTTTCAAAGCAGATTTACAGTGTTAACAGGAAAATAATGCAACAGAATTTGATTCGGCTGTATAGCCGCTCTGGTGAAAACGGTGATGTTATCCAGCTAATTTCAATTATCATACAGTGTCAATTTGGGCAGATCGGTTATAAAGTTGAAATTTAAGTGAGGACATTGCACATCCTCATTTTATACATTGCTGACTCCAGTTGACGCATTTTGATATTTTTCTTATTATTTGCAGAAACGACTGTTTATATACATCACAATGTGTTTCCATGAATGCCCAAAATGCATAAAAGTAGTTATAACATTCTAACACTGCATCGTTTCACATTGTACAAGTTGTACAAGGGAATAGAGTTATCTTCTAATGTCTGTGTCATTAAAACAAATGTTCTGTCACACAGACGGAGATTCATAAAATGAGTTTCATATGCTTACATTACAGTTTGAACGACTAATAATATTCATACTGTAATTTTGTTTTGTTTTTTGTTTCCTATGAATGTACAAATCAGCACAAAAGCTACAGAAACCAATTGCAATATCTAGAAAATATGTTTAAAATATGTATTTCAAGACTTTTCAAATGTGTTGTGCCATTAGTGGTGGACCTGAAATTGAAAACTAATCGTAGAAGCAGATATTTTAAGACAGCTATAGTGGCCATTGTGGCAGCTCCAAGACGGCATTGTTACAAATTGCGTTGACAACAATGTATGGTAGAATTTGCATAGTAATAAAATAAAACAAAGATGATAAGTGTGTTTTACAAGAAAATACTGTTTCAGGTATTTTACTTGAATGAAAATTGTTTAAAAAAATTTGTGTGTAAAAAAAGTTGACACATGTTTGGGTAACAAAAACATCCAATGTCACCGAGACCAATGTTGTTAAATATTCAAACCTTCAGTAGTAGTACAAGAGCTCCTGCTACCTGAAAGAGATGATTCAGCCTTTGGAACTTTATTTATAGTGAGTCCATTAAGAGATGGCGGGAGAGAAAAAAATCAATGCTCATTGTTCTGTCAACATTTGTTTTCTGTATTTTGGAGACCATGACCTTTAGCGGAGTGACTCTTACTTTCGCACAAGAGAGCTTTGATGACTCTGACACTGGCTTCAGATCTTTAGTGCACATCAGGGTGATGTTATGATGGCATGACCACCACAGAAACAGTCATGCCTTCTCATTGCCGCCAGTCTAAATAACAGGGGGGGAAAGCTCTAAAATGGGCACTGGCCCCATCTGCTATCTTTCAGTGTTGTTGATTTGATCTCTTAGGCAAGTGTTGACCATAGAATGACCGGAGAGATGTGTCGCACAGACTAATTTTAGCAGGGATCTGTCACCGCTGCTTCTCCTTTGATTGTTACATTTACATCCCTCTGCTTTCTGTCAACATAAACATATTTATCAATGTATTTATATAACACATCTGGATGGTATATACAGACAGATGGTGGCACTAATCCTCAAGGGTCCCTAAAGTCTGCTGGAAAACAAGCTGGCACTATGCTCATGACGTTAGTAAAATTCTGGCAAATTTTGCAAAGTGTTTAAAAATACTTTAAATGATCTTCTTAAGGACTTTCATGACATCCTGGTTGCACAGTGGTTAAACTGCATTCATTTCAGATTAAAAAATATAAATGTGTATATAAAAATGTGTTAATATACGCTGCTGTTTATTAATAAAAAGTGTTAAATATCATTACAATTAAAATAACTTTCTATTTTAATATATTTTAAAATGTAATTTATTAATGATTACTACATTTTACTATTACTCTTCCGTCTTCAGTGTCACATGTTCTTTCAGAAATCATTTTGATCATTTAGTGCTCAAGAAACATTTAATAATGTCATCAATATAGAAAACGATATACGTCAATAGGTGGAAATATTTGCATTTTGCTGCCCAAATGCATGCACAAAGCAAGAAGGCGTGGCTTCAGATGTCGTAGCTGTGTTGTCGCCGTCATGCCATGAGACGCTGTGTGTTAAATGCTATGCAATGCGAAAGCAAAAGCACTTTATTTGGCCTTCTGAAAGTGGAAGCAAGAGGGAATCAGTGGTTAAGATTTATTTACAACACTGTTCCAGAACAGCACAACCCAAATGTTCCCAGTGTGTGTGCAGCATATTTTACTTTCTTTCTTTCTTTTTTTTTTGTTGTTGTTGTGGAGGACAGTTTCTTGAATCTGTGAGAGTACAAGGCAAGCTGTGCACAAAGACTATTTCTAAAAAATTGGGCAATTCCAACTTTCTGATTCTGAATCAGAGCCTGCAAGTATGTTTTATTATTTGTAAGTTTTTAGGTATTTTCTTTTGACTGTTCAAATGTGGGGTTTTGTGCAGTGTAGCCTATGTTGTTTGTCGTTTTTATGATCAAAAGTGCAGAGATGGATTTACAAACATATCCTCTGTTCTCCATTTATTATAATATGTGGTGAAAATAGGACAAACAGACACTACATGTTCTGTTTCACACTAGCCGCTCAAGCTGAGCTGAAACACGTTTTAGAAAGACTGGGCATAGAGAAGCTACAATAATGTACAGAATGTGAATAATAATGTATTTGTTACCATATTCTATTACACCCAATACACAAAATAAAGATATTTCAAAATAGCATCATATGTCCTCTGAAACCGTGATGTAATCACAATGTAAAAAAGAAAAGTGAATTTATATGCAAATAATAAAACAACAACAACAATAAAATAATTATTTAATGAAAATTTGGAAACAATAATCAAATTGAAATCACTGCATCCCATTGAATGGTACCATAGCTTCTGTAAAGTGTTTTTTATTTATTTTGTATTATTATTATTATTATTATTATTATTATTATTGTATTTTTTTTTTTTTTTTTTTTTTTACAAAATTACCTATCCATTCTGTTATATTAATAGTTGTGCATGTTGTTGGGCTTATGCAGTTAATGGTAGGGCTGGGCAATATGGCCAACAATATTTTTTTCATATGATATCGATATTTATCACAATATTAATTTACCATTAATGGGAAAGGACATATATATATATATATATATATATATATATATATATATATATATATATATATATTTAAAACATGAATGAAAAAATGCCTTGGTTGTATGATATTCCTTAGTAATAATGTAATATAGTATACAATAATTATATATTTCTGTCATAATTTCTTGAAAAATAAACCAAACTTTTTATTTTCAGTTTTAGTTTCAGTTGATGGCAGTTTTTCACAACTGAAATGGTGAAAAGCTTGTGAAGTGGCTCTTAAAGCAGCTCTGGAGATGAAGTTCATGTGTTCATGTCCTCATATATTGAGATAGCAGATGCTGAAAACACCTGTGACACGAACTGTTGCACAGAAATCACTTATCAGCGACATGCACTTGTCACGTTTATTTCTGCTATTTGATAGGCTGTAAGATTAATCCATATTGAGTAAAAATGTCCAGAGCTTATCATCGACATACATTTTATCACGATCTTGATATGATATTGTTTATTGCCCAGCTGTAGTTCATGGTAATATTTTTACATTTTAATGTTTTATTACACTAATCAATTCTGGTACAGTGTTGGGTCTCCCCTTGATGTGTAATCTAAAATGTGGATTCCAAAGCAAAACATTAAGAATCGCTGTTTTAAGCCATGCTGGTGCATTGTGACGCATTTGTTTCTTTGTGATAAAGCTCTCATGGATAAACTTCTCTTCTTTTTCTTTTATGCATTTCTCTTTGTTAGACCTGCATTGCCTCATGCTGTATAATGAAGACCTTAAGAAGTCAAAGAGTTTCAATTAAATGACACATACAGAGTCTGCCAAGTCTTCCAGGGTCTCTTCCAAACTGAAACATGTAGCCCGTAGCCTTGCTAACTTAAGAGGACGTCTTCCATCCTGTTTCAGCCCCAGCCCTGTGATGTGAGGGTGCTTAGGGGAACGGATGGTGTGGCATGACAGGGCTTCTCGCAGCCTTAGAAGAGTGTAGCGAAGGGTGGAGGGCAATGTCAGCAGGTGCTGAGGGGAATGAATGGACGCCACTGGCTCTAGAGGGTGAACTTGGACAGATGACCCGACATCCATCTCGTCTTTGCAGTCAAGCTGCCATGGAGCTGGTGGAAACGGGCCACCTCGAGCTAAAGTGTACTGAGCTTTTGAGTCTGAGTTGACACCAAGCATTAGCGAGGGTTCATATGGGTGACACAATGGAGAAGGATACGAGGTGTTTTAGCTGTAGGTGAGGAGAAGTGGGGAGAGAATCTAAGGAGGTCAGCCTGCCTCAGGTTCTGCTGCATAGAGAGGGCTCTGGTCTCGTCTGACCTTCACCTACGGTCCTTTGCCTTTTGTATCATTCTGAATCAATGATTCAGAGTTGCTGTACTGTTAGGCGACACTACACTGAAAACAATGTGTCATTAATTTGAAGTACATTTTTACATTGCTCTAATTGGAAATCATAGTCTCAGTTTTAAAACTTTTTTTTTTTTAGTTTGGTCAGAAAGCATATAACACTTCCCAAAAAGACAATTGTGTAATAATATTTTCTCTTGACATCAGCACACTAATTACCGTTGGTGTTATTCATTGTTCTGTTTCATATTTCAAAGTTGCTTTTATTTATTTAGTCAGTAGACTAACATAATTTAAATTTGATTAAAGCTTATTTAGCCTTTGTTCATGGTGAGAATAAGTTATAAAAAGCAAAACATATTTTTACCTACATTTAAAGGAATAGTTCACCCAAAAGAAAATTCTGTCATCATTCACTCACCCTCAAGTTGTTCCAATCCCATATGAATGTCTTTCTTCTGCTCAACACATATGAAGATATTTGTTTGTAACCAAGCAGATCTCGGCAGCCATTGACTACCATAGTATTTCCTAATATAGTAGTCAACGATCTGCCAACATTCTTCCAAATATATTATTTTGTAAGGAAAGGAAACTATCCTTTTAAGTAACATTTTGGCTGATGTCTATAATGTCTATAAGTAAATATATTGATTAAATGTATGGTTATGAAGAAGAGTAAGTGCAGGTATAGTTAAGTAGCCTGGCGTGGTCATACTCAATTCTAGTCAGAATATGAGTCTGGTACCGCTTCATTGAGCTTTGATTATGGGGCGTGTTTCAACCGAGCAAGGACAGACCTCAATTGGATAGACCCTCAACCAACCAGAGCAACGGAGCGACGCGTAACGTTAGTTGTCAAATGTCAACAGAACTCAACTGCACTGTGTTGTCAAGTCCGTGTTTTCTCCATGTCCGCGGTTGAAGCGACCCCAATCATGTGATTATATAAACCCAGGAATGCGAATTTTAGCAGGCAACCTTGCCAAAATAACATATTTTGCCAACCAAATGCCATTTTTTTCCGGAGAACCCCCCAGAAAGTTATTGTTTTGGGCTATAGTTGTGAGTAGCAATTGTGCGCGACATTGCAAAAAAACGTGGCAACCCTGTCTGCACGCGCGCTGGATTAAGTAACGTTACAAGAAAAAGATGAGTGTAAACGATCTTTGCCAGTATTGTAATAAAAGAATTTAAGGATACACAGAGTAATTACCAACACGATCATCGTTTCTGAGAGAAATAGTGAAGGTAAATGCATATTCGAACAAGTTCTCCGTTTAGGATAAGAGCAAATTCAACCCAAAGCGCCTTTGATGACGTGGATGATTACGTTACTGTTGATCATCTGTCCATCATCGTCTAAAGCCCGCCCTGACAATTTCATTGGTCCGAACAGTTTCTGTTCGGGCATAATTACTCCTCTATGGATCGAGTCCAGACCGAATTGCCCGAGCAAAAAATGTTATGGGCGGGGCTAAATGTGGCTGGCATCCAGGCTAATAGTTAAGTTCTCCCAAAAACAAACAAATAACTGCATAAATAAACTAAGATTGGAACATTGGAAGTTGATGGGTCCAATTTGTGGAGATTTTAAAAACAGAAATGTGAGGCTTATTTCAAAGTGAAACTTTTGAAACTCTATGAAACTTTTCCATCCACTAGAGGTCGCCTATTCAAAACAAAGGCGTCGTTTGATGACGCCACGTTTGAGCACAGAATCTTGGGACATGTGGTCTTCACCTCACAGCCGGTGGAAAAGAGTCAGGATAGGACTCGGGCAGAAATCATGTTCATGGAATGTGATTATTAACATTACTGTAGTATGAAGCAGAGCAGGACCGAGTGTTGTGGAGCTGAGCAAGGCCGCAGGAGCGATTGAAGAGCGGGACTGTTATTATGGCATAGTCTCCAGCGGGACTTTTATTATGACACGGTCACCGGCGACACTTCCACTTTTCCAGTCATGAGGTAACGCAGCTCTGTTTTTCATATTAGATATATCTGAGTGTGTTGAAAATTTATGTTATGACATTCGCTCGGCAGCTGCTTTGACACTTGTTCACACTGCAGTAAGAGTAAAGCGTTTCTGCAAAATAAAACCGGAAACCGAGGGTAACGCATATATGACACAACTGACAGGAGACCCCCTAACACACATAGCTCACACGTCCCGGTTCCTTGGTTAAAATAGCAATTTCTCACGATTTACGAATAGTTGGAAACATTTGGGATGTTCTAAGTACTCAGCTGAACAAAAATATATAACACTGGCCTAGTGGTTTTTGTATATTTTACTGCAAAACATCCTGTTAAGTTACATAGTTCACCTTTAATGAAATATTTTAGCTGGAAAGTCATGCTCACAGTATTTAGATTTAAAGCTTTACGTAGTCATTTTAAATTTGGAGAGGTTTATAGGCAGAAGATAAGTGGTTTTAGTTTTTCTGTGTCTTGTAGCTATACTTTTGAAAGGATATTTTAAAGGGCACCTATTATGCCCATTTTTACAAGATGTAATATAAGTCTCAGTTGTCCCCAGAGTGTGTCTCCTAACAGATCATTTAATATATCATTTTGAAAATACCAATTTTGGGGTTTGAGAAAAATGAGCTGTTTCCTGTGTGTCTCCTTTAAATGCAAATGAGCTGCTGCTCCCCACCCCCAGAGGGTGGAGCCTTCACAGCTCATGAACACAAAAGAAAACTGAAACATTTGTTTGGCATCTCTATCGCGGACACGCTCACGTGACATTGCAGTTCTTCATCATCATGAAATATAATCTTCTGTGTGCATTTTAAAGCCTTATCATTCTCAACTTAAGCGCACACACACCCGATTCATGCGCACAGAGAGCTGGATGTCGGTGCGTCTGTGAGTATTAAACTACTAGACTAGTTCTCTTTCAGGTGTTATTGCGATTAAACTGTCAAATACATAGGTGTGTCAGAAACACACTAAGTTCACATGAAAACAAAGTTCACAGTTGGTTATGTGTCTGCACGTATGCAGCAAGGACAGAAATCCTGTGTTCATATTAGATCTGTGTATTAAAAAGCAGTGAGAGCAGTGTAATATTCAGTACTACAGTACTGAATACTTCAGTACTACTCACTGCTCTTGACAGAATAACTTTAGTAGCTTACATAAGAACACATTTCTTACTTGAATGCTGCTGTTAAAGGATTAGTTCACTTTTAAAAAAACTTTTGCTGATAATTTTCTCACCCCCATGTCATCCAAGATGTCCATGTCTTTCTTTCTGCAGTCGAAAAGAAATTAAGGTTTTTGATGCAAACATTTCTCCTTATAATGGAGGCAATGGACCCCAAACTCAAAAAAATTGACCTCACTTGGCAGAAGTTATGGCGGAGCTCAGACATGATCACGCTCGTCTAATAAGAGGTAAAATAATAGCATAAACACTGCTCGGTTTCTCTCAGAAACTGATCGTTTGGCTAGATAAGACCCTTATTCATCGTCTGGTATGGTTTAAAGCCCTTTGAAGCTGCACTGAAACTGTCATTTGGACCTGTAACCGTTTGGAGCCCAATGAAGTCCATTATATGGAGAAAACCCCTGGAATGTTTTCATCAAAAACCTTAATTTCTTTTCGACTGAAGACAGAAAGACATGGACATCTTGGATGACATGGGGGTGAGTAAATTATCAGCAAAAGTTTTTTTTAAAGTGAACTAATCACTTTAATGCTCAGGCGAGGAGATAAACATGATGGACTGTTACAGCTCTCTGAGGGGGTCTATGCTAATAAGGCAGTGTCCATCAACACTCATAGGCGGGGCCTGTAAAATGTGAGGTACTTTGCCAGAAATCTGCAAACGCCTTGTTCTGAGACACTGCTTATGATATATGGGGATTAAAAAAAAAGGAGTGGGTGGATTTTTACCCATTATAGGGTGGTTGTGTACTCACATTGCCAACACACATTTATATTCAAAGTGAATTTAGCATAATAGGTACCCTTTAAAGGAATAATCCGCTCAAAATGAAAATGTTGTCACAATTAACTCACCCTTATTCAGTTCCAAACCTATATCTATTTATTTTATCTGCTTAACACAAGGATATTTTAAAGAATGTTGATAACCAAAGAGTTTCTGTATTTTTTGTCCATACAATGGATGTCAATGAGAACCAAAATCTGTGTGTGTGTGTGTGTGTGTGTGCGTGCGTGCGTGCGTGCGTGCGTGCGTGCGTGCGTGCGTGCGTGTGTGTGTGTTTTCATTGTAAGTGCCTCACTGTAACACAAATTATTATTTTGTTTTCCAGGAAAGAATGGACAAATCATTCTTTCAGATTTCATGTTCAAATCAGAATCTTGACTATTCCTTTAGAAATATACTTTTTGCTTTCACATAGATCTTTTCATGCCCTAAATATCTAAACCCATTTCCAAGCAGATAATCAGAACATGGTTTGTAAATGCTATGTTGCATGGTTAGCGACAATGCAAACAGGCACGGCTGTCTACGCATTCACTGGCTTGATAATTACATATCTACCATACATTGATCCAGAGAGAGAGAGAGAGAGTGGGGTGGGGGTGGGGTGGGTTAGAGGGTCTCATGGCAGATGCACATTCATGATGCTTGTAACAAGGGCCCAAAATGCAATTAGTTGAAAATGGACCATAAAGCAGCACCCCTGCATGCTCAGATGTAATATCGGCTAATATGCCTAAACTCATTCAATTAACTAATCCATAATGATGTTGTTTGTGATGGTAGATGCATTTCATTAATATGGAAGTAATTATTGACACTAATCATTTGAAACAAATGATGGCAATCGGGTGTTGACATGGTCATTCTCATGTTGGGCTGAAAGCATAGTACCATAGGCTTTTTTTGGCACAAGCATGAATTGGCACTGGCATGAATATGAAAATGTCTACCATTTAAAATGCTTGAAGATGATTTAACATATCTAAAATGAAATTAAACATTATATTTTTATGGACCTTATATGAATATTTGTATAGCCTTCATCGCTAAGTTGTCGTAAAAATAATGAATAAGTAAGTAATTTAAATAATTATTTAAGACATATTTACGAAAATAATACTTTTTAAATTAAATAGAGAAACATCTAGAAATAGAAATGCAATAGTTACATATTTGGAGGCAGTAACTGTAACTTTATAACAGTACTGATATAAAATAAAAAACATTTTGGTTACAAATTACCTCTGATGCATATGGTACCAGTCAAAAGTGGACTATATATATATTATGTTTTAGATAGAGAGTAAAACAGTAATACAGGTCCTTCTCAAAAAATTAGCATATTGTGATAAAAGTTCATTATTTTCCATAATGTAATAATACAAATTAAACTTTCATATATTTTAGATTAATTGCACACCAACTGAAATATTTCAGGTCTTTTATTGTTTTAATACTGATGATTTTGGCGTACAGCTCATGAAAACCCAAAATCTCAAAAAATTAGCATATTTCATCCGACCAATAAAAGAAAAGTGTTTTTAATACAAAAAAAGTCAACCTTCAAATAAATATTTTCAGTTATGCCCTCAATACTTGGTCGGGAATCCTTTTGCAGAAATGACTGCTTCAATGTGGCGTGGCATGGAGGCAATCAGCCATTAGCACTGCTGCACACTTTTTCCTTCCCACAGACTTCCCACTGAGGTGCCTTGATACAGCACTCTGGGAACAGCCTATTCGTTCAGAAATTTCTTTCTGTGTCTTACCCTCTCGCTTGAGGGTGTCAATGATGGCCTTCTGGACAGCAGTCAGGTCGGCAGTCTTACCCATGATTGCGGTTTTGAGTAATGAACCAGGCTGGGAGTTTTTAAAAGCCTCAGGAATCTTTTGCAGGTGTTTAGAGTTAATTAGTTGATTCAGATGATTAGGTTAATAGCTCGTTTAGAGAACCTTTTCATGATATGCTAATTTTTTGAGATAGGAATTTTGGGTTTTCATGAGCTGTATGCCAAAATCATCAGTATTAAAACAATAAAAGATCTGAAATATTTCAGTTGGTGTGCAATGAATCTAAAATATATGAAAGTAAAATTTGTATCATTACATTATGGAAAATAATGAACTTTTATCACAATATGCAAATTTTTTGAGAAGGACCTGTAGTATGACCTAGATGAGAGTAATATTATGAATTCAAAATGTATTTTGTTTCCTGTACTTTCAGCATTATTACTGCAGTCTTTAATGTCACATGATCAAGAAACATTTCTTTTTATTATCAATGTTGAAAACAGTTTTGCTGCTTAACATTTTTTTTGTTGAAACCCATTCAAACATTTGTGGTAAGATTAAATAAGGATGCCTTACATTGATCAAAAGTGACAGTAAAGACTAATTAATAATGTTACAAAAGATTTATTTAATACATGCTTTAATACATTTAATAAAATACATTTAATACATGCAAATAAATGTGGTCCATTGAACTTTCTATTCATTAAAGAATCCTTAAAAAAATATCACCATTTCCACAAAAAAATACTTGTTTTTCAATATTGATAATAATAAATGTTTCTTAAGCAGCAAATCAGCATCAGAATGATTTCTGAAGGATCATGTGACTCTGAAGACTGGAGGAATGATGCTGAACATTTAGCTTTCTTCAATATATTACATTTTTACATTATTGAAATAGAAAACAGTTACTTGGTGAAACTTTTTACAAAACATATACAGTATGTAATTTTTCCAAATGACGGGAACTGTATCTGTACTGTATATATCTTGATATCTTTAACATTATTTAAATGTACTGTAGCACAAAGAATGCGGTCACCTCCAATCACATTTTCTGTTCTCATTTTTATGGATAATCTGCATTTGAACATGGAAAAAATGTGTTGATTAAAGCTCAGAGAATTACAATTCTTATTAGTAGCTAAAGGCATAATTAAATTTGCCAGAATATTTAATAATCAGACACGCGAGGGGCAAAGATGCGTACGACTTTATAAATGGTGGGCGTTTTAATTCTGTAGAAATCAGCCAAGCTTTCTGCGGAGCTCTGTGTGTAGATTCGGCGTGGGCTTGGTCACTGGATTTGTTAGTATCAGCTGTTCTGGAGTAGTTTGATGAACGTTCTCTCTTTTACTTACCTCCTTGGTGAGCCTTTTATTTAGGTTATTGACCGGCTTGTTCTTCGGAGGCCAGAGAACTGCTGCATGTGTCTATTAGGGGACAAGACTCATCCATACACTTAAAAAATTAAGCTGAGACATGGCATAGACCAATTGACTAGCCTGGGGATATTAAGTCTTACTCAGCAGAGAGGATAAAGCGAGGTCACAATTACTGGTTATTGGTGCTGATGCAATAAGAAAATAATGGAGTTTATTTAATGAACATGAAAACAACAGTTTTATTGGTTTGATGCCTCATAAAAATAGTGTCTAGCTTTTTAAACTTAATCAAATTCAATTGAATCTGTTCAATCAACAAGTCACTCCCTTATCTATTCAGTTATGCACAGCATAGAGTTTGCATAAGCACTTCAGATGACATGCTTTGCTGAGCGATGTTTAACTAGGGACAAGAGTGGTGTGCTAAATTTGAAAAATGGCTTCTTATTTAGAGAAAGCTTTCCTGAGGGAGGTCATGAAGATGGTGTTCAAGCACCTTTAGAAACACTTCGGTTAATGTTTGCCAACCTTTGATTTGACTGCATATTTGTTGTCAGTCATGCCAAAAGGGGCTTCAGATGTTTCAATTTTAATAAATGGTCCAAAACTGAGGGCTGGCAAACCCACATTAGTCCACAAATAACATACAAACCTGCAGAGATCAGTGGTATTGAACGGAGTACTGCATTATCAAAGCCACGATAGAGCATTCTTGCTGTGTTTTAACTTGCTGGATTAGATGCGCTCTGGATGTTAATACCCCATTTGAGAGGCTTGGGAACAAAGCCACAGCATCTAAATGATGACCTTTACCTCGGCTCGAACAAGCAGTGCTCCCATTGTCAACATGTGTAATTTCTACCCTTGGATGTCAGCACAGCACGGAATTATAAATCAATGAAAGCTGCATTTCCGAGGATCCCCAGGTCCCTGGGTCTAGCCGAGGATAGAGTCGCAGGCGGTGGGGGTCGGACGGAAGAGGATGTGGGGGAATGTGGCAGGGAAAGACTTCCTAGGGATGCCGCTGTTGTGTCCAGCTCACAAAACTGCGGTCCACCACTGGCAGGCATCCAGAGGGGAGCCAGGGAAGAAAGAGGCTCTTATCGAGCTCTTACAAAAAGAGAGCAGCTATTTAGTGTGTTTATGGGCATAAGTGCGGTTTGCAATCTGCTACATTTTTATTATATATCAGTTTCTTGTCCTCCAAATTTTTATCCCAACCAGCTATAGCTATTTTTTTGTTTGGTTTTTTTTGCAACAAATAAACTGCAAGAATTTTATTTTCTTATAGACATTTTCCAGTTTTTTTGGAAGGCTCTTTAGAGCTTGACATTTTTTATGTATTTGTTTTCTCGTTTGCTGCCTTTCACATCACAGTTCAATGAATTAGTTCAGAAAACTTGATCGAAGATAGCAACTTTTGGTAACACTTTTTAATAACTGCATTCTATGAATCATTAGTTAAGCATTAGTAAATAGTCAATTCATCATTCATAAAGAATTAATAGACATTAATAAGCAGTTTATAAAAACAGCAATACATGCTTTGTTCTTGATTTATAAGCATATCTATAATGCGTTTAAAAATGCAATGATCAATTAATCATTTCTAAATTAAGTATTTACAAACCAGTTATTTAGTTGTCATACGATAATTTAAATGATTAATAAACTATTTAAATGTACATTATATACATTTTTATAGTGACTTAATAGTTACTCAGTGTGTTAAGAAATGCTTTATTAGTATTTAGTATCAGTATTTAGTATTTGTCACTATTTTTGTAAGCTCATCTTAAGTGAGGACTATTTATGCCTCGTAAAGCTTTTACAAAAAAAGATTTAAAGGTTCAGTTATCTTCTGAACAGAAAAAGGAAACAAACACAACACAGAGTGATACAGAAAATAGAAATGTGAAAAATAAACCTCTGCAATGGCATAGATCATACAAATATAGACCAGGAAACATAACTGTGCAGTAAAATGAAACTAGCCTAGCCACCCAAGTGAACAGTTTTTTTTTTAAATAATGTAATACTTAATTTAGAAATTAAATTGATTATTCATTTATCTAAATTGATCATTAATAAAGTATACAAATAAAATGATTAAATACATTATAGATGTGCTATTAAATCAAGATAAAGCATTTATAACTTTATTTATAAACTGCTTACTTAGGTCTATTAATGCTGTATAAATTATTAATTGACTATTTACTAATGCTTAACTAGTTATTCATAGTGTGAGTTATTATAAAGTGTTACCCAACTTTCTACAGTCATTAAGATAAAAAAGTGATACTAATGGATAGCCATCTCCAAGTTATACTGTCAACCTCCTTGTTCCTGACAAATAGTAACGGATATGTCCCTTTTCCACCAGCATGAACTGGGTGTTAGTAGCCGAGAGCTAGTGCTATTTCTGTTTCGGGGTTGGTTCAACTGACGAGCCTTCAAAGAACCAGTTTGGCTTTCCATGGGCTAGAGAGACACTACAGAACCAGGTCTTACATCACTGTATACGTCTCATCTTTCTCAGCAATGTTAGCGGCAGCAGCAAACACAATAACGGCAGGCTTGTTCGAGATGCATATGCATTTCACAGGCTGATATTACATCAAAGAACCGCAAGGGCATATAAGGAGCATATGGAGTTTAAAAGCATAAGGAGTCATATGCTCTCCATACGCGCTTGCGGTACTTTGATGTCATACGCCGATCGGTCTGTGCAGCGATGCATCTCGAACAAGCCTTCCATCAACAATGGCGGACATTACATTACTATTGATGCACATGGCTTTGCGAACCAACATCGGCATCGGGTGCTTTAGGTGTCGAAAGACAAAGAACTGATTTGAAACTAGGCTCTGGCTCTGAACCAGCACTCAAACCATTTTGGTGCAAAGGGGTATTAGAGAACTAATAAACCTCCTTCTAATCATAAACACCTTGAAGGACATACAATATTATAAATCTATTTAATTTGTAAGCTATTTCTTCTTCTTTTTATTATTTTTAAATGAGAGTGTATATAAACTACTACAGAAATGTTTAGCTATAACCCTCTCTGCAAATGACAGCAGGAGAACATCTTAGACCAGGTGGTTCGACACTTCAAACAGGGCTGGATCTTAATGCATGTGGTGTTCAATCAAAGCTGCTCAAAGTATAAAGTGAAGAACCATCAGATTTCCCTTTTTTTCCCCTCAGATTTTCCTCCATTGCTTGGAGCCATGCAGATTTATCGAATTGAGTGGTATTTGCCACTTTTAATCTTGTGATCTCCAAACATCACTATATTGTTCAGCATTACAGGGTGAAGTAGAAAATATTTGCTTTAAACGAACCAGAAAAGCATGAATTGTATGCATTCAGATATATTTAGAAAGACTTATCAAGCTCAGTGAAATTGTGCGGTGATATTCAGTCATTCCAATAGGCATCTGCACGATTGGGAGATTCGCATGAAGGCAATTAAAAAAATACCCACAGAGATTTCACTCATGTTCAAGTTGGTAACTTGAATTTGCTGGGTCAACCAATGGAAAGTTTACCAACATATCTTGCATTCTTCATTTGCCTGTGAAACTAGCTCAGCAGCCTACTAAGTTAGGTTTGGTAGCCTCTTAAAGGTGCCCTAGAATGATTTGAAACAATATTTTAAATAGTTGTCTGATATCTATATAGAGTGTGTGTGCCTTATTTAAGGGCAGAAATTGTCCAGATACAGTTTTACAGATCCATTTACAACCCTAGAAATTGTGCCCAGGATGTAATGCTTGGTTTTTGCCTTATTTGGAAGGGTCATGAATATTAAAGATACACTCTGTTCTGATTGGCTTATTTTAGCAGCTCACACAAGTGCAGTTATTCAGCTAACACAATCACAAACAGCACAACCAGCTCATGAGTCCTGACTCCTGACTCCTGTCAGAACACAGACCGACTGAATGATACTTTAAGCAGAATATCTCAAATGGAGATCGCTCAAATGTAGCTTACTAGTTTATCAGTGTTTTCAGATCACCGCACGCGCGCGAGAGAAAGCTTGCGTGCATATGGTTAGACACCAGATATAATACCGGTTATTCTCACAGAAAAGCTCTGATTGGGGGATTAAAATGACTGAACTCTGGCAACCGCAAGCACGAAGACTCGAAAGTCCTCTTTTCCCCCCGACAAAACCAAAACCAGTGCTTTTTGTTCAAGTTATTTTTTTAACTACATTTTAGGCTCGTCTTTTTTCGTAAAAACTATATTGCATGTTAATATAGGCACAATGTACGCAGTGACAAGTTATGAATGGTACTTGGAGTTTCCTATTGTTACTGTACTAGCATCTTGCATTATCTAGACAATGCTGTCTCTCTAAGAAACTTTAAATTTAGTCAGAAGTTGTTTAGATAGTCAATAAGTGGATAAAACACTACTTACTGCTTGCAAAAATATAGTTGGAATTGCCCCTTTCTTCAGTTTTAGACGCTGAGCGTCACTGCTTGATATTTTCCCAGGTACGAAAAACCATGGTGAAAAGGGCCGTGCAAACGAACAATTTTGAATTGTTCCAGTATCCGATCATAACAACCATGCCTGTTGACATTTTTTATCTGTGGGAAGGGTATGAAAAGTCCTCACATCCCCTGCACAGCCTGGAACATAACATTTGTGTCCATGATCTGCCATTTTTGCTGTCCTTGCGTGGCGCTTGTTTACCTGCAGAACTCTCAATGGTTCGGCTGCAGTTCCGCCTGACATTAAACATGGGTGGGCATATGCAAATGTTGGGGCGTATATAATGACCCTATCGGTTGCGTCATTGATGGCTATATGTTGAGATTCACCTATTTTTCTGTGGTGTTTTTCACAAACAAGATTTACATATGAAGGAGTCAATGGTGTTTGAAACTCACTATATGTGATTTCCATGTGCTGAACTTTTGCTATTTCACTATAACAAAGTTAATTCAATTTTTCATTTTTTTCAATTTTTCATTAATAGAAACCATTTATTTGATAATCATTGCTTTTTACCTAAGTATTTTCTTATAATTATATTTTGTTGTTTTATTTTTTCGCCACAGCTTTTTACCTACCACCTTTTTTTTAAACCTTTCTACCAGAGCTGTTTTCCGTTTTAACACTATTTGATGTGCTTATGTACTTTTAAAAGGATATTTGCTAGCAATTATTTTGGATATTTTAAGTGAAAAGTCTTACTTGCCCTTGAATATTTATCTCACCAACTGCAGCCAAATTCTGAGTCACTCTGACTCATAGTGTCAGTGCACATACTTACTGGCTGTGCTCCAGTACTGCAGACGCTGTGCAAAGCACGTTCCTTACTGTACCTGTAAGAACGGAGGTGATAATATCAAAATTTCTGCTGCTGCTGGAATGCCCCTATACAAGTCCCAAAGGAACCTGTCACTGATTTATGTGACAATATGGCGCTATCAGTACATAGTGAAATATGACTAAATAAAGTGAGGCTCTATCCATCACTCTCTGAGAGGGTCCTGCATGTTGCATATTTGATAGAAATATATTGCCTTTGTATAGCGTGCATTCCTCAGCAGGAATTAGCCCGGCAATTCTACCTCAGTTTGGCAGTCATATTCCCACTGAGACTCCGCTGTCGGCCTTTCTCGATTCTGAAAATCCCTACCCACCAAAAAAAAGCCCATAAATTATTCAGTTCTTCAATGTGCCCACCCTCAGATCAATGGGAACTCAAAAACCATCTACAAAGGCATTTGGCTTTAGGCCATATTTGATCACTTCCTAGCCGCACTCTCTCTCCTTTTTGTCCCAGCCCAAGGAGACTTCATTATCTCCCACTGTTTGTATGCTATTGTTGAAAGAGCAAGAGCGAGGCATTTGGAAAGTGGGGAAAGGGTGGAAAAAATCTTTGATGAGACATGACTCTAGACAGATGTTGGTACAAGCTTGTTAGGAGGACAGGAGAGCGATAGAGGAAATGAAAACAGAGAGAGAGAGCGCTACGGATTAAGTATTCGTCTTCTCTGTGGGAGCTTGCCAGAAAGTCATGCATGACAATACGAGCAGTCTGCACCCTGATCATATTAGATGGGGCTTAAAAGATACAGTGAAGTGATCAAACTTTTTTCCACTGCTGCATTTGTCACATTGACTGGCGGCATCACATTTGTTATGATTCACCTCACCACCAGGCTAGAATGAACTGGGTAAATCTCACAAAAACAAGGCCAGGTCACCCCAACCAAAAAGCAAAAGACATTTGAATGTGTATGAGGAAAAATAAAGTCTATTTATAGCACCATTAAGATACTGTCGTTCTGATTAATTTCACTGATTTAATGCAAGAAAAGTAAATCAGCCAGTACAAAATACTATCATTTAAATGTATTTAAATATATCTTATTGCAAGGATGTTGAGAATTTGTGGGTAAAATAGCAGTGCAAACACAGTGCAAACACATTAAATGGTCCTTGAAAAAGGCTGTAAATGTTCATATTTCATATTTCTCTCTTTTGATTTGTGGTCAAATGTTATTGGGTGATGCTCTTGACATGTTCCGTGAAATTCACCCAAGTGTGAACTTTGATACTGTTTCTCCAGGCATAATTTGGGAGCTTTTAAGTTCTTAAAAGTCAGTTAGTCAGCGTTCTCTGTAAGCTCAAAAGATCATGTTTTGTATTCAGCTGCAGCGTTTGAGATTGACTCGGAAATAAGATCCTTGCCATCCCACACTGTTCCCGTACAAGTGAAAAGTGGGGCAATATATACGTTTCAGATGTCATTTGGGAAACACGGTGCATTTTGGCCCTGGTAAGCTCAAGCTAACAGCAGGGTTGTTCTTCACAGTGAAAAACACAGATTTCTGTTCTCGCTCACAGCTCACAGTCAGCTTTTTCCTCATTCTTTGTAGCCCCAGATGGCCAGGGCAGACACCCAAGACTCACCCAGGAAAAGAAGTCTCATCCTCCTCTAACTCTGCTGCTTTTTTAGAAGGTGCCAAGCAGACCTTCTCTAATCTGCCAAAGTGAGGAGGCGCTGATGATTGTCACGGCCAAGTCCAACTGAGACTGAAATTGATGGGTGTGGTTGAAGGGCAAGATGGTGCAGCTAAATTTAGATCAAAAGATCCTCTGTCACCAAATGCGGCAAAGAGACGAGTCAGCTAGAGTGTCTTTCTGCAGAATTAGCATAATTAGACAATAGATCTGGCAGAATCCTATTAAAGAAGGTGAATGTGTCATTATTGACTTTAAAGCTTTCAGATTTGCATGCAGCATTCATTAGGTGTCACCATTTAAGGTTATTTGCAACAAAATATTCAAATGAGATGTTTAAATATTGTACTTGTGGAAAGCCAGTCAACAAAGGTTCAGACTTTCAGTTAAGTGGAAAAAAAAAATCACAAGAAATGTGAATTATTATTATTTATTTATTTTTTACAAATACATTTTGAGATACATTCATATGTAATAATATCCATCTTACCAAGATTTGAGACCCTATTCAAATCCGTTTCAGTCTGGCTGCTCTTTTCTGGATTTTGTGTGGTTTATGTCATTTTCTCACGTCACATAAAACATAAACATATCAGACGTTGTTATACGAAACATGCTGAAAGACGCTGCAGGAACAAGTGTTTTTGCAAGTGCCGAATGAGCAGAAATGTACAATAGACTTATTAGCCTATAAAATGGAAATATGTTTTCATACACATAATGTTATATCCAACAATCTGTGAATGGACAACTGATTGAAGTAGGATTTTTCAGATTAGTCCCAATAAGCAGTCACCCAAGGAGGTCAATTAGGAGGAAAAGAAGGCTATATTTGCTGCCTCATTAGGAGGGGAAAGAACGGGGCGTTCGCCATGGTTAGTTGAAGCATCAAGCTCTTGGCAAATGTCTCTCCCCTTCTGTCATTCAGCAGAATTCGGATAAAAAACCCCTAGTGTTAACGAATGAGATTCCGTTGAAAAGGTCTGGCAGACTTTTAGCCTGACTACAGTCAGGCCAAGAGGAATCTCCTCCTCTGTTATGACAGGAAAGATTTATGACAGAAGATTCATTTATCCCTACAGTACTGTGAATGAATGCCTATGTTTTAGGCCAGCCTAGTTTTCCACAGCCCTGATCCCAGGTTTTTTTGTTTCTTGTTTGAAATGTGTTCTCCTTGGTTGGCAGTGGCCCAAGCACCACCAACATATGTTAAGGTCAGGCAACCTTGCACGTACCCATGTGATGGCGGAGGAAAGGGGAAAAAATGCTTTCATTAGCTACGAACTAGGTCACTTCGAGAGCCTAGCAGAGATGGAGGGGAAGATATTGCTGGAAGAAGACAGGAAAATTCTCTCTGTGCAAAAACAGTATCATAATGACCTTTGTTGTTTGTATCATCATTTTTGTTCAGCAGAAGGAAAAAGTCATACAGGTTTGAAATGACATGAGTGTGAGTATACGATGACCGAATTTTTATATTTGGTTAATATATACATTTAACTATCCCAGACCCGAGTACAATAAAATGAATGCATTGAGAAATTTTGCACATTGCCCATGCATGATGAAAAAACTACTTGCAACCGTATTTGACCCTTCAGAATACGTTCCAAAGCATCTGATTTTAAATCTATTTCAAATCACATAATGTTAAAATTGTTAAACCTCTTTTAGACTGCTAACGACTCAAGAGTTTTTATTTTATTTTTAGATATTCCACTCCTAAGAAAAACAGATTTTTTTTTTGTGTTTCTGAAGCCTATAGGCTCAAATATCCTTGAAAAAAATCCTTGAATTATTGATTTAAATGTCTGCTTAAACTTTTGTTGTTGTTTTTGTCTGAGTAAATCTTTCTAAGCAAATTTATCAAGAAGCAAAAATGGCTGAAATCAAAAAGAGTGGTTGATAATACTCAAAGCTCGAAGCCTTTGTTCACACAGCACAAATCCAATTTGGTTTTAAAATCAGGTTTGTAGTACTACTGACTGCCCGCTCTCTCATTTTCCAAGAGATGAAATCGGACCTGTTTGTTCAGACAGTGTATGTAGTCAATATTTGCGCGTCTACATCTGTTGCTATAATAATGATGTAAGTGTCAGTAAGTGACTTTCTCATACAACAACTGAGAGCTGTCAGTGTGGAAATGTTGCTTCTGCTCATGTCTATCATTTCTGCTGTTCTGATCTTGAGGCACATGAATGAGGAATTGTTTACCCATTTATGCATATAGTGTGTCCAAAACCACTGACACGCTCACTTATTATTTACTACATAGTAAATGTCACCATGAGCTATGACTAAGCGAAAATGTGTGTATTCAGACATTTTGCGTTCTTTGTATGACATTGCATACACGTCACAACATGAATGATGAAAACAAACTACATCAATGACCCAGATTTTAAATGGATTTCAATAACAATACAACTGTTAAACCGAGATACTATGGTCTTCGTTCTGTTAAGTCACTTACACATTATTTTGATTGCATTCACTTGTATTCCTTGCAGCCACTGTTTGGAAATGGCAATGCTTACTTTTCTGTTACTTTTAGTGCAAAAACAGTCTGGTAGTTTAAAGTTATAAACCAAAGTGGTTTGTCATTCTTTTTTTGTGTAGGATACAGAAGAGTTGATCCAAAATCACCAAACCTGTTCTGATATACTTGATTTGCAAGTGCTTCGGCTTAAATTGGAGAGTAACCTTGACTCACAGATATAGTGGAAGCCGTCAGGAGTGGATGTTCAACGCTTAGCTTTATCTGCGGCTAAGGCACACACCTTAGAAGGTAGGCCATTCTGTCCACCGAATCCTGCTCTTTATCTCTCCTTCTGCTGATAAGACTTACGGTTACCTTGGCTCCCTCACAGGTATATATTCCTCAGATGGAGCTTTTATTGAACAAAGACATTCATTACAATAGAGGAACCTAAATCACATATTTTTCAGACTATCTTTGTCCTGCTGGTACCCTTTTGTTTTGCATCTTTTGTGCACAGTAGGGCTGTAACAAGCCTACTGGAGTGTGCCGTTGGATGGATGACCTTCTTGTGTTGTGCATAATTGCACAAAAGCAACATCAACAACAAAAACAAGTGTTGTTGCCGTTACCATGTTTTCAGGGCAAAGTTGTGTTTTAACAGCGTATAGAAGATGACATTTGTAGCCATTGCTCAGCTAAAACAACAAAATAGACTTTTCATAGAGCAATGTGAATGGAAGTGCACATATTGACAAAGAAAATTGATACTGTTCTAGCATCCTGCAGTAAGTCATTTCAGCTTCTCTGGAGGATTTAGGGTTAAGTGCCTTGCTCAAGGGCAGAATGTTACAACTGACAAACCGGATTAAAACTGGGTCCCGGGTTTTCAGACATAAAAAAGTCCCCCTTTCAGTTTATTATAGTTATCCATCCATCCATCCATCTTCTATTTGTCTGGCTGTCTGGTGCTCTTTACCATTCTACTGTTCTCTACACTTGTTGGTTTAACTTAAAAGTAAGTTACCTGGTTGCTTAATGTTGAGTTTATTAAAATTAAAAATGTGAGTTAATACAATGGATATTGGTTTGATAAATAAAAACTGAAAATATGATGTTATCTGAATCATATTAATTATCTAAGTTATTTTGACAAAATATAAAAAGTTGTATCATCAAATCATGAAAATATTTTTTACAGTGTATATTTATTGGTTAGTTATGAATTCATTTGATTTTCAATTCATTTGATTTTTACTTTCTTGAATTAAAATTCAATTTGTAATTATTCATAATGTGAAAATTCAGAAAATAAATTTGAATTCGAAAAGGATGGTCCATTCAATTCTGAACGGAACACAATTGTTCTGCTGTTCTTTTTGATAGAGTATATACTTTAGGAGCCAGAAGCACAGATGCAAAAGGTTGTCTAACACACAGTAGCAATAAAATGTATTGTGGTATCTAGTATAGTATATATATATAAATGGATGGATGGATGGATGGATGGGGGAAAAGTGGCAAGTCCACATTAAATGCTAATGGCCTCATTCACTGTTGAAAAAAAAAAAAAAACTTGCGCCAGCATCTCTTCCCCATGTTTGAGGAGAACTCTGGCACCTCGCCTGTCACAGGAAGACAAATAGACTCTCAGTACAGGAACAACATATCAGCCATCACACAGTGATCTGACAGTGCTAGGTCACTAAGTGAACAGAAAGAGCTGCGCTAAAGTGGGCAGCTGCCTCTTGCAGCATCCCAGCCAACTGTTTGGAACAGGTTTTTGCCCAGACCGGTGGACATTCAGCAAATCTGTTAACCACATGGGCTCATTACAGCAAGAAATACTGTCCCAGCCAGACAGGAGGTATCCTGCACATTAACAGCCCAGCAAAGGTTAAAGTGATGTGAATATATGCACATGCAAACACACACAGATCCAGTATTTTTAGGAGCACTTGCAGTCAGAACACGGCTGTAAGCTTGTGTAGGCGTGTACTTGTAAGTTTTATGACTCACTTGGGCAAATGACACTGTAATCTCCAGTCTCTAGTTTTGTACATTTTGTTCATCTAAATCCTGTAGTCTATTTATGACATCTATCTATTATTTCAATGTATGATTAACCAGTTAGTTGTTAGTTGCTAGCGTGTCAGGATTACAACCCCTGGCAAAAAATTATGGAATCCCCACACTGACACTTAGAGGATGTTCATATATATATATATATATATATATATATATATATATATATATATATATATATATATATATATATATATATATATATATATATATATATATATATATATATATATATATATATATATATATATATATATATTTATTTTTATTATAATGACATGTCTTTGGAAAATAAATTATATGGAATCACTCAATATAATGAAAAAATCATGCAATCATCTTTTAATTTCCACTTTAAAACAACTACTGGGACAAATCTAACAATACTAATAAGTCAGCTGTGTGCTTGCACTCCTTAAAGGACAACTCCGGTGAAAAATGAACCTAGGGGTAATTAACACATGGTTACCGAGCAGATCGTTCTCTGGGATGCGTTTTCATGAAAACTGAATGTAAAGAGTTTTATCTCTTAAAACAGATTTTATCTCTTAAAACAGATTTTATCTCTTAAAACAGACAAACAGTTTAATAAGAAGATACTTTATAAAGACAGTACATTACGCGTATACAGACAGGCGCCATCTTGCAAAACAGCCTCGACGAGTTGAGCCACAAACTCTGTGCTAAGTGAGCTGGTCGATGGGAATTAAGTTTGTGAATTTTTTTTGTGAGTTTTTAATTATTTTTATTTATTTATTTTCTCTGTTGCGTTCAGTGCTTTCTTCCGGAAACAACAGACCATTTACTTGTATGGGATTCCAAGTCACAGTTCATCACTCAGCACAGCGTTCGTAGCTCGACTCGTCGAGACTGTTTTACAAGATGGCTGCTGTCTGTATACGCGTAATGTACTGTCTTTATAAAGTATCTTCTTATTAAACTGTGTGTACACTTACAACGTTCTCAATGCTTCGGTTTGCATGTAGGGACCCTCATTATGCTACCGTGTTAGTGTGAGGCTATTTTGATCCTTGTTAGTGGTATTAGCGATTTAACTGTACGTATTCTGTGCCCCATAAACTAGCGTTATAAGCTAATCTGTTTTAAGAGATAAAACTCTTTACATTCGATTTTCATGAAAACGCTTCCCAGAGAACGATCTGCTCGGTAACCATGTGTTTATTAACCATAGGTTCATTTTTCACCAGAATTTTCCTTTAACAGGTTGTTTGGCAAATTTAAAGGAAATATGGCCTCAACGAGAGTTGGAAAGGACAAAAAAAGGAATAAAAATAAAATGGATGATTCCTTCATGAATGGATTTGAACACGGAATGTGGCCAAATAAGTTGGTTGTTCCCTGCAGTCACCTTTGTCTACAATTTGGTGCAAGTATAAACTAAATGTGAAAGTTATAAATGAAAACATATGGGAAGACGTCAAAGCATCAGGCAATCTCAAAGAAATATGCCTTTAAAATGGACACAATGGATTTAAAATGCACAACAAAACAAATGGACAGAAACAGGAGCCAATGTTTTGACAAGAATCTAGCTGAATGAAATTAGATTTTCATAATGAGTAGGCCTACTAACACTTAAACAGAAGTAAACAAGGTTACAGTGGGTAAAGAGAAGCAATCATGCAGTGTGAATGATTGGATATTATATATAATTTTAGTATCAACATGCTGTTAAAGTTCTGTTTTGTGTATTTATGACATAGTTTCACCTAGAGTGTTTTGGATGTATAAGGGTGCATCTGGTTCCCAAAACGTCAAAACAACAGCACTGGAATGTGAACATGCAAGGCTGTGGTTCAATCATATTTTTATCTCGAGTTATTTTCTTGTGCGCTTTACTTTTCCCAAAGTCAGTTGATGCATCAATGCATTTGCATTTGCTTGTAAAACATCAGAAGTGTCTGGAGATTTGTGCTGTCTCAAAGGAACACAACACCTAAGTACCCTCTGAGATACAACTAATTTCCCTCATTACATGCACATAAGCATGACTGGAAAAACATAACCTATTCTGGAGTGAGGATGAGCTGCTTTAATTGCGCACTTACAGAAATGGCTGCATTGTGACACTGCCCATCCAGTAAGGTCCAGAGGTCTTGTATGTGATGAAATATCCCATCATCACCTGAGCAAGTAACTTTCCACCTGAGCAAATTAGACAAACCGGGTGCTGTGCTAGTTGCTAGACAAGAATAGTATAATCACACCCGAGAAACAGCTTCTGTGCTGTATATAGACATTTTCTGTCTGACAGACATAACGAAATGTTGCATCACATCCCCCTACAAAATTTTTAATCCGTTGCAGTCACCGTCTGTTTATTTGTACTGTATTTTAGGGCGGGTACTGTTATGAAATGTCTTCAGCGGGAGTGTAAGTGGCAAGATATAGCTCCTTTTCAAGAGCTCCTTGGCATAAGCCAGCTGGATTCTTACATTTAACATACAAAACAGAAGTAAAGAAGTTACTCACCGATCAGGCACTGAGATATCTGCACTTAACCAGCCAAGATTCTGAAAGTTTGTGAGCATGACTATGTAATAATACCATTATGGTTTGCAAACAAATTGGGGCACCTTAAAATTGAAGCGGCAGCTTCATACATTATTAAAATAGCTCTGAGGGGAAGACATGGAGGACGGCTGCTTTTGCTTTCCTCTTTATGGCTTATTTTGTCTTCCATGGTGAAAAAAAGTACTTTTTTTTAACTGGTGAATGAAAATAATCTCATCAGGATATGACTGAGCTCAACATAGCTTCCATATGTGTAGCCATTCTACAGGCATACATGTTTAAAGAATGTAAAATTTGGTTTATTTTTCAGCTCCTGGAATCAGTGTCCACACAGAAACAGCGGAAAAAATTCCTTTGAGATATTATTTCCACCCTAGGTTTGAAATAAATAAATAAAAATAAAAAAATGGTCCAACTATGTATCTTGATGAAAGGCCCAGTCCAAGCAGGCACGGAACCTGTTATGGAGAGTGCTAAATAATTAGCCTATCATAATGAGGGCTTTAAGTACCAGGGGCCAGGAATGATAAATGAGGCCTTTTCATATTCCAGATCATTTAAATCCTAAGAGTGGATAGCTTTTATTGTGCCCTATAGTGAATAACTATGAGAGTGTGTTTTCTTTTTCTATCTGTCGTTTTTCAATTATTCTTTTTCGGTGGACCTGACTTGTCTCTCCTGTTCCTGAAGCCTGAATTTATATTAAAATTTAATTTTAAATAGGCCAGTAAAATCAATCGCAGTAGGATATGTTTTAGAGTAAATTCCTGTATAAGAATACCCCTGACCTTTCGCATATAACATGGGTGCAATGAAATTGGGGTTTCCACTTCTTTAATTTCCTTTCCTTTTTATAATTTTTTTTTTTAGATTTTTGTCTTGCCTCTAAAATGTTGCATTAAGAAGTCCTCTAAATCTCATGAATTTATAAGACAAAATTGACCCAGCAGAGTCATGTATAACAATTCCTCATTATTTTTTAGATGGAAATGTTCCATCCATATCTCGTCCAATCTGCATTTGTCTGCTGTTCTCGTCTCCTTGTTGGGTGCTAATATGCTTGATGGGTGCTAATGAATTTTCATGAAGATATCATTTCAGTGTTTAAGTGTTGAAGGAATAGTTCACCAAAAAAATTAAAATGTATTCACCCTCATGTCATTTCAACTTACTTTCCAAAGAAAATGAAATACGAAATGTGGACCAGTTGCTCTTTAAGTTGGGGAGTGGAGGAGTGGAGGACACGAAAGCACCAATAAAGTAGTCCATATGTGCTATAATCCATATCTTCTGAAGCCTGGAGTGTTGAATGAAATAAAATAAAAACAAAAATACCTAATTTTATTTAATTTAATATTTAAGTTGATAGTCACTGTTTACCATATTCACAACAGACTAAATTATTCAGACTGGTTTTAGGAATCAGATCAACTTATTCATTGAATAGAAATGGTTCCCATGAACGTTTCAATGTCAAATAATGAGTCATATAACCTACTCTTATAATAATTTTTCAACATTCTTAAAACTCTGATGGGCAAAGTTTTATCCAGTTTTAGTGCATGTTAAATGTACCAGTATTTTTATTTTATTTTTTGTGCATTTTATTAAGCTAAAGTAGTATGGATTTGAAACATCAGGGTGAGAAAATAACGACAGGTTTTCATTGTTTTGTGGTCAAGTATTTCCTGTTGCATCTTTTTCTTAAGTCTTCACTAATTAGGTGAAAGACTGTTTATGAACACACTACATCAACTCATTCATTTTAAATCCATCATGTCTATAAATTCTGCTGCTACAACTGCTCTAATTACAAGTATGATGGTTGTTATTTTCTCATGATAAACCTCTCTCATTGTAATATTGAGTATGAACTTAATGATGCATGTAGCAGATGGTCGGTTTTCACTCAGACTGTGCAAATTTACGCACACGATCAGTGAAAATGACTTTACAAAACCAGAAAAAAGCTCACCATATGGCTGTCTGACCACACCTGGTTAGAAATGTAGAAAGCTAAAAAAGACGAGGAATTTTGTTCTTAGGAGTCCTGTAAGGGCCTGTGTGTGTGTGTGTGTGTGTGTGTGTGTGTGTGTGTGTGTGTGTGTGTGTGTGTGTGTGTGTGTGTGTGTGTGTGTGTGTGTGTGTGTGTGTGTGTGTGTGTGTGTGTGTGTGTGTGTGTGTGGACTGGTAATCTTACGGTATGGGGACAAAATGTCCCCACAAAGATGGCAATATCCAAATTTTTGTCCTTGTGGGGACATTTTTTTGGTCCCCATGAGGAAAACATCTTATAAATCACACTAAGTGATGTTTTTGAAAAAGTAAAAATGCAGCATGTCTCCTGTGATGGGTAGGTTTAGGGGCAGGGGCAGTGTAGGGGGATAGAAAATACGGTTTGTAGGTTTGTACAGTATAAAATGCATTACGCCTATGGAATGTCCCCACAAAACATGGAAACACAACATGTGTGTGTGTGTGTGTGTGTGTGTGTGTGTGTGTGTGTGTGTGTGTGTGTGTGTGTGTGTGTGTGTGTGTGTGTGTGTGTGTGTGTGTGTGTGTGTGTGTGTGTGTGTGTGTGTGTGTGTGTGTGTGTGGACTGGTAATCCCTACGGTATGGGGACAAAATGTCCCCACAAAGATGGCAATATCCAAATTTTTGTCCTTGTGGGGACATTTTTGGTCCCCATGAGGAAAACATCTTATAAATCACACTAAGTGATGTTTTTTGAAAAAGTAAAAATGCAGCATGTCTTCTGTGATGGGTAGGTTTAGGGGCAGGGGCAGTGTAAGGGGGTAGAAAATACGGTTTGTATGGTATAAAATGCATGCCTATGGAATGTCCCCATAAAACATGGAAACACAACGTGTGTGTGTGTGTGTGTGTGTGTGTGTGTGTGTGTGTGTGTGTGTGTGTGTGTGTGTGTGTGTGTGTGTGTGTGTGTGTGTGTGTGTGTGTGTGTGTGTGTGTGTGTGTGTGTGTGTGTGTGTGTGTGTGTGTGTGTGTGTGTGTGAATCATTTTTGATGATTCAAAGGCTCAGCTCAGTGATCATTGCTTGAGTCCTTGCGGAAATGTTGTTAAAAATCACCAGCATGGTCCAAATGGCAAAAGGCAAGGAACAGTGCTTTCGATGACGCTGTTTTCAGTTAGTTTGTGTCTCGGCAGCGGTACATGGCCTTTCTAATGAGCGTCTGGCTTGGAGATGAGTGGAGCCCTCAAACCTGATTAGTTTCACTCAGCTGCTCAAATAATGCAATTGCTCGTGCGAGATTACCCCCTCGCTGCCTTGGATATCCAATCTCCATGTCATGTCACATGCCCATTGAAAGGTTTATAATGCACCCTACCATTTGGCAATGACAATAATTCATCATACCTTGTCCTAATGCTGTATTCATGAGACCAATGACATATGGAAATCCAGCGCATGTGCACACGGTTAACACCCGATTTAGAGGTTATTCGCCACCTTGTGCGACACTCCTATCTCTTGGGCTTGCAGTTTCTCTGGTGATCTCCGACAAGGACATCTTTTGTGCTGTACCACATCAGATGTGCATCCCTGAGGTTTCTTGCCGACAAAGGTCTCCTGAATACCGCCTTTGTGCTGTGACATGTAGAGCGTTGCTGGCATATGTGCTCTGAACGCTGCAGTGTGTTGGAGCCCCAGGAGCAGGAACTTGAATTACAGCGGCTACTGTACTGGATATTTTGGTTCCTGTGGTTGATAACATCTGGACCTAAAAATATGGGACTTAATGGTGCCTTTTGCAGGATTTGTTAAATGGAAAGAATTGTTGGGTCAATTAGCACACATATGGATATTTACTCAATATTTATGGTTTTGAAAACCATTTTCAAGTAAAAGTGTCAATTTAAAGACTTAACATGGTGTAGACCTTCAATATTAAGTAATACGTTTCCCTTACACCTTGAATATGCAAGTGTATGCATCTTCATTATTGCACAAACTTATTAAAATATATTTTCAAGTGAGTTTGTGTTGAGTCATCACACATGACATTTTGCTGCCTGACCTAACATGGTCTTGTCATAAAAGATCATATTATCTGAGACTTTTTAGAGACGTACTGACCCAATTGGACACATTCATGGGGGTCTGCAGGGGTCCTCTCTATGATGTAATTTCCTGTTTTATTTTTTGGTTGTGTGATGGTGGTTGGATCATACATACTAAGTTTATATAAGCAGTTAAAAGTTTTTGGGTCCCACTTTACATTAGGTGGCCTTAACTACTATGTACTTACATTAAAAAAAATAAGATGTACTTATTGTGTTCATATTGTTCACATTTTGCTGATATTGAGGTGGGATACAGGTAAGGTTAGGAACCGGTTTGGTGGTAGGGTTAGGTGTAAGGGATGTGTCAACAGTGTAATTATAATCAAATTATTAATTTAAAGTTTTTGTTTTTTTATTATTATTATTATTTTACTTAGATAATAATCAGTTTTATGATCAATAATGAATTTTGGGTACAATTTAATTTCATTAACTAGTTGCTTATTAGCATGTATATTACTAGGATATTGGCTGTTTATTAGTATAGTATAAAGCACATATTAATGCCTTATTCTGCATGACCTTATTCTACATCCCTTATACCCAATACCTAAACTTAAACGCTACAAAACTACCTTACTAACTATTAATAAGCAGTAAATTAGGAGTTTATTGAAGCAAAAGTCATAATGAATGTGTTCCCCAATGCTACCTGAATTACAGAAATTCATACACCTGCGTTTTTGCAATGATGCATGATTAAATTGCTTTATTATTATTATTATTGTTTATTTTTTTATTTTTTATGTATTTTTTTTCATTGCATTATTTGCATGTATTGACCCAGTTACCGGTTTATAATGATAACTAATCAGGTAATCTCCAGCCCATTTCATAGAAGCCTTTGACAGTTCCTGGAGCTGAGAGTGGGTGCGAAGACATCAGCCTTGTAAAAGGAAGAATATGGAATGCACTCAATCTTATAAACCACCTACTCCAAAGCAGCAAGGAAGAACAACAGCGGCGATCCAATTAGCTAGAAATCAGGGCAGCAGCTCAATAAGGGGCTTTGTGTAGGATTGCAGGCCTGTAACACAGAGTCACCCTAATGGGTCATTGAGAATGACTGATCACTTGATGCCTCATCTTTGGCAGGTGGAGCCTTACAGAGGCCTTTTTATGGATTAGAGAGAGACCATTCCTCCGTCCTCTCATCCCCTCCCGGAATGAATATTAAACTGGTCTGAGCTTTCCGACTTGTTTGTAGCTCCTTGGCCTCTATTGCTTCTCCGGACAGAGAGTTTATTTATATCGCCAGGTATCAACATCTGTGTTCTTTTAGAGGTGATTCAGGGGAACGGGGCCCAGAGTTGCAGGAGGGAGCCAAAGTTGGCAGCCCAGATGGCTAACTAATACTGGTTTCCTTTTTATACCATCTGGCAATATGTATGCTAGTCAGGGAAAATTCACACTGGATCCATTGTGGGGGAGATAAAAGTATTTTTATTTTTTTATGCAAAAACTAAAATCAGTGTTCTCATTGAGTTTAACACATCAATCTGAATACTTTGTATAAAATGATAACACATAAAAAAAAAAAATGTGTTAAATCAGGATCACAGTTTTTCAGTACTTTCAAAACAGCCCTTTTGAAAAAATAAAAGAAGTAAACTTCAGATTACTTTAAAAAAAGAACGCTTATTGCAAACTGAATGTAAGAATTGCATGTTATACATGATAACCTAAATAAATGAATAAAATTAATAATATATTATAAAAATGCTTTCAATTAGAATCAATTACTTGATATGTGATGTAGTATGTTAGTCAAAAAAACATGACAAAATGTAGTTAAAATCATTTAAAACATATAGGGAACCGTAAAACGTAACTTAATTTGATATTATTACAAAGTACACTTATTACAGTCATAAAAGTACTAATACACTTAAATGACCTTTCATTTCATTAATTTTATATTATCTACAAGTACAGTTTTATATATATATATATATATATATATATATATATATATATATATATATATATATATATATATATATATATATATATATATATATATAATATATTATTTGAATGTTTAAAGGATATTCAATTAGGTGCAATTAGACTTGTTTACACAGTGGAGATAAAGGTGCAGTATGTAATATTTACTGCTAGCAGTTAAAATGGGTACTGTAGTCCAAATTAAAAATATAGGAGAGTTGTTTCTCTTCCTTATACTCAACTCTCATGCAGGTTGCTGGATTAAGGACACACAACAGGAAATGAGAGCAATTAACAATGGAAGGCTCAAGCCTTATACTGAAAGTTGATGAGATGATTTGTCCGTGTTTTAACATGGATCTAGATAGATGGCAAGGCTTTTTATGTCGGGAAGAATCTGCAGCATTTGATCTAGTGTGGCTTCCATGGCTGCAATACGCTGTGTTTTCCGTCAACTGGCAACCCAGGCTGTTGAAATACTACTGGGAAAATTGACAGTGGGCGGGGTCACAACGACCATAACAAAAACAGACATTTAGACACGGAATGCACATTTTAAAGTAGAATAACTGGCTGAAGAATTGTTTTCCAGTTAAACAAGCGCTTAACATGTTTACTAAATATCTGCTAATGTGTTATGGAATTTGTATGCTTTAATACAGTCAAATAAAACTACATACAGTACCTTTAAAGCAGATAACTAATGTCATATGTATGCTAATCTAGTTTAAAACTCTGAACTTGAAATTGTGGTGTTGACACTTACATGGCAAAGTGCTTGTGATATAAGCCAATAAAAATGTCTGACTAAATGTTAAATGTAAATGCACATAACTTCTTAACATATGAGATCACATTGACATCTGCTTTGTCAGTAATACACATGGCACCGGAAGTGTATGATTGAAATGAATGCATTTAATAGGAAGTAGTTGAGGAATAGGACTGAGAATAGGTGATGTGGATAGAGAGAGAGGTGAAGAGAAGAGTGGAGGGGGTACAAAAATTAAGGGAGAGATATGAGATGTCAGAAGAAGAGAGGGAGAGAGTGAAAGTATAAGGCAATGAAAGAGTTAGAGAGATGATATAATAGGAGGTGAGAACTCTAACTGGCAGTGTTATGAATCACGCTCTGTATATGAGAGAGGCTGGACAGATAGTTTAGCCTAATGTGGGCTAATCTACAGTGGCTTCAGTCTTTAAAAAAAAGGAAAAGAGGCAATGTCACTGGTCAGTGTGCCACAGTCAATGTCATTGCTCTGCTGTGTTGTTTTGTCTTAGGGCTGTGCTATATGTGTGCCAAGTGTGGGTTCAACATTCACATTGTCTGTTCACTCTAAAATATATTTGCCTGGTTTCAGAGACAGGGCTTAGATTAAGCCAAGATTAGGCCTTAGTTCAATTAGGACATTTAAGTAGCTTTAATAAACATGCCTTAGGAAAACATTACTGATGTGCATCTTGAGACAAAACAATGGCACTGATATATTTTAAGATAAAGATTAGTAATCTGCATTTTAGTCTAAGACTTGTCTTAAGCCTTGTTTGTGAAACCGGGGGATTGTGGGCATGCAGAAATGAGAGGCTTGATTAATATGTGCATGTTTCTTTTAAAGTTGCATATTTTCCATATAGACAAACAGTAATGTCAATAAAAATATATCTTCATTTAAGATTTTTAATATCATAATTGTTCAGTATGTTTGTGACTGAGTAGGATTTATTATCATTATTGAACACACATGCTAGTATTATTGTTGTTTAGTTTGGATGTTTAAAATGGATGTTCTGTACAGTTTACATGTCTAAAATCTATCTATTGGATAGCTTTCCCTTTCTCTCTTTTCTTATCTTTCTTCTCATTATAGAAACTGGTGTTAGCAAGCCGTACTGCTCTCTCTTTGTTAAATATTATGAGCTAGAGGTCCCTGAAGGAACAGCAGATGAGAATAGCGGTGATATTATTTCATAGGGCTCTGGTATCCTCTTCTGGGCCCCTGACCTTGAGAGGATGGAGGGGTAGCAGAGTACTCTTCATTTTCATTGCCTGGTCATTCTACACCTTGAGGGAATCAATAGACAGCAACTGGCATGGTGTACTCAAACATCAGCTGTCTTCGCTTATACTGCAGACTATATGTGTGGGGGTACATACTAAGAGAGTGACAGTTTGACAGTTGTTTGTATTCAACTGTCTGGACTCAAAATCGTCTTTTTCTTCTGTCTCGCTTATGATAATCCGAAACTGCAAATTTGTCATACAAGCAGCCTGACGAAGTAACAGTAGCATGCCTTACTGTTGCAGTCAATGTGAAACACTGTGGTTGGTCTAGCAACCAAATGTTCTTGATTCGTATTGAAATTGTTGGGGGAATTCGAAAGTAATGAGAACCAGAACCATTTAGTAGAGGCTAATCTTTTAACTTAATTCCTTAATGGTTATTTAATCACTAAGGTAGATCATAGGTAGAATAACAATCGGACCACACTACAACAGTTACTGTAACAAGTATGCTTATATATAAAACAAAACAAATTCAAGGTTACTGCAGGCATTTATTATGGATTCGAAAATGGGCAGGTTTCAAATCAGAATTGTGAAGCATAGACAATTCCCAAACAAATTAAAATATAATTAATAATAATTACATGTTTGGTTACATTTTAGATTAGAGTCAAATTTACTCTATTAGCTATTAAAGGGTTACTTCAGTGATTTAGCATTAAGCTTTGTATTTAAACTACATTTCTACTACATTTATGTAGTAGAAATGTGAAATATTTTTTTTAATTTTGTGCCTTCTAGACTGAGAAAAGACAGAACATTTATTTTTGACTCATGTGGATGAAAGACAACAACTCCCAGAATGCATTTACTTGGCTGCCCAACAAGGCCACTCCCAAAGCCAAGGCTACTTGTCACTTGCCCACCATGACACCGCCTCCACCGTCATTTAGTTCAGTTAGAGAATAGACACTACAGTTAAAAAGTGAATGCGTCTGTTCAATAAAGTGTGAGTGAGCCGAACGAAAGTCAGATTACATTCATCACGGGAGAGCTGAGGTAAGCGGGCGCGCCATACATTCACAGTGCGTGTTCAGTCTGGCGCGTTTTCAGATCGTGCCTATGGAAGCTTAACTTTCATAGGAATTCATTTGAAAAGTTGAAACACTCATTTTTCTCCGCACTACTCCATTAGGAATGCCCGATCCGAGCAGCCGTGCGCATACACATTCCGTGAGTGAGATGAGATCCCTCTACTGGCTGTAGTCTTTAGGCTCTGGCCAAAAAATCCTCCGATGACGCAAAATGACAATAATTGCATCATCGGAGGATTTTTTCCAGAAATAAAATGCATTATTCTCTTGTCTCAAGGGGATATGAGGGGGGAAAGTACCATAGTTCACATATACTACCGGATTTCTACTGATACAAAGCCATGCGCTAAATCACTGAAGAAACCCTTTAACTGTGACTTTTGCCTCAAACTCCTAATTTCTGCTTATTAATAGTTAGTACAGTAGTTGTTAAGTTTCAGTAGGGGGTACAATATGGTTATGCAGAATAAGGCATTCATATGTGCTTTATAGGTACTAATAAACATCCAAGGTATAACCATCTAATTAGTGAGAAAGTGTTACCAGATGTTTTTACAGTCGTTATGTAGGTCTATATATTGTTACGTAATGGAAACAATGGAATTTTTTTTTCAATTAAAATTAACTTAATTAATTAATTAATTAATTAAATTAACTTTCATATTGTTTGTGTCTTGTTGCTGTACTATTGAGTATAAGTTTACAGATTGGCCTCAATCCCTTCTTTTGTAAATCCCTCACTGTAACCGGAAATAATTTCAGTAATGCACATTATGCCACAAATGCTGTCGATTAAGATTACCTTGTAATGAACCTTGAACATTCCTAGTAAATCCTAATACATTCACCAGCTTGTGATGTGTGTAATTTTATTTTATTTACTTCCCAGCACCGAATTTAGCACTTGGCAAGTGTTAATTGTGGACTCTTCCTAGAGAGACATACTGACTTAAGATATGCACAGTATGCATGGGATGTATAGGTACAGTTGCTGACAGTAAATTTAGAACACTATGTTTTCTTGGCAAAAATTGCAGGAATGGCCCATGTGTTTAAGCAGCGGGTTATTGGGTTCTGCCCCTGCAGTTGTGAAGGACCGTAAATAACAGGCAGCAGACGGCCATCGGGCAATGGGAAACTGGAGACAATGGGTTGGGGAAGAGGCTGAGAGTTTCAATAAGAAAGACAATTTTGCTGTCGCTAAGACAAAAAGAGGCAAGCGGCCATTTGTTGTTAGAGAACAGAGGGGGGATTGTGGAAGAATTGTAGCATGACATTGGGAGAACAAAAAAGGCAAATACTGCAGAAAGGAGATAAGCTGCAACTGTGGAAAAGGTGTGAAAGAAAATATTTTTAAAAATTAGATGCTTTTTTTTCTCTAAGGGAAAGGAGCTTAGGGAAATATGTTCCCTATTTCCCTTGCTATTTCTGTGAAACATCAACTGAGCGCTTTGTAAATGAGCGGCCAATGATGAGCATCAGATCACAATGAAATGAGCAAACTCAGCAGAAAAACATTGCAGTCCACAGCCTATATAAGCCTTTGTTCTAAAAAAAAAAAAAATTCTGATAACCTGAAAGCTTGAACCTTATCCTGCTTTGTCTTCCCAACATTTATCATCCTCCTTTCGCTTTCTTTTTTTGGCGGTAACCCATTCTGTGTTTTCTGGAGTAAAGAAGACAAACCAGAATGTTCTTCTCAAATCCTTAAACTTTTTAAGCTCAGTTGTCTCATTCCAGCCTGGTCTCATTGTTAATACGTAGGTATTAATACGTTACTTTCAAAGACACAAAACGTTCGTCTTAGTACGTTTGGAGAAGAGCTAAAATGTACAATATAGACGTATTTGCAACATTTAAACGTAGTATTATTACATTTTTACAGCTAAAAAACGTAAAATAATTACGAATGCATCATCAAATCTTTTTTTTTAAAAGAATACAAAACTTTATACTGGTAAAAATATATATATATTTTTTGTTATATCATAAAGATATCAATATAATTTCCCTTTGACCATTTTATTGATTAATGTAAGATCCCTTAACACTACCCCAAACCTAAACATACCAATTTAATACAGAACATAAAGAGAATAAAAGGTAAAACTTTGGAAAATGACGATTTTGGTAACAATATAGCATTAAAAAAATATTTTGAACGGCTAATCCTACACCTTCACCTACCCCTAAACCTACCCATTAGCATTTATTAAAACAACGAACTGTTATAAATAAAAGCATAACAGACAGACCAGTGTAATAACGATCATTGATTTATTGCAAAAATGTCAAAAGCGGTACCAAAAGTAGTTCAAATGAAGATATGTTGCAGCCTCTCTGGTGGTATATAATAGTTTTGTATGAGGTACAGAGCAGAATGCAAGTTATTAATAAATGAAAATATTAATCCGGCTTCTCTCCGTGAAGTTGCTCGTTTCCCATTTCAAATACAAATCAACTGAAACACGGCATGTCAAAATCTGTGACGAAGCAGGCGAGAGCCAATGAGCGTTCGATGCCACTGCCGTAAATCATGTCGTAACGCTTCATGAGGGCGCGTTTTTTGAATTCGAATTCACAACGAGCGCGAGATTTGATGTTTATGGTCGCGCTACTGAGAGGAGATGAAGACTAATGGAAGGCTAATGGAGATGAAGATCACTGGATAAAGAGCTCAATTTGGATTTGTTTCTCGCAAACATATGGATTCTAACGATTTGGATTACAGTGAACGAATAAAGTGTTGTGTTTTGTGAATTGATGTTGTGTTTTGGTGTATCTTGTGATCGCCAGTTGCTGAATAGGAGAAAACGCCTTTTTATGTCTCACGGCAAACAACAAGCTAAATACTACAAAATGGTTGGCAAGAATGTTATTCATCTTAAGGTTTTAAAACGCAGTCTTCTTTTAACATTATCTAGTCATCCGAAATGAGTTTGTAGCAGAAGTCACGAACAGAGCAAAATGTTATTTTATATTAGGTAGATTAACTTAGTAAAATGGATTTAATAAATACGACTGAAAACACGAAATAAACAATATTAATGTCACGATTATGATATTAATGCATGGGAGCCGGTGGCTGGTAACACATTCACGAAAATAATTTACATTTTAGTGCTGTCAATACGTCAATATTGTACATTTTAGTGCTGTCAATACGTCAATATTGTACATTTTAGTGCTGTCAATAAGTCAGTATTGTACGTTTTATTGTGTGTGAAAACGTAAGTAAATGTACGTGTAGTAGAATCACACTTTACGTAAAAATACTCACGTATTTTAGTGAGATCATGTTGCTCATTCAGGGAAGAGGGATAGTGCAAGGGTGGCTTGTCCTTCCTGTGGGGAGAAATTGAATTAGTATGTTTCGTCCTGCCCTACACAAAGACCTCTGATTCAGCTCACAAGGGGTCTCTGGATAATTCAAAAGATCCAACCAGGTGTGTTAGACAGTAGCTGAGATGTGTTCTTGGGGATCCAGTATGTTTTGAAATTAGTCTGTGAATCTTTTCTTTTTTAACTGACTCAGTTACATATTTCTCGTATAAGCTGCACCCGAATGATTCATGGGAATGCTCAAGCAAGCAGTAATTGAAATAGACCTTTGACTACAAATGAATAAACATTGATTATAAACGAGAATGTAAAGTGCAAAAAAGATTTTTTTTTGGGATTGCTGGATCAGAACAGATGAACAGAAACATTTTGTTTGATGTATTTACAAGGATCTAAGCTTGAAACATCCTTGAAAGATCTTCAAAGGATCAAAAGATATTGGTTATTCATTTGTTTTGCATGATAGATGTGCTGCATTAAAGTGATATTTCACCCAAAAATCTAAATTCTGTCATCATTTACTCACTCTCATGTCGTTCCAAACCTGTTTTACTTTTTTAACTCTACAGAACACAAAAGATGATGTTTTGAAAGGGAACGAGATCCAAAAACATCTGCCCCTTTCATTTTTATGCAGAAAGTCATACAACTTTGGAACAAAGTGATATTTTGAAGAGAAAAAAAATAGTTTCAGTACTTTCTGTTTTTTTCGTACGATGAAGTAAGTTGGGTGCGCTGTTGTTTGAACCCCAACATTACATTACAGACTAAGTTCCACAAAGAAGATTATGTATTTTTCTATATGCATGGTCTTATAGTCTTTCAAAATAACTATTTTTTACATTTAGACAATATTTCCACCCATACTCATAACAACATTAAAAATGACATTTTTCAAGTCCTCTTGTTTAAGCACTTACAATGCACAGTTATAAACCGTAATCAGTTCATAGCTAATGCTGTAGCACAGACACATGCATGTTAGCGGCATGAACCTTAGTCAAAATGGCAGAAACCTTCCTGCGCTTTGTTCTCTGTCCTTCAGAAAGCTTTACGAGACCCTGCACTGGATGTGGCTTTTATCTGGCAGGAATTGCAGTGGCACTCTGCAGAATCATAGGAGCATGAATGTACATATGAAGTTGTGTGTGCAAGCTTATGAGGAACAGCAGGTAAGCAGCTGTAGAGCCGCTGCATTGCAACACTGGGCTCAAGCTCATGTTTAATTCAGGAACCCCTATAAGGGTACACAGGAGGGCCTAAGTGCACAAATGTATATCATCACTTGCTTTTTGTTGCTTGCTCTCTGTTTGTTTTTGGGTCACTGACTAGAACAAGTCCAAACATGATAGCGGGGGCTGGAGTGTCATGCTATGATTGCAGGTGGCCAACTAAAAATGCAGTTATTTTCCCTATGGGACAGGCGATAATGTTTTTTGTATAATGCAGAAATGTAGGTATGAGTCACGGTATACGCCTTGGGTTGAGCGCCTTACGGCTCCGGTGAATTCCAATCGGCCCTTTTGACGGTGAATGAAGATCGGAAATAAGGATGATGTGTAGAAGAAAAGGCGAGTAGGAGAGAGAGCTGATGGCTTATCAGCTCACCTGTGTCTTATCAGCACCCCTTTTACAGCTTCCTGCATTTCATGCAGAACTCGTTGTGAGGCGAATCACATCTTTCCACTTTCCGGACGTGATTGGCATTCATGTTGCCTGTCTTCCTCTGCCTGGATTGGATCTGGGAATGTGTAATCCTGAAACGTGAATGCCTCTAGGTAGAACAGATTAACCTATAACTGAGAGCGAAAACTATCAGGCTATGCTTCATTCCTAATTTCTTGAAGAATTAGCATGCAAATATCTTATCCTTTGAAACAGAATGGGCCTAGAGTATGTGTGTCACCACAGGACTGGGCCATATCGTGATTACAGATACAGGTTTTCTCAACTGATTTGACATATTATGTCAAACTAAGGTCAGTGGCATCCAAAATGAAGATTCAGAATTAAGCAAAATTGTCTGCATAATAATGTTTTTTTTTTTTAACATTCAGGACATTTCATTTTTAGACAAACACAAAGAGACTCCACAAATTTCACAATAAAGATGCATGCAATGTATTAACATTAATATATTATTATTTTTTTATTATTATTTTTTGTTTGTCAGTTTTGGTTCTTTAACTTTAAACAATATTGCCTTGCATATTCATTCATTTTAGCCAGTTTGCCTATTTTAATAATGGCATCTAATTTATTTCGAAAAATAGTATTGGCAAGTGCCAAATATTTGAATTAACCTTTATATTCATATTAAGTCATATTTAAAAAAATAATTATATATATATATATATATATATATATATATATATATATATATATATATATATATATATATATATAAATATATATATATATATATATATATCAAAATGTCTCACTCACATTTGTCTCTCTGTGAGTCTCTTCAACTGTTTGTGTACTGTTACTTTGTCAAAGATTGCATTCGAACACTTTCCATCTCCAAGAGGAGAAGAGCTCCTCAAATGGATTCAAAAATGGAGAGTATGGTGGAAAGTGATTATACAATAAACCACTCACGCACCAGGACTAAGTGGTGAAATTGGACATTGTCCTAAACCACAAGAAACCCTTTGCTTCGGATTGTTCCTGTGGAAAGAGGAAGAGATTAGTCTTGCTATATTGTAAGGTTCCCTGACAGCACAGATGGTGATGCTGGATCCTTGTTGATCATGTTTAGTCACTCTTATATAGAAACCATAAGTCATTAAAGAATCAATTATAGTGACTCTCATCTCTTTGAGACTCACTGCTTCTTCCTACTGCTAATTTCTTCTTGTAAACAATCTCCTCTTGCTCTTTCATCAATGTCTTGAATGCATTCTCATCCTCGTCCTACATTTTTTAATCTCTCTCTCTCTCTCTCTCTCTCTCTCTCTCTCTCTCTCTCTCTCTCTCTCTCTCTCTCTCTCTCCCACTCCACCTCTTCTCAGTCCTACACCTCTTCATCTCCTCACTCTTCCTCCAGGGTCCTCATTATTTCTTTGCTCTGAGTTTTCTCAAATTTTATACATGGCAGAGTCATGACAGTTGTGTGAACTTTTTTTTGGTTAAATTCCACTTTCTTTTCTGTGAGTACTAACACTGCAGATGTGAGTTTAATGACATTTGACAACATGCAACGTGCATTTGGCTTTATTTTTTCTTGTCTGTGTTAAAGGGATAGTCCCAGAAATGAAAATTGGTTCATCATTTATGCACCCACATGTCGAACCAATCTAAGCTACCATTCAAAAGTTTGGGGTCAGTAAGATTGTTTTTAATAAATTAATATGATTACTGTAATATTAAATAATATTTAAGTATTTTATGCTCACAAACACTGAATTTATTTGATTAAAAATACAGTAAAAACATTAATTAATATTGTAAAATGCTATTGCCATTATTAATATAACTGTTTTCTATTTTATTATATTAACGTCATATATTCCTGTGATGGCAGCCATTACAGCAATACATTTTCAGCAGCCATTACTCCAGACTACAGTGTCACATGGAATTGATTACAATTCTGGAATCGGATACTTAAGGGCAGGAATTGGTCACTGGATTTCTGTTGAGACATTCAGATGGTAGAAAAATTCCCACTTCACGATTCCTCTACGCACATTTTAATGTGGTTTTAAACCAATCAAGTCCAAGAAATTTTCAGATTAATTAAAAATCCAATAATCCATTAATTGGTAAGAAAGAATGTACACCTGCCTTCCACGTGTGTTCTTGTAGGGAAACCGATGACACAAGTTTGTTTGCCCTATCTTTGAAACAGTTGGTAAAACACAGTGCTTGTCGCTGTCACTTTTTATTCATCCATCCAATCACTGTGGAGGAGGGGCGGGACAAATACCTCACCGACCAACCAGCCTACTTGTACAATGACTGAACAACAATGGAGAAGTTAATATTACTGGTTACTGCATTTTTATATTCAGTAATATTCTTCAAAATGAGTTAGGCACATTACTGCCTGGCATATTCCATATAATCATAGCAACCAAAGTGTTTCACTCTCAAAAGCGGCTGGGTTTTTTTTTTTTTTTTTTTTTTTGCTGGCTATATGTGCTTTAGCCGACGTTAATTGAATATTTATTGTTAGGCATATGGCCAGTTAGTCTCTTTAGCATGTATGCAATATACTGGAGCCAAACATGAGATGGGAGTCCAGAAGATTTCACAGCGTTCCTGGACACGTAATTTACGTATAGTTTTATAAAACGGTTAGTTCTGGCAAAACAACTCTGAGTGTTTGGTGTGGTAATGGGTACAACATTGTTAATATATTTGGCCTTGGCGGGATAGATCTGCTATGCTGCTACTGCCTTTATTGCTGCTGCTGCAGAGCAAGAACGGGACTTGCTGCTCCCAATATACCCAACATGTTGCTGCTGTACAATAGAGCGTACATGTATTACTAGTAGCAGATCTATACAGGTGGAGCTGGGTTAGGTGGAGGTGCACGGCACTGTTAAGGCAATTGCTACCCAAGAATTTTAAGGTTGAGCACTCAAGCTCATTGGCTACTGATACAGCGGGAACCAATCAGCTGTACCGTCAGCTGTGCAGATGACGATGTGATTACGAGCTGGTATTCAAAGGACCTCTTATCCTGCACCATCTAGACAGAACTTTGTATTTCCAGTCCTTGATTTTGATTGGTCAATATGTGCTTTATTCACGATAAAACACGGCTATCACCCAACGGTTCTCTGTATCACTGCACAACACCCTTAGCAACCACACTTAGCAACGTAAACATATGTTTGTTCTCACTGATATTGATCATTGACGCTTGTATTATTGTGAGTGAGAGATTGAGTGACCGAGTGTATTACCTGCATTCGGATTTAGCATATTCCTTAAGGCCAGTCCTATGTTCATAGTAGAACATTGTTGAATGTCTGCTGTGATATCTTGTCCTTTTAACAGTAAAGGGGTTTTCCCGTGTCCTGACAGTGAAAGCGGTCATTTGTCTGTTGTGTCTATTCCCCGTGTACACACAACAAGTTTTAGTCCTTTCAATATAAAAGTCTTTGCTATTGAGTGACTTTAAGTCTTTGCTTCCATTTAATGCTGTAGTAATATAACTTCTATATAATGAACATTTATATAGATCAGTGGTTGCTGTTCACGGTCAGGGACTATTTTTTTCCGGCGGAAGGAAGGCTTTTAGTGATTTTACTTCATGAAAGTTGTATTGATACATATATTGTGGCTTTAATATTGTATTGTATGTTAACCGTTTTATAAAATCTAAAAGACTCCGCTCCATATTGTGCCTAACAACGCCCCTTAGTTGTTATAAATCACTGTTAACCACAGCTTCTTCAGGCTTATTGCATTTGTATCTTATAGTCAGGGATTACGCCAATTGTGAATGAGCAGGTACGCATGTCCTTTAAGAATTATTGGAATTCATTAACATACATATCTTAAACGATCAAATTGATGAATGTGGAGGAGGGTTTTCGGGAAGGTCTGTTTTACATTCAAATTATTCAGAATTTACTCATAAAAGTTTAATTAAATGAGGCCCATTAGTTCATCATTAATAAACCTGTTGCCATCTGTCATTAATCAAAGAACAAAAGAAAAAGTAAATCACTCTCTGATCTTGACTGAATAACTTTTGTAACTTAAGGATGAATCTATATTTAATTTATAAAAGAAAACTGTGCAGTGTTATTTTAGATGTGATTCCAATTTCAGAAATTTTTTCAATAAAGATATTTTTTAATTTTTTTATCCAAGACCCTTCTGATTTAGATTATAATTATGGACAAAAACATTCTTCCAAATATAATATTTTGTATTCCACAGAAGAAAGGAATAAGAATTGGGATTAACATGAGGGTGCGTGAGTAAATTATGACAGAATTTTAATTTTCGTCAAAGTTGTTTCTTTAACAGTTTTGAAAGAACCTTGGACTGGAGAAATTCGCTGACCTTGGCTAGGAGAAATGTGCAAAATCGGTTGAGGAAAAACTGTAAATGTGTATCTGTCACACTGAATCCAGAGGATCGTTGCTCTTATCACCCTGTGTAAAAACGAATGTAATTGTTGTGTATCGCATTTCGGTCTGTGGTTTCCAGAGGACAAACTGAAGTATGGGAGCAGAAGAAGCTAACCAAAGTAATTGAAACTGTGCAAAAAAGGTGATGAACAGAAAATGTGAAACTTGAAGCTGTAATTTGTCCAAATGAGCTATCTGAGACTACAGTAAAAGCACTTAGCATTTGCAGGACGTGGAAGGTAATATGCATTTGTGTGTGTCTGTTAGGAAAGACTATGTAAAAGTCGATTTTATTGCACAAATAAAAAAAGGAACAGAAAAAAGCAGAGCAATCCAGTAGTGGTGACAGTGACTGCACATTAATGTGCTTATGCAGGCAGATTGTCTGGTTGCTGTGGGTGCATTTCATTCCAGGAAACAGCCCAGAAGCTTCCTTTCTGGCTCCACTTCCTCCACAGAAAAAAAGAACTCAGGTTCTTTAATAATTCATTAATGCTTATCCGGTAAAAAAATGCCTCATCAAACTCACACAAACATAAGCAATGTAAAGACACTCTGGATTGGATATTCTTAGTGATAAATTAATAATTAGCTTGACTATATCGAACAAGGATTGTATGACAAAAGAAAAATAGGCTCTGGATGAAATAGTCTCAGATCTGTGGATAACTGCGGCATGGCAGATGAATGCATATCGCATATAGGCTGGCTGTTTGTAAATATGGACTAGTGATATGCTAGTATGGTGTCTGTGCTCGAAAAAGATCATTGTGGGGTCTTCAGGATGATTCATGAGTTTGTTTCTTGTATTTTGTTGCTGTTGCAGTGATTTATTGCCTGTTTAAAACCCCATATCTTGCGATGCCATATCGAGACACAGCTTCGTCCTCTGTTTGACAGATTATGTCTGTGACGACCGCACTTTCAGACACACATGATGGTGTGTTGGTCCTTCAGAACTGTAGAAATGAAATGCTTATCGTGCTACTGCATGCAAATCATCACAGCGAAAATACTGAGCTTTTATGAGTGTTTGCAGTGGACTTTTGTTCATCGTTAACGGCTAATCTCTAGCCTTTACAAATACTTATTTGTAATTATTTGCCTCCTGCTAATTGAATAGTTGGGCTGGCTCTTTCTTTTGTGTAGATTGTACTGATAAACGCTGAATTGGCTTAAAACCAATCTATGATGTTTTCTGCCCTTCTAGCTTTGCCAGGCTGGTCTGATTTACTTGTTTTAGAGGGGTTTTAGCAGGCTGATAAAACAGGGTGACCAGTATAAAACAGCTAAAAAAAAGTTTAGAATTTTTTTTTTTAAATGTCTAACAGTATGTAACATGCTGAAGCGAGGAGCAAGAAGGCAGGAACTGGCTGACAATAAAGTGAATTTGAATGAAAATAGAAAATAAAACAGTGAACAGGAAGTGTAAAACACTCATACACCTAAAGGACTCACCTAAAGGATTATTAGGAACACCTGTTCAATTTCTCATTAATGCAATTATCTAATCAACCAATCACATGGCAGTTGCTTCAATGCATTTAGGGGTGTGGTCCTGGTCAAGACAATCTCCTGAACTCCAAACTGAATGTCAGAATGGGAAAGAAAGGTGATTTAAGCTATTTTGAGCGTGGCATGGTTGTTGGTGCCAGACGGGCCGGTCTGAGTATTTCACAATCTGCTCAGTTACTGGGATTTTCACGCACAACCATTTATAGGGTGTACAAATAATGGTGTGAAATGGGAAAAACATCCAGTATGCAGCAGTCCTGTGGGCAAAAATGCCTTGTTGATGCTAGAGGTCAGAGGAGAATGGGCCGACTGATTCAAGCTGATAGAAGAGCAACTTTGACTGAAATAACGACTTGTTACAACCGAGGTATGCAGCAAAGCATTTGTGAAGCCACAACACGCACAACCTTGAGGCAGATGGGCTACAACAGACCCCACCGGGTACCACTCATCTCCACTACAAATAGGAAAAAGAGGCTACAATTTGCACAAGCTCACCAAAATTGGACAGTTGAAGACTGGAAAAATGTTACCTGGTCTGATGAGTCTCGATTTCTGTTGAGACATTCAGATGGTAGAGTCAGAATTTGGCGTAAACAGAATGAGAACATGGATCCATCATGCCTTGATACCACTGCGCAGGTTGGTGGTGGTGGTGTAATGGTGTGGAGGATGTTTTCTTGGCACACTTTAGGCCCCTTAGTGCCAATTGGGCATCATTTAAATGCCACGGCCTACCTGAGCATTGTTTCTGACCATGTCCATGCCTTTATGACCACCATACTCTGATGGCTACTTCCAGCAGGATAATGCACTATGTCACAAAGCTCGAATCATTTCAAATTGGTTTCTTGAACATGACAATGAGTTCACTGTACTAAAATGCCCCCTACAGTCACCAGATCTCAACCCAATAGAGCATATTTGGGATGTGGTGGAATGGGAGCGTCATGCCCTGGATGTGCATCCCACAAGTCTCCATCAACTGCAAGATGCTATCCTATCAATATGGGCCAACATTTCTAAAGAATGCCTTCAGCACCTTATTGAATCAATGCCATGTAGATTTAAGGCTGACAATAAAGTACATTTGAATGAAAACAGAAAATAAAATGATGAACAGGAAGGACTACCTCACGGAGGACTGCGGCACACATCGTTTAAAACATAACACAGGCCTGGTCCTCTTTCATCCTTCACTGGTGTCGCTCCTCCTTATATGCCTCCGGGCTCCCTCATGAGAGGACCCTCGCTCGCTCCTCCCACGTATCTCGCTCGCCACAGTGTAATTTCCTGGTTTTTAAGAATAATAGATCCTTAAAAGTTTTAGAAAGTAGAAGTTTAGTTCTAAAGTTTTTTTTTGTTTGTTTTTTTGTTGTTTTTTTCAGCTTGAAAAAGTGTGATCTCTATAAAATGATCCAGTCATCAAAAATGAATCATGGAAATGTATAGGCAAAGTGTGCGATCCCTGAGGTTGTCTTCGTTTTAATATGATGGTATGTAGAAAATATGATTTCCTTGTTTAAGTACAGTAGTGTTAATTAAAATTTTAGAGACAGTGTTTCAAAGACTCATTTGCATAAGCTATTAGCATATTCAAACTCTTTTCCCCAACACTTTTGACTGTTACCATAAGACCAAAGATTGTGAACCAACAAATTGGGATATTGCATGAGAGCCCAATTCGTCGGTTAACAATCTTACGTACATCAAATATGACGGACTGAAAGGGAACTACAGTAGCCATAGTGTTTTCCAATGTCTTAGAAAATGCTTTTCAGGGTAGGTTTTTTTTTCTTTTTTTCTACTTTTCAGTTTCACTTATGATGCATTCATTGTCCTTTATTTGGGTCCATGACACAATTGAAGCTTGCACAGTGTGTTATGACAAGATTGTTCTCAGCATTTTTCATAATCTGCTGTTTGCATGTTTGCAGATCATTAGTGACACTTCGGTCATCACCAGAATGATCTTAATGACTAAGCTCAGCGGTGATCCTCCAAACATTCAGAGCACATCAGGAGAATTAATAGAACGCTGTTCATATTTTCTTATTGACACTCACCAATGACAGTATTTTGCATATCTCATTATAATCTTGCTTGTCAAGCTTTAGTTAGACAGCAACTCGATTGCAGAGTATGTGAGTGAAATGAAGCGGAAGTGATTTCCACTATATATAAGTTGAGGTAAAAAAAAAAAAAAGCTTTATTCAGCAAGAATGCATTAAATTGATCAAAAGTGACAGTAAAGACATTAACAATGTTACAAAATATTTTAAATAAATGTTGTTTATTATGACATTTATAATCCTTAAATAAATTTACCATGATTTATGATTAAAATATTAAGCAGGACACAACTGTTTTCAACAGTGATAGTAAAACCTTTTTTTTTTTCTTGAGCACCAAATCAGCATTTTAGAATGATTTTGATGTGATACTGAAGACTGGAGTAATGGCTGCAAAAAAATCTGCTTTGCTATCACAAAAATGAATTACATTTTAAAATATATTAAAATACAAAACAGTTATTTTAAATTGTAATATGTAATAATATTTCAGAATATTTGTATTGGGGTTTTGATCAAATAAATGCAGCCTTGGTGAGCAAGAAAGACAATTCTTTAAAATTTTCTCAAAGTTGGGTTGGGAGCTGGGTCTATACTACGCAAGCTATGATGACTTTCACCTTGATATATTAGCGCGCACTGTAGGGAGCAAGAACGAGTCTTTGAACCTGCGTGTAGGCCTATGCCTACTGTGAAATTACCACATCAAACGTGAACGCTGTCTTCCGAATTTGGGTGCGCACCCACAAAACGTACTCAAGTCCTTCAGTACGGTTCGCTGCAGATGTGAACACAATCGTTCTAAACTGCGGAAGTGAACCGCTATTAATGATGTATGATTTCATAAAAATGTGTGTTTCACTCATTTTCCTGACGAGCGTGACTGACGTATTGTAAGCAGAGAGCTGTAGATCTAATTTCTGCTCGTCGTCAGCGTTCTTTAGAGCATTTGCAGTACATTCGCGGCAGATAGACGCAAGTGTCATTATCTACTGAAGCTTTGGTAACAAAGCCAACGGTTCAAAAACAAAAATATAAAAGTGAGGTGAACATCGCTATTTGTTTTGCTACCTTCTCGCTCAACGTCGTTTCCAAGTAGCAGAAGTCGTCATAGTTGCACTAACTTTTATAGCGATGAATGAGTGTCCCGATTTGCTCAAACAGCAAAAGAAAAACGCAACAATAGTGATTTCACAACTTTCAAAAAGAGGGGAAAAAAGAGTGAGATTGGTAGCAGCAGTGAAAAGAGAGAAATATGTTATTTTTTACCATCACTCCCATAGAGGCTGTATTAGAAAGACCCACACAGCAGGTAAGTTGTTGTTTTTTTATTTGATGCAAAAGTAATATAATATTAATGACTGTTAAAACGAACTCGGGTTCGTTCCAGGCAATCGAACCAAGTCATTATTTGGGTACCACACATATTCTGAATGCCTTCGGCAGAATTCAAATGAGCCATTTTAATCTAGATTAATCTAGATTTTCACGCCCAATGCCACGTTGTTTAAATAGCAAATGCACTCACACCGATCTGTTCACCCATGAGTGTGCTGGTCTGAGAATGAGGTGTGTTCAGGTGCAATGTTGTCGCGTTGCTATGTTGAGGCATCTGAAATAGACTGCGCCATTGTCCAACAAAAACCTAGTCTAAAGTCAATAGAGCAGTATTTTTTGTGTTATTTATAGGATGTGTTAGGCAGGTGCACAACTCACGCTTATTACACAAACTTTTTTAAATATTAAAAAAAAAAGGATTCCTCTCTGGAGAAACGTTCAGTCTTTCCGGTTACAAATTTTGCCATGTAAAAACTGCTTTTAAAGGGAATGGGAGATGGACCATCCTTTTGGATCATGCGCCTGGCGCGCCGACTGGTTTTTCCGTTGTTAAACTAGCAAAAGTGGATTCGGACACACCCTAAGTGCACCTGTGCCATACGCTTCAGACCATGTGCTCAGATCATTAAAATAGGGACATCAACACATCAACTCGCGGTACAATGCACATCGAAAGAATTCACCACGTTAAACACTGTGTTAAATATTTTTGATAATATTTTATAAAATTCAATCTTTGTTCCATTTGGAGTGCTAATAGTCATTTAACACTGTGTTTAACGTGGTGAATTATTTCGATGTGCATTGCATTGCGAGTTGATGTGTTGTCATGATGAGCGAGAGGGATCTGAAATCGGTTTCTGCACTTCAGCACTCACATATTCCACTCAACTGGGGGAAAATGTGTTTGAAGAGAATGTAATAAATGAAAGTAAGAAAAACATGGCTAGATGAAGAGAATTTTGCATGGGTTTTATGTTGTCATATTTCTTCATAAGTAAAGATGTACTTAGAACGACTGTATTTTATTCTACAAAGACAAATGCCATGTACCTCCCCGAACTTCTGTTTTAGGAAAGTGCTGATTGGACTTGGATGAAAGCATCTGGCATACATTAATTTCTGTTCACTTTTTTTTTTTGCTTGATTTTCTGTTTATTTTTCTGGATATTTCTCTCACTTTGAGTGCCATCATAGACTCTCAACCAGTGGAGAGAGAGAGGAAAGAATAAAACACCTGGCAGAAGGGAAAGAGAACTGGGAGAATCATTTTAATTGCAAAAAAAAACAAAACAAATGGTTTTCTTTGCCGGTCTAGTGCTTGCTGCATTAGCATGTAAAGTGAAAAGCCGATGAGTCCCATCTGAATTGGAGTCTCCTCCCCCACCCTGTCTCAATCATACCCACTTTAATTGCGTCAATGCTATTATTATCAGCATTATTATTTTTCTGACAGTGATCGTGATCTCCCCTTTTCTGCTCTCGAGAGTATGCCAGAATGGGTTGTACCTCAGGTTCTGAATCACTTTACAGGTTTAGTGTGATAATATCACATTAAATTAGATGTTTGACACCAAAGTCGCACGTACAGTGACACAGAACTGATTAAGATGGATTTGAATGGCATCGTTTTACTCTGAAATGGAGCGTGCTTTTAATAATGGCACATTTAAGCAGACGGTAACACATTAGAGTTTTATGACTTTATGTAACTGACACTTTTGTTCGCAAAAAAGAAATAGCAGAGCATGCAGTTATATAAATCAGTATATATATATATATATATATATATATATATACAGGTCCTTCTCAAAAAATCAGCATATTGTGATAAAAGTTCATTATTTTCCATAATGTAATGATAAAAATTAAACTTTCATATATTTTAGATTCATTGCACACCAACTGAAATATTTCAGGTCTTTTATTGTTTTAATACTGATGATTTTGGCATACAGCTCATGAAAACCTAAAAAAATCTCAAAAAATGAATCTCAGAAAAATTAGCATATCATGAAAAGGCTCTCTAAACGAGCTATTAACCTAATCATCTGAATAAACTAATTAACTCTAAACACCTGCAAAAGATTCCTGAAGCTTTTAAAAACTCCCAGCCTGGTTCAAGACTGCCGACCTGACACCCTCAAGCGAGAGGATAAGACACAGAAAGAAATTTCTGAACGAATAGGCTGTTCCCAGAGTACTGTATCAAGGCACCTCAGTGGGAAGTCTGTGGGAAGGAAAAAGTGTGGCAAAAAACGCTGCACAACGAGAAGAGGTGACCGGACCCTGAGGAAGATTGTGGAGAAGGACCGATTCCAGACCTTGGGGGACCTGCGGAAGCAGTTGACTGAGTCTGGAGTAGAAACATCCAGAGCCACCGTGCACAGGCGTGTGCAGGAAATGGGCTACAGGTGCCGCATTCCCCAGGTCAAGCCACTTTTGAACCAGAAACAGCGGCAGAAGCGCCTGACCTGGGCTACAGAGAAGCAGCACTTGACTGTTGCTCAGTGGTCCAAAGTATTTTTTTCGGATGAAAGCAAATTTTGCATGTCAATCGGAAATCAAGGTGGCAGAGTCTGGAGGAAGACTGGGGAGAAGGAAATGCCAAAATGCCTGAAGTCCAGTGTCAAGTACCACAGTCAGTGATGGTCTGGGGTGCCATGTCAGCTGCTGGGGTTGGTCCACTGTGTTTTATCAAGGGCAGGGTCAATGCAGCTAGGGATATTGTGAAGAGAAAGTTGAGAGATGCAAGACCCAACACTCTGGATGAGCTTAAGGCCGCTATCAAAGCATCCTGGGCCTCCATAACACCTCAGCAGTGCCACAGGCTGATTGCCTCCATGCCACGCCACATTGAAGCAGTCATTTCTGCAAAAGGATTCCCGACCGAGTATTGAGGGCATAACTGAACATAATTATTTGAAGGTTGACTTTTTTTGTATTAAAAAAAAACCTTTTCTTTTATTGGTCGGATGAAATATGCTAATTTTTTTAGATTTTGTTTTTTTTCATGAGCTGTATGCCAAAATCATCAGTATTAAAACAATTAAAAGACCTGAAATATTTCAGTTGGTGTGCAATGAATCTAAAATATATGAAAGTTTTATTTTTATCATTACATTATGGAAAATAAGTAAATGAACTTTTATCACAATATGCTAATTTTTTTAGAAGGACCTGTATATATAATGTCAGTTAAGACATTAAAGTAGGCTAGACAGTAGGCTAGATGGCACACACAGAGATAAAAAATAAAACAAAATCTGGGGGACACGGTGAATAAGCGAAAATCCCAAAAAATTGGTGTGTTCCTTTAAGAGGTTTGAAAGTGCACAATGATGTTTCTTTTCTCCTGCCAAACAATGAAATATGTGCAAATATGACCAATGAGTTTGTTCTTCTTGCTAACTGCTACTTTCACAGCATTACCTCACCATAAATTACTAATGATGTTTGCTAGTATGAATTATGGAACATTACTGGTTCCACCGGAGCTACTTAGTCTTCTTTTGTTACAGTTAAGTCTTCATGCTTTTTTTTCATGAAACAATGACAACTCAAAATACAATGTTTTAAATTCTTGCACTTCAAATTCTTGAACTAATTTTTGTCCAAACCCATGTGACTTTGTGAATAATGCGCTGGTCTCTCTTCTGAATGCGAAATTAATGCAAAAACACCATAGAAGTATCTGCAGTGTTCCATGCAACTATATACTATATTCCATTTTTCTTTTTGTGACAAACAGACTAAAATGTAAATCTCCGTTTGGTCTTGTTGGAATTAGTGGAATCATTGGTGTTATTTGCACATATTATATTTGGCAGGGGAAAACAACGTTGAATTTAAGAACCGGATCATTCAGACCAGTTAGATTAAAGGATCCATTGAAAAGATCTGATGCAAAAGAATGATTCATTCATGAATATGATATTTATTTCTCATGTGAGTTCTCTTAAAGCCATTGACGAAATTTTCCTGCAATCAATGTTTTTACTGTGATACACGAAGGGGTGCTATTACGTATCTTCTGAAATCTCTGGATCCAAAAACAAGTGAAGAAGAAGCAGAAACTAGTGTTAGAAGCATTGATTACACATATATAAGCTAATGCAGTCATCAAATATTAAACAACATATAAATCAAAACAGCTGAATGAAATGTCCACCCAGGACGTGCACGCTTCGGGGTTGTTCTGAATCCGATCCAGATGTAGTCTTTGAACAAAACGTGATTTTTTTATAAGCTTTTTGTTTAAAAAATAGTTTAAAAAATATATAATTATTAAAAAAAAAAATTCATATACAACAACACATGCTAGGGTCTATGAAAGTTTTGTGAAAGTTTAAAAAAATGCTGGTGCTGACTGGCAACTTAAAAAAATAAACAGTTAATTTTGCTCCATTGTTTCTTGGACCATTTTATTGATACTATTAATGTAGTTGTTTTGTAGCTTATTTTATAATTTACATTTTGTGCTCCACAGAATAAAGTAAGCCACACAGTTTTGGAGTGAATGATGACAGACTTTTCATTTTTGGGTGAACTTTAAATCCTTTTTGTCCTAAAACCCACTGCAAAACACATTTCTTAACAGCCTCCACAGGCTCAGGTACACTCTTATAAGTTTTTTTCTTCTTTGTACAAAGGTTGCCTGTGAAAGTATTGTGTATTGCTTTAAGCTACATGTCTTTTATTACTGCTTTGCGCAGTGTTCTCATCTACACGAAGAGGGGGAATAAAGCAAAAAGTAGATTAGGTATTTTTAAGTGGTGGGAAAGTCGGTGGTGATTTGCATTCAGTGGCCTATATTTCACACGAGCTAATATGTGTCAGCTACATCCGTTGGGAAAATATGACACTGTTTACTAAAGCACACAAGATGGTTTATTAGGAACTAGCAGACAACTCAATTATAGTTCCCCTCTCACCATGTGAATTGAGGCCTCTGGTTTAAAGTGTTTATTCTTAAATTATTCCAGAAGACAATGAGGAGGGAATTCAGAAACAATGAATTAAACCCATTGATAGTATTGTTTATTTGCTCACACTGTTGTTTCAGCACCCGAGTCACTAAAAGAATTATGCAGATAAACAAGTGCACAAATCGCACAACTTGCACAAATGTCATTGGGAATGAGCATGATGTATTAAATGCATTGAATCCTGTATTAAAATCTTGTTCTGCCAAAGCTCCCATTTTGATTGGCAGTGTCCTGTATTTGAGACCACAGCAGGTTTAGGTGCTCACTGAACCACAAGTGAGAAAAGAATGCAAGCGGAAGTGTATTGGCGTTAATGCTGATTTGATGGCTCCTGTTGTTTTTCAGATTAAGCCAATGACGCTCAATCACACGTCATCTTCATCAGCAGTCTGGTGCACATGGTGCATTGAGCGCTGCTTTGATGTCAACTGCTCCTGAGGTTTAACTGGGAATTTGCATCCTGATTTGCGTCTCCAGAACTGATCGATGGCAGTTGGTAGCGCTTAATGCTAATACTATCTGTCTCCTCGTGGTGCCTTGTATTTCCTTACTGCTGCTTCACCATAAGTGGCGTTCGCTAGCGAGCTAATCTGAGGCTTCGAGACAGCATGCAAGACTTTTATGAGAATAAATATCATATATCATTCTGCTTCATAGCGCCAAAGACGTAGGGTGAAGAGCGTGCAGGGACACTGCCACTGTGTCCATCTCAGATTTCCCAGGCAAAGCTTGATAGAGTATTGACTTTTTTTGATTAGCAACTAAAGGGATGTGAGCAGGGTGACAAAAGCCAAACAGAGAATCAGGTTTATTTTTGGACCCTGGGGATACATGATTCTGTTTTGGAGACGTGAAGTCTGGCTTCAGAGGGACTGTGAAACATGACTATCTCTGGCAATAAGAGACAAATTCTATCTTCAAGTTTCCCCCAGGTTTTGTAAGGCTTTAAAAGCTTAGTAAATTTCCAAATTACACACAGATAGTAACCCAATTTATATTTACATTAAAAATTTACAAATAAATAAAAAATAACAAAACATGTCAGAAATATATATATTACGCCTATGGAATGTCCCCATAAAACATGGAAACACAACGTGTGTGTGTGTGTGTGTGTGTGTGTGTGTGTGTGTGTGTGTGTGTGTGTGTGTGTGTGTGTGTGTGTGTGTGTGTGTGTGTGTGTGTGTGTGTGTGTGTGTGTGTGTGTGTGTGTGTGTGTGTGTGTGTGTGTGTGTGTGTGTGTGTGTAAGTGCATGCGTGCGTGTGTGTGTGTAAAAGTGAAAGGTAAGGAAAGGACAGAGGAGGCAAAGGAGATAAATCACAGATGAAATGAAGCCATTAATGACTTGCAACTGTGTACAGGTTGTGTAAACGAGAGAGAGACATGGCAACTAATATTACTCTACATAAAGGCAAACTTTTTACTCCTGTTAACTGATAGCAGAAAAGCTTACATATCCATACAAGCACAGTTCATTTTTCTAATGAAGAGTTGGCTCCATACCAGAGTTGTCTGCTTCGGTAACTGCTATGATTATTTGCTATTGATTTCGTGATACACAACAGATGGTTTTGTAAATACAGTACTGATTATGTGTGGGATGCAGGGTTATAGAATGACCAAGTTTGTATCTATTTAATAGCATATAAAACTGAACATAATATCATCATGATGCGTGTGCTTCAGCATATTGTGTTTCCAGATATACTCTCCATATATTCAAGGCCATTAACATTATCATAATGAACAAGAACATTATTATTTATTTATTTGATATATAGTTTTTATTAAGAATGAAACCAGTGCTGAATGAATCACTGTGTTTGAACGAATCACTTCAGTGAATTCAGTAACTTACGCATGGCATCTGAAATCGCATACTTCCCTACTGTAAGCATGCACAGTACTTATTCTACTTCCGGGGAGTTTCTGAAGTGTGCAAACACGAGGCAATGGGAGAGGATTTTTCAGGGGCAGTGAAACGACACAACTGACGCTGGTAGGTCACATAATAATGACAACATGGCGAATGTAGTACGTCGGGATTGTATTCATACTATACAAACACATACTTTTTTAGCAGTCGCGAAGTAATTTCTTATTCAAAGTACCGGACCCACATTATATTAGGTGGCCTTAACTACTATGTACTAACATTTTAATTAATAATTTGATACATTGCACTTATTGTGTACATACATGTTTTTACATTGTACTTACATTTTAAAAAATACCTGCATGTAATTACATCTGTAATTAATTTCTGTAGTTACATTTGTAATTACACAGTTGACACTTCCCTTACACCTAAACTTACCCTTAAACTTACCCATCCCACCACACCTGTCCCTAACCCTAGCCGTATCCCACCTCAATATCAGCAAAGGTGTTTTACAACACAATATGAACACAGTAAGTACATTGTACTTTTTTTTATGTAAGTACATAGTAGTTAAGGCCACCATATATAAAGTGGGGCCTTAACAAGACAGTGATTTCAGAAGCAGCCCATTAATCTGTCTTATGAGTGAGTCATTGAATCATTCACTGAATACATGTTTTTGAATGATTCAGTTCAATTAATTATTTTAAGAGTAAATGACCCATTAAGAGTTATCTTAGTTAATTATCGATGTAACCTGCAGAAAGAGTCAAAACATAATTATGTATGAACAGTCTTTACAAAAAGTGCACTTTCTTTTTTCTGTTCCATAACCACTTTAAATCTGTAGTGCTGCAATAATTTTTTATTTTTTTTTGTGCCAGAATATTGCACGACCGTAGTCTCATCGCTCATCATGATCTCACACACTTTGCTTCTGTTGCTGTCCTTCAACTTTCTATGCCCTCTCAATTTTCTATACCCTCTCAATTTTAACACTCCGAGGAACCTACTCACAAATTCCATGTGTTCTAATATCTAAATCTTTCCTATATTGCTGTCACTCACCAGCTTCAGATGGACTCAAAAGTGAAGATCTGTTCCCAGTGTCAAAAAGATTCCTCTGGAATTAAACAAAATTCCCTTATGTTTTTGGTGTACTTAATTCATGCATTTTACAGAGTGAATAGTCTGCTTCTTTTTTCACTGCTACCTTCCGCTTACTTTAGTGGTTTATTTCAAATATAACAATGAGATCAAAGAGACATTGCATTTGTCTAGGTAGTGAATATAAAGAACAAGCCTGCCATCCACTATCACTGAAAACTAGCTCAATAGGCCAGATCTGTCAGATGCTTTAAACAGTTTACCTTTAATGAGAGAGGGGAATTTCATTTCTGATATATACCTGCAGAACATGTACCTGATGTAACAATGTTGACAAGATAAAACTAGGGCATATGCAGTGTGGAGATATTGTTTCTGGTTATTTTCATCTGAAATGGATTGCGGTGGCTGACAGGAAACTGTTCCTGCCAATAGTTAGCAAATAGAGTCGAGGCATTATTACAGAGGCTTTACAAATCCTTTAACCTACACTTAAAGTTCACAATCCGCAGTTGCTACTGACATTATGAATATCTGAATAGATAAATAGTTCCAATTTTTTTTCTTTCTTTTTTTTCTGAACGGAACATAGCGACTTATCTCTTCTGCATTATTGTATGATGTCTTCTATACAATGTTTCTACCAATGGTTAATAGATGCCCATGAACAGAGAATCGTTCACCTGAGAAGGTAACCATAGCAACAGTGAGCTGCTTGAGTACATTTTGTTCATTTGGGATCGTTATAAAAAATAAAACATTGACAAAATAAATTAATTATGTTTTTATGCATGTCTTAATAGATTATACTAGTTTTTCCACACACAAAAAAGCTCTACTATTTTATTTAAAATCTCGATGCTAGTTTACCTAAGGCTAATTGTTTGGAGTGACTGATTGAATTCCATTGTTTAGGTTTATTGATCCCAAGTAAACACATGGACCATTTTTCTTGTCCCAAGAAATACAGGGTATACAGGAATGCTGCAAGAAATGGGAAGACTTCCTATTTAATGCGGTTCATGGAAGATTTATTATTGTATATTACTTCATCAATTTTAAACTTTTTTAAACTTTTGTCCCTCTTATGGCACTTTTAAATAAAATATGTTTGTCCCAAAAATTTCACGTCATGTCATCTAATGAGTGAAGCACAGCTCACCGAGTATCACTCTCCATCTTTGGATTTACCACAGTGACAAGATTGAAAAATTAAGTGACAAGATTGCTAATAATGCATTTTTCCCCTTTTATTGCTAATGAAGTGAATTCTAATATAGTTTATCTTTGAATGTTTTCCTCTTCTTTATTCTCTTTTTTTCTGTTTTCCTTGTAGGCCATGGAAATAGCCTGTTCTCCTGCCTGTAGGCTGTCCATGACAAACTGTCCTGTTTTAGTGTGGTAAGTTACCCTATTATGTCTATGGGAACTAAGGCTGATATTGCCTGTGGGGACAAGAGGTGGAATACGTTATTGGTCTGTCATAACTTTTTTTTTTTGATTGCTGTTGATATCCATCCTGTGAAATAAAAAGATGACACACACTGAAATTAGGCTCTATAAGTACTATAATATAAGTATGATTAGTTGGAGAGCAGATGTAACCATTGCTACTTGACCCACTCGACCCACACTACATAATTAAATGTAGCACTTTATGCTAACAGTCCAGTTTAGACATTACTAGCTATAAGTAACTTTCCAACTACATCTCAACTAGCAGTCATTAGAGTATTAGTAGATTGCCTGCTTAATATCTAACACTTTATTTTAAAGCAACCCCAACAACAGACATTCTACTGACTAGGTACATTTGCAAGTACATGCAAGTCAAGTCACCTTTGTTTATCTAGCGCTTTACAGATACAGATTGTTTCAAAGCATATTTACAGTGATAACAGGAAAATGATTCAATGATGCAAACAGAGTTAATTTCACCTGTACAGCATCTCTTAAAGAAAATACTGTCATTGCTTAGTTGAAGTCAGTTTAGTGTTAATTCAGTTCTGTTCTAAATATCATCAATTATTAAAGGTGCCCTATGTAACATTTTTGCATATCCAAAAACCAAAAGCCAGTGTTACATATTTTGTTCAGTTGAGTACTTACAATATCCTAAATGTTTCCCACTGTTTGTAAATCGTGAGAAAATTGCTATTTTAACCAATGAACCAGGACGTGTAAGGGAATTGCCTGTCAGTTGCGTCATATCTGCGTGACCCTCGGTTTCTGGTTTTATTTTGCAGAAACCCTTTACTCTCACTGCAGTGTGCAACAAGTGTCATAGCAGCCGACGAGCAAGCACACAGAGTAACTTCATAACATAATTTTCAACTCACTCAAATGTATATGGCATGATGGCATAATAAAAGTCCCGCTGCTTGCGAGGCGTATGTTGCATTCATCTTATTAACAATCGCTCCAGCGGCCTTGCTCAGCTCCCACAACACTCTCGCTCTGCTTCACACTACAGTAACATTAATAATCGCATCCATGAACATGATTTCTGCCGAGTCCTACCCCGATTGTTTTCCCCCGGCTGTGAGGTGAAGACCACATGTCCCAAGGTTCTGCGTTTAAACTTTCACAGACAAACAATTCTAGTCAGAATATGAGTCTGATACTGTTCCATTAAGCTGTGATTATTGGGGCATGTTTTAACCAAACCAGGAAATAACTCAATTGGATAGACATACAACCAATCAGCGCCACGGAGTAAATGACGTATGTTGAATGACGCATAGTAGTGGGAAGTTTGGATCATTTTATCTTAGATCTTTGAATCTCGTTCAGCAAAATGAACAAATCTTTTTTCAAGTAATTTCGTTCATATCAGCAGAATATAATTAAAATGTCACGTAGTACTTATGCAAACATTGATCACATTTGGAATAAAAAATTAATTATAATGCAGCCAAGGCCAAACCATTTAATCTGTTCCCTGGAAAGATTAGTAATGTTACACCTCTCCTGTCTTCGGGTTTGAGTCATTAGTTCCGTCATCAGTGTCTGCATGCAGTCCCGAAAACAGAACTGATTAGTTCAGCTCTCGAGTCTTCGGGTTCCAGTCATTCATTCTCACAGCCCCGCTGAGTGCAGAAGATCCTGTACAAAACCAATGGCCTGTAGCACATGCTCTGTCAACACAAAATTAACAAATCGCTCTCTGAGACAATTCGTTGTTCCAGAGTCATATTTAAGATTAGTTCAAAAAGAACGAATCATTCAAGAACGACACATCACTAACGCAACAGATCTCAACTGCATGCACGCTGGAAGTAGAAGAAGAAAAATATGAGTGTAAATGACCACAAAAAAACTTTGCTGGTGTTGTAAAAACATCTTTAAGGAAACACTGAGTATTTACTAACACAATCATCATTTTTGAGAGAATGAGAATTAGGATTCTCACTTTAGGATTAGAACGAATTCAACCCAAGCGCTCTTTGTTGACGTCAATGCTTACGTTATGTTTTAAGCATATCATCGTTTAAGCCCGCCCTGACAATTTGATTGGTCCGAACAGTTTCTGTTCAGGCACAATTACTCCTCAATGGATCGAGTCCAGACCGAACTGCCCGAGCTCAAATGTTGTAGGCGGGGCTGAGTTCAGCTGGCATCCAGGCATAGCCGTCATCAAACTACGCCTTTGTTTTGAATAGGCAACCTCTACGGGACAGAAATGTTACATAGTGCACCTTTAAATTAGTTATTTTAATCTATAAAACAGTTATGTGGAAAAAAGTAATGTCATCATCTAGCTCAGTTCAGTGGATTGGTAGCATTCAAATTATTTCATTCAGTTCCTTTTGCTTGAAGATCGGATTCATCACGCCAATATGGAGACAAAGCTGGTCATAGGTCAACTCTTTCTACTAGCCCTAACCCTAACGCAACAGTCTACTAATACTCTAGTCTAATGAGATTTACTTGACATGTTTGCAAATTAATGAAAACTAGTTGACATGTAGTTGCTTATATAAGTTACTAGTAGTTAGTAAAATGTCTAGAGTGGATTATCAAAATGATGTGTAACCCAATTAATACACACCCTATTTATTTCATTAAAGCACATTCCTGGTCTTATTATTGAGCGATTCATCGGTTTGCATTATTGTAAAGAATTTTTTTCTTTTTTTTATTATTGACAATCATTTGTCAAAATTTGTTCCTCTAAAACTATTTTCCTTTTCCGCTGATGCCACTTATGCTGTGCAGACTATTGGACAGTGTTAAACAAAAGCCAAAGAGTTATTTAGGCTTTTATTTAGCAAACGCACAATCCGTCTGGCTCAAATCTGTCTTGTATCGCTTTGAAATATATGACTTTAAAGGCTCTTGAATTCACTTTGGCTGTTGTTGTCCTCATCTCATCATACTCAAACTATTACAAGTTAAAAAAATGAAGATTCTGAAGATTTATTTCCAAGTGTGCCATTATATAATTGGGTTGTGCAACACTATTTTATATTACAAAGATCTGAAATGCGCGTCTGCTGTCTTATGAAGTCTATGACAAGCTGACAAAAAAGACTGTACAGGTCTGTTTATATATGTCATGTATTCTTTGTGTTAACTCAAGACTCAAACTGTATTGAACCTCTTGACAGAGTAAGAAATTCTTCAATTTCTTTCTTACTTTTTTGCCTATGTCAATTTTTAAATGGTGTATTGTTTGTTAGTGTGACATTTTGTCTCTGAGTCTTTGTGAAAAAGACAAGCAGATGTGACTTCATTGACACACGTACACATTCATGCACGCACACGCGCACACACACACGCGCACACACATACACACAAACACAAAATTAGACTTCAATAAGATATCAGATGAAAAATGCACAGACGTTTGCTCAAAGGCAAAACACAAATGAATTTCAGCTCTCACCACCATCTCGCTCCTTATTTACGTCAGAAAATGAAGATGAATTATGCCACTGGGCCAAAGGTTATTTATTTAAGCGCAATAAAGCAAATGCGCATTCACAGCAACTCCAAATCACATTCTCTGTTCTCATCGGCCTTGGGCTCTCTCATGTTCCCTAACACAAGGGGTCATAAAATGATACAATGAGACAAGAACGCACATGTTTGTAATGCATCACACCGAGGCAATGATTATCCACAGAATCTATGTTATCATTTCATACTGACACTTAATATTTCCGTGCCCCACCTCACAAGAAACATCTCCTGCCTGCCACCTGAGCTGTGTTTGGCTTCACTGAGCATGTTACATCATGTTCTGACATGCAGGGCTCGTAGAATTGATAGGAAAAACCTGAAGCTGATGGCTGACAGACATTGGAGAAAGTCAACCCTGAGACTAATCCAAGCCATTGTGCTTCAGCTGATAAGGGAAAATAGAAGAAATGTCGCTAGTGCTCTGTTAGGGAGGATGCTGGGATATCAGCTACGGTACTTGTGAACAAGGCCCCAACTGTAACCCAGGATTATTTATTTATCTCTATTTTTGTCATCTTTTTTCCACAAGAGAAGAATGTACATGCTATACATGTATATAAAAATAATCTATAATATATGATATTGTAATCTATACTTAAATATATTTGGATTTGGATAATCTGAAGGCCACACAAAATTTGGAGGTCTGTAGCTATATGTCGACTTCTTCGCACTGTGCACCTCAGCATGCGCTGACCCCGCTCTGTGATTTTACGTTGCTGTTGTTCCCAAATGCTTCCACTTTGTTGTAATACCACTAACAGTTGACTGTGGAATATTTAAAAGTGAGGAAATTTCACAAATGGATTAATTGCACTGGTGGCATATCACTGTACTGCGCTTGAATTCACTAAGCTCCTGAGAATGACCCATTCTTTCATGAATGTTTGTAGAAGCGTCTGCTTGATTTTATTCACATTTGGCCATGGAAGTGATTGGAACAACTAAATTCAATTATTTGGAGGGGTGTCCCAATGCTTTTGGCAATATTGTCTATGCATATTAAAACAATCGTTTGGCATGCCAGCAAGATTTAATATATTTTATTAAAACAATATATTTTATACACACTGCCTATACTGTATATACACTCACATGATCCTTCAGAAATCATTCTAATATGCAAATATGGTGCTTAAGAAACATTGTTATTACCAATGCTGAAAACAGTTGTGCATATATTTTTTTCAGGATTATTCTGTGAATAGAAAGTTCAAAAGATCATAATTTATCTGAAATAAAAATCGTTTGTAAGATTATACACTACCTTTCAAAAGTCTGTGGTCAGTAAGATTTTATTTTTATTTCATTTGTTTTGGAAAGAAATTAATACTTTTATTCAGCAAGGATGCATTAAATTGATGGCAGTGAAATGACAGTAAAAACATGTATAATTTTACACAAGTTTTTTAATCCTTAATACTCTTTTTACATAACTGCTTTCAAGATTAATAATAAGACTAAATGTTTATTGAGCAGCAAATTAGCATATTAGAATGATTTCTGAAGGATCATGTGACTGAAGTAATGATGCTGAAAATTCAGATTTTACAACAAAGGAATAAATTAATAATATATAATTATACAAGTAATTAATATATAAATTAATAAGGCACAGCATAAAGACAAAAGTGGATGCATAATTGGGAATGCACATTGTGAAAGACAAAAAGAATACTGTATGTTTGTTCTGATGTTAAACCTTTAAATGCCAAAAATCCATGGGATTACCTGTTGTTGTTTGTTTTTTTCTCAAAAGTTTGCTATAGTATAATGCATTTGTTTATGCAGACCATGTGATATGGCCTTAACTTATATAGTAATTTTTAAAAGTGGATGCAAACCCTTCACCGTAATACATTCACATTCTTTAATATCAGTGGCAGCACCTGTATTTTGTTCTGTTCTATTTAAATGTATTCACAGCTGGAACATTGTTTTAAACAAGAATGTTTTCTCTTATCCTCTTATTAACCAAGGGACGTAGACCATTACTAACACTCAAGTGTTACTGTGTTTGCGTTAAAAGCTCTTAATCCCATATGCTGGTTTGTTCTCAAATTGACTGTTATTATTGTAAATTTCATCATAGATAATAAATTCATGCTGAGATAATCCCTCTTACAATGAGACACTAATCAGGTAGTTCAGCCTCCCTAATCAAATAGGGTTTTATTTTCCGCTCCCTGTACCAGCATCTATTTCACAGGGGAATACATGGATTTACCTATTATTATCATTATGTTCTCTACAAGCCCTATTGCGCCAATGCCGCAACAAACCCTGTCCCTTCATGTTACCCACAATGCTCTGAGGCACCTTAAAGGGGAAGGATCAGGCTCTGATCAGATTCCATGAGGTCAACAGCATGTCACAGTGAAAATATCCCCCTGGCGTTTTCTGTAATTCTCTCCAAGCGACTTTCCTTTGTGCTGACAGGGCAGGAGAGCCGGAGGAAAGCCTCTTAGCTTTTCACAGATCCACACAAACCCAGACAGATAATGTGTCTTTTTGGCGGGAAGCAACAAAAGGTCTTGGCACTTATTCATTATTTCATTCTACTGTCGGTCTACTCAACTCTTCATTCCTTTTTTCATGGTGAGAAGACATCACTATTCGTGGACGACAAAAAAAAAGGACAGCGCTGAAAACTTTAGTGGTTGATGTCAGGACAAGTTGTCAAAAGTATTACAACTATGTCTGGAGAGATGAAGTATTGAAGACAATATATATTTTTAAGTATTAACCCTTCTATTTATTTTTGTTATTGAGAATGTCAAAAAAAGCCAGCAGAAGGGTTAGTGTTCTGTTTGATGATTACATATTTCTCCACACTGTATGCGATTATCATATTTCTACAGGCAGATAGCATAAATAAATAGCATTTATTTTGCAGACACTCATTAGCCGTCACTTAGATGACTGTTGTTAACATAGCTCTGTGTGAAGATTGGATACTGTGTACAATTTAATTCTTTTTTATCCTACTGTGCACATAGTTTCCCTTTTTTATCGTTCTAATTCACCCATATTGAAGACATTCTCTGCGTGAGAATGGACTGCATTTGTTTCAGTGGTTTTTCATGCATTACCTATGTATAAGTAGATGATCAAAATCTTTTCAAACAAATTTGCTGGAACTCTCCCCAGCAAAGCCATCTGTACCACCAAATGTTATTTTTATATTACCGGCCTTTAACGCCACATGGAACCCATTTTTAAGTTGCTGTGAAATGATATCTGTCAGTGTTCTTGATTCTCACATTTCAATTTTTTGTAATTAATTGGTTTTCATTTTTTGTTTTTGAATTCACACACAATGCATTTTTTCATTCCAATGCTCCTATAAGCTCGTGTCTTGCATCTTTTGCAGCGTCTCGCATGACGAGCATTCTAAAAACACGGCGTTCGAGTTCAAATCACTTTAATTTTTTCAAAGCAAAAACACGTTCTGTGTGAATGAGCCCTAATATTTGTTCAGACAGACAACAAGAACAAAAATATTTTTAGATAATATCATTTTGCCATATCTGATGAAATGTTGTGTGAACATGAAATCCAATGTTCACATATCGGATGCATGGATGGCTTTTTTGTATGCAATGCATTTGTCAAGTCAACCTTTATTTCTATAGCACATTTAAAATAACAGAAGCTGACCCATGCTTTACAGACCAAGCAAGAATAATAATAATAAACTATTAAATATAAAACATAATACAATAAATCAGAACATTTAAATACATCATATCAGCTTCAAAACCTATTCCGTAATCTTTTCAAAAAGGTTTTTAAAGAAGATTTAAAAATGGCGATGAAGCTGTCCTGACATGGAAAGGAAGACTATTCCATAATTTAGGATTATCACAGGACTATCGCAGAAAAGGCACAGTCACCCTAAGATCTGTAACGGCAATGAGGATCCTTCAAACAAAGTTGGTCAGAAGACCTGAGTGCTCTGGTTAGAGAGTAAGAATGTACATGGTAACTTATATTGGGGTGCGAGACCAAATAATGCCTTGTAACCAAAATCCACTCTGAATTTCACTGGGAGCCAGTGTAGGGACGCTAAAACTGGGGAAATGTGATCCTTCTTTCCTAACCCTGTTAACAGCCTGGCTGCTGCATATTGGACAAGCTGTAGAGAGGTTAATGCAGTTTGGGGCAGACCCATATACAATTAGTTGCAATAGTTTAACCTTGATGAAATGAGTGGATCACAATTTCCAAGTCAGTATTGGAAATAAAATTCTTTATTTTAATGTTCGATCACAGGTGGTAAAAAATAAAAATAAAAACCTACTCTCCTGACAATAGCACTGATCTGTTTGTTTAAAAATAAAGATGAGACAAAATTCACACCAAGATTCCTCACATGGGGCCACATTTACTAAACAGGGGAAATTAGCATGAGAGCGCAATTCCAGAAAAGCGCCGATGGGAGTGGAAAGTTCTGCTCATGATCTACTGATGACGTACAAATTAATGAACATATACACAGCTGGCTAATTTTTCACTACGTGTCTTTAGTGACAGTGTTTATTTTAACAACAAAAGAGGGTTTGTACTGCCGCAAGCTGTTAGTAAATCTGGCCCATGATCTTGTACATTTGACGACAACGGACCTAACTGGGCAACTATGCCAGGTAAGCAAGGCAAAGGGGAACCTAAGATCAATACTTTACTTTCAATAGTACTGATTTAAGCATCAGCTGTATGACATTTATGAGTGTGACAGGTGTGAAATTGCCTGGTACTTTTTCAAAGCTATTGTGGTCTTTTTTTTTTTTTTTTTTTTTTCGTTCTCTCATACATCTCAGCACCATGGCAAGAGATCATGTTAGACATGATCAGAGGAAATTTAATTTGTTTTCCACACTGATAGCGACTCACTCAATTGTTGAATGAAGCCGTTTTGCTTACATGCTTCCATCATTACTATAGCAAGTAATGTATATAAGATATTGACTACAATAGGGGGAAGTCGTGTCCTAATGGTTAGAGAGTCTGACTGGTGACTTGTGAGTATTGAGCGTTCCATTCTTAATACCGACAGGAAATGAGGTGCCATTGAGCAAGGTTGCCCACTGCTCCGGGTGTGTGTTTCCATGGTTTGCAGTGTGTGTTCACTACTCACTATTCCTAATGTGTGTGTGCTAACATGGATGAGTTAAATGCAGAGGACAAATTCCAAGTACGCCTGTCATATGTCTCTTTCGCCTTCCGTATTAAACGTACAGAAAAACTGACACGACATGACGTCGGACATAGCATAATCATTTTGAACTGCGAGAGGCGTAAGTTGAATGGGGAATGTGGTCTTCCGGCAGCTAGATATTTTACTTTATAAAGTTTTAAATATGGATATTTTTCTTACAAAAACCATCAATTCACTTCAGAAGGGTTTTAATCCTTTAATGTCTGAACAAACAGATCAGATTTCATCATAGTTTGGTCAGGCATTCCTATTGCTAATAATCTGCTATTGCTACAGAAAACAAAAGCACTACAGTTATGTCTGCACTGATGAAATAACACGTTCATGATCTCACTTTCATGTTACTAAACATGTTAGACCCAAGTGTAAAGGGTTATGTTATGACAGGTCTGTTCAACGGAGAATAGCACATTAGTGTAGCACAAAGTAGAAGTAGAAATGTAGAAGGCTTCATAACACATTTAACTTGATGTGAAGGCATTCGGTTGGCTAATCATATGTTACACCAGTTGCAAACAGAGAGAGAGGTAGATAATACATATAGTAAAGCAGTGGTTCTATTTTTTTAATTTTATTCTATAAAAATGTATTCTATTATAATTAATTTTGCAATAAAATAAATCATAATAATAAAGTTAATTCTAGCATAGTAAGGTATTTAACTGACAAATGTACAAATAAATGCTTTTCAAAGTTTTCACTGACCAACTTAAGTCTATTTTGTTATACCACAAAAGTTGGTACATAGGCAAAATAAAAGTGAAACGCTTATAGAATATCCAAGTTAAACTCTTTTGAAACACCTGTAGGTAAATTGGTAATAAATGAGGGTATCAAGTTCAAATGCAAAATGAGCATCTCAGTCTTTGCAAGCAAAGATGGCTCATAGCTCATCACTGCCAAATATCATTACAGAATTGTCAAACAATTCAAAAATCACACTTCTAAATGCAATATTGTAAGGAATTTAGTTCTTTCACCTTCTATCATACATAATATTGTGAAAAGATTCAGGGAATCCAGAGAAATCTCTTTACATGTAGGGCAAGGAAGGGAAACTCTGTTGAATGTGTGTGACATTTGAGCCCTCAAACGGCATTGCATGAGAAACCGTCATGCTACTCTGTTAAATACAGCCACTTAGGCTCAGGAGTTCTTTGGAAATCCACTGTCACTTATCACAGTCTGGTGCTGCATCAAGAAATGCCACTTGAATCTCTGTTATGCAAGGAGAAAGCCATACATCAGTTCTATGCAGAGATGCCACCAAGTTCTCTGGGCACAAATGATCCAAAACACAGTGGAAATGTGCGCTGCGGTCAAATGAATCCATGTTTCAGCTAGTTTTTGGGAAAAACAGACAGAGTGTCAGTCCCAAAGACGAAAGGGACCATCCAGACTTTCATCAGCGACTGGTACAAAGGCAAACATCTGCCATGGTATGGGGTGCATCAGTGCAAACGGCATGGGTGATTTGCATGTCTGTGAAGGTACCTGTTTCCATCACACTGTTTTTAATGTGCATTCTGAAAACAGCAATTTTGCACAAAAATAAAAATAAAAATAAATATGAGGTGGTTTTTGTGCAAAAAATTGTTAATGTGAATAATGGAAGATGAAAATGCATTTGCTGAATAAATTCTGATGTAGCGAATATTAAACTCTCATGACTAATCGGCTGTTTCCGCTGAGGGTGTTTTATTTACTGTTGGTTACAAGGTAGTCTCACATAGCCAGACCTTCAGACTGATGGCAGAAGGTCTGGACTCTTTCACAGCTTTCACTGATCAAGGACCGCCCAAGATGACCTTTGACACGTAACGCAATCAATCACAGTTCGTTTTGTTCCGCGTCATGTTTAGGGGCGTGAAAAATCGATATCCCTGCAATAACAGACCGGTGTGCGTCTATAAATTATTAATTCAAGAACGTTGTGCATAGTGCATGTTTAGTCACCGGTCCGTTGGTGTGACGTCTGAGGCTGAGACTAGTTACAAGGTTACTAACACCACCATCACCTGCTCGAACAACTTGATGGAAACTCTGTTTTTTTCCGAAATTTGAAAAGATTTGCTTCACGTTTGGATGGAAACCAAGCTAGTGACATGGAGGCTTATATTGATATTGTACAGAGACATTTAATGGCCTCAAAATGACATCTTTCGTCGGAAGCAAGACAATGCCAGGCCTCGTTCTGCACATGCTTTGGTTTCTAGACACTCTACGCTGTAGAAGGGATGTGCTTGACAAGCCTGTCTGCAGATCTGTCTCTTATTGTAAATGTATGAACCATCAGGAAAAGGAGAATAAGACAACGATGACCACAGACGGCTGAGCAGCATTGTATCAGGCGAGATTGGGTAAAAAATACACTTT